>NW_004624799.1:12967046-12994150 GCF_000247695.1 Heterocephalus glaber | reverse complement strand
AGATATATGTGTACCCATGTTTATTGCAGCACAGTTTTTAATAGCTAAAGCTTGGAAACAGCCCAAGTGCCCAACAACTGGAAACTGGATAAAGAAGATGTGGGTTTTTTAATAAAATGGAGTAAGAACGAGAAACTAGAGTCATTTATAGCTAAATGGATGCATATTGAGGCCATACTCTTAAGTGAAATAAATAAGACACACATGTGTAAATATCAAATAGTTTCTCTAGTGTAAGAAACTGAGAGTGCAAATAAGGACTAAAAGGATTAATAACTAATAATTGATACTTTGAAATAGGAAAAGGTCCAAAGGGATAGGGGTGATGGGAGGGGAAGGGGAAAGGAAAGAATGGAAAGGAAAAATTATGAGAAAAGAAAAAAAATGGAAACGAAGTATGTAAATAGTGAAGGCTTTAGGGGTGAAGGGTGCACAGGTAATTGGGAAAAAATGAGAACCAAGATACATCATGTACAGGTACAAGCACCCAAAGATAAATGTAAATGTATTGTATACCTAAAATGTACCAATAAAAGAATTTAAGGGAAAAAAAAAGAACATCATGTCCCTTCCTATCTCTAGAGGATAGCCTACCCACAAAGGCTAAATTGATACAAGATAGTAGAGCCACAGGTGATGCAAACCACTGCTGAACCACTGCTAAAGGAGAGCTACCTACTGACTAGAATCATCTGATATCATTGCAGACTTACAGGAATGCTTCTACTGCTTTAGATTAGATTCTGTGTCAAACGTGCCTGTACCCACATTATAAGTGAACGATCACTGCTATCATCATCAAATTTTTCTCCTTTCCTAATAACAACTCTTCTTCTGGGATGAAATACCTGACACACAGATTTTAAAGGAGAGAGTGAATTTGGCTCACAGTTTCAGAGGTTTCAGTCCATGGTAGGCTGGCTCCATGGTATAAATGTCAAAGCAGAAGGGTGTGGGAGAGGAAAGCTGACCGAGTTGTGGCATCTAAAAAGCAGAGAGACAGGGCAAGAGCACCTGAGTGGAAGGGGCCTACAACCAGATACATTCTCAAGGTCATGATCCCAAGACCCTCCCAGACATGTCCAGCAGAATGCATCTCTGAAGCCAACCAAGTTTATAATCAAGATTAACTGTCACTTAACAAAGCTGATGTAATTGCTTGTACCTAGAAAATAAGAATGAAGAATAAGATATAAATGGAAGTTCATGCAACATCTATTGATTTTTTTCCAGTTATCCTAAAGTATGTAATATGCTTCCCAAAGAAAAGTAAGAATATTATGTACCTTGGATTATGCTAACTAATTTAGAGTTGTTAATAATATGTTTCTGTGTTTATTATGAATGTTCTTACAAAAATCAAAGCATGATTTGAGGTAAGGATCTTTTCTACTTGGCAATAGAAACAAATAAAAGCAAGAAAACTTTAAAAAAAATAAATTTTGGGGGAGTGCTGGTTTAGTATTCATGAAGTTCCTAAGGTGCTCCTTGTCATGAAAGTATCTTCTTTCACCATCAATTTTGAAAGATAGTTTTGCAGGATGCATCAGTCTGGGTTGGATGTTGTTTTCCTTTAGAGTGTGAAATACATCACTCCAAGCTCTTCTTGCCTTGAGAGTTTGCGTTGAGAATTGTGCTGTGATTCTGATGGACTTTCCTTTGTATTTGTATTTGATTTGTTTCTTTTCTCTGCTTGTAGAATTTTGTTCTTCTGTTAGGTTTCTGGAATCTTAACAATTATATGCCTATGTGTAGATGTTTTTGATTAAGGCTAGTTGGAGTCCTATATGCCTCGCTTATCTGTATGTCAAGTTCTTTTCCCCTGCTTGGGAAGTTTTCTGCCATCATTTCTGTGAACAGTTTTCTTATGTCATCTGCACTCTCTCCTGTTTCTTCATTGACTCCAATCAGTCTATGTTATTCTTCTTTGCATTGTCTAGCAGCTGCTTGACTTATTTCTCATGGTCTCCTACAATTTTAAAGAAATTTTTCTTTTCCTGGTTACTAATTGCAATCTTATCTTCTATATCTGAAATTCTGTCTTCCCATTGGCTCATTCTGCTGCATAAACTTTCAATGGAGTTTTTAATCTCCTGGAAATCTGTTTGCATCTGTTTTATGGATTAAATTTGTTTCCTGTGTTGGGATTCCATCGTGTTCCTCAGCTCCTCTACTTTTTTATCTGTGTCCTCTCTAGATTTATTAATAATGTTTTGCTCTATGGGCACAATCTCTGCTGTTATGTGAGAAATTACTTCTGATTTCATTTTTTCCAGATCTTCTTTCGTTGCTAGTTCAGGGAGTCTAGGTGGTTGAGTATCAGAGTGTTCCATCTTGTTTCCCTTTGAGGTTGCTGTAAGTGATCTGGAAGTCTGTTTCTGAGGCTTGTTTATGTGTCTTCTCATTTTAACGGGGGGGGGGGGGGAGTGCTGCTAGCACCCGCGTGGCTCACCTCCTCTGTATGGGAGCTGTGGCACACCTATCCAGAAGCCTCCTTCATGTGGGGAGCTGCACCACGCCTACCCAGAAGGCTCATCTGGGCTGGGACCTGTGGCACAGTGACCTGGAAGCCTCCTCTGTGCTGGGAGCTGTGGCACGCTGACCCGGAAACCTCCTCTGCACTGGGAGCTGCAGCATGCCTATGCGGAAGCCTCCTCTGGGCTGGGAGCCATGGCACACCAATGCAGAAGCCTCCTCTGTGCTGGGAGCTGTGGCACGCTGACCCGGAAACCTCCTCTGCACTGGGAGCTGCAGCATGCCTATGCGGAAGCCTCCTCTGGGCTGGGAGCCATGGCACACCAATGCAGAAGCCTCCTCTGTGCTGGGAGCTGTGGCAAGCCTACCTGGAAGCTTCCTCCGCACTGGAAGCTGCGGCATGCCTAACCGGAAGCCTCCTCCATGCTGGGAGCCATGGCATGCCTACCCAGAAGTGTCCTCTGGGCTGGAAGCTGAGGCAGGTCAACCTGGAAGCCTCCTCTGTGCTGGGAGCCATGGCACCCTGACCCAGAAGCCTCCTCCATGCTGTGAGCTGTGGCACGCCTACTCAGATGTCTCCTCCATGCTGGGAGCCATGGCACACCTACCCAGAAGCCTCCTCCACGCTGGGAGCTGTCCACTTCACAATCTTGATTCTCTATTTCTTCATTTGGATAAGTGGTATAAGTTTAATGGATAGAGCATCTCTTTTTAAAATGAATTTTTAAAAATTTTATTTAGAATTTTGACTCAAAATCTTCCAGAAAATAGACTCTAGCTACATAATACATCAATATAATATCCTAACATACTCTGGTGGATGTTTTTCAAGATGCAAAAGATTTGGAATTACAAAGTTTGAAAATCATCTTGTAGTTAAGTCATAATTCACTCAAATGTACAATTTTTTCTTGAGATAATTCTGATAAAAAACTAATTTCTAAATGTTAATATTACCTAGATTGATGTGAATTCAAAATAATATAATATCTAGAAATTTAACTTAAAAACAAAAATAATCATTTTGTACTCTACTATATATAAAAATTATGATTCACAGAATATTATATGAATAGATTTCTTGGAGAACATAGAGCTAAGATGTCTTGCTTACTGCCCAAGACAAAAAACTATTGTCGCTACTTGAATTTTCTAAGACCCGAAAGAAACCTGAGGAAATATTCAATTGTCTAATGGCCTAGTGGATCTGGGGAACTCCAGGCACCCATACTGGCAGAGCAGGCAGAGTATTATTGAGGTAACTGAATAATATTTATTGTTTATATAAAATGTTTGGGATTTATACCGTAATCTTAATAATAACACTGCAAATCATGCATTATTTTGTGGTGAAGTTACATAACTTGACCAAATTCGTCCAGTTAACTCACAGTACAGCTAGTTTTCAGCACAAGTCTGTATGTGCCTACAACTTATGTTCTCTCCACCGTATTGCCTCTTTCTCCTCAACACAATTTATGGGTCTTTTGGAGAAAAAAATATAAAATTTCAAGTAAAGCATACTAATTGATAATTTGTATGTCAACATGATGGTCATAAGTTACTTCAACTCCCAAACCCACTTGCTGGACAGTATCAACACATGGATGGATTTGCAGTTTAATACTGTCATGTTAATTCTGTGATTATCCTTATTGTTATTGTTTTTTACTTGTATGAACCAAAGAATTTCTCAATAGAAATTGCTTAGTGAAGACAAAAGACCATTCCTTAGCAGGAGCTAGTTTCTAGGGCAGCAGCATCCATCCCACACATCTCACTCTTGAAGTTGTTCTCTACCCTCTGAGATGAATTATCACACTTTCCTGGAAAAGGAAGAATGTGGTCTGCTACTGGCATGAAGCACATACAAAATTCCCTACCATCTGAAAAGCAACGGAGGCTACTGGCCCATGTTGTGCAGGCATGAATATTTCCTGTTCTTTGCCTATCTTAGGTCAGTTATCAATATAGGGAGGGATCCCAACTAGTACTCCATATAGCACCATGATTAAAAAAGTGAACTGGAGCCAGATCTCAATACTCAAATTGTAGGTGAACCAATTAGTCAAGTTACTTCATCTCTGCATCTCAGCTTTCTTATCTTTAAAATGGCAATGATCAATTTCCCTCAGAGTTATGTGATTTTCCATGTTACTATAAGTCACTAAGGACCTAGAACATAGTAAGCATTCTAGAAATTTTAGCTGTTATTGTTCTCCAGCCAAATGCATACATTGTTTATTAAAAACAATTTGCCAAATCTCATACTCCATTAGTACTAGGCACCAAGGTACAAAGTGTATAAGATATTATCTTAATATTTAGAAATATCATAGACTAATTAAGAGGACAAGATATATAAGTAAAAAAATATAAATAATAATAATACAGGTAGGACCAACTGCTGTGTTAAGTTTCTGTCATGATTTTCTGGTAAACAGTATCAGACAAATACTCTTATTTACTCTTTACAGATGAAAAAAAAAAAGAAAAACTACTCAGGCTCAAAGAGGTCAACCTGCTCTTCAATACAACACTTCCTGCCTCACTACACACAAAGACCTGAGACCTCAGCTTCTTCTGTCTCAACATCTCCTGAAGTCAAGAGACGCTCCGTAAAAATCTTAGAGAGCTTATTGAGAGAGTTTTTTGAGATTTGGCTCCATATCCCTCAAATTGCTAAAATGTTTAATGGGGTACCATTTCCTTCCCTCAATCTCCCCCCAGCTATCACAGTTCCTAAAGGGCAATTTATAAGCCCTCTCTCTGTAAGTTGTTAAATGTCATTCAGTTTAGAAATAATAGAGAATAACAAATAATTAAAATGTAGAGGAATCAAGGTTGAGAATTTTAGGAATTTCTTATAGTCATGATCTGTGGTTGATTGAGCAGTTAAGATTGGCCTTGTGTGTTTGAGTTTCTGCCTCAGACTGAGGGAGTTAATCAAAACACTTCTCTAATTTATTTCTTCCACACATTCCTAGACAAAAACATTCTTCTTAATGAATGAGCTAACCAACAAACAGATTCTATCATTACTGGTGTAGCACAGAACAAAACAACTCTACCTGAGATGGAAGTAAGTCACACAGAAGGCTTCAAAAAGTCTCAGAAACATTACTCTCTATTACAAACATTTTCGATGAACAAATGGAACTGACAACTTCTCCTGACAAATGAAAATATTCTACCAATAAAACACCAAGCTATTAAAACTTCAAAGAGCTAAATGTGGAAGTTGTGTATACCTGATGGTCTTCCAATCCAAGGCAGATGCACCAAAGTTAATTTTGATAGTCTATGGGGAAATTGAAACCACTTGTTGGGGGTGGCTGTTAGGAATTCTGGTTAACCTGGATTTGTCTTGCTTGGTCGTCTCTACAGGAAGGATTCTGTGAATAGCTTCACTTTCCTATGCTATTTGAATAATTTTTACAGACTCAGTTGTATTTCAAATAGGATTAAGTTACTTCAATTTGCAGAGATTGGTGGAGATCAAAAGCTAAATATGATTATGATTATTAATTTATTAAGCTTGGGAGGCAAAAGGAGAGAACTTCTCCTTGCACCAGAAACAATCATTGTTCTGAACATGATCACTTTCATTGTTTTGTGGAAATAGATATATAAACAGTTTCACTTTCATTTAAAGTAAAATTTCAAACCATTTTTACCTTTTAAAAAATGTACTTAAAACAACATGTATTTTATTTCACTGAAGTGTGGGTTTAGCTGCCTTGGTGACAAGTTGTTACAGGAGATTCAATTCTCCCCAAAAGAGGATACAAAAGGTTTTCAGTTGACTATATGCATTGTAGAGAAATTAAAGTGAACTAGAGCAAACATCTATTTTTGTACTGCTTAAAGATATGCCCTGGCTTGACCAGAGGATCCCTTACAGTATTTTATATTTCTTGAGTTAATGAAAGCCTTCTGAAAATTTAATGCAATTTACTGACAATCATGAATATTTTAAGGGGAGTTTTTAAATTTCAGTGATTTTTCATTTGTGTTTTCTTAATCCACTGCCCCATAGTTGTATTATAATTATGGTACTCAAATGACTCACTAATAGAGACTTAGCTACATATTATGAACAAGTCTATTATTGCTACTCCATAATACATAATAATGATACTAATCCAGACTATGAAGAAAGAAATGTTTTTTCCTTTTTATTATATCAGAGTCTAATTAAAACAAGAAGAATAATATTCTAAATATTCTGAAAGGCAGGCTTCTAGTTTACTAAATGAGGTCCTACACAAGAAAGAATAAATTGATTTACATTGAAATTGTTACTATGGATGAAAAAAGGGTCATTGACATGAAAGCAAATTTCACTGAGTAGGATATTGTTTCCCAATAATATACCACTCATCTCAGGCTGTAAAATGTGTTTGAGATGTTGAAAGTATCATGATTTACTTTTTCAGTCCTCTACCCTTGAATATTTATGTATTCAATAAATGTCAGTACTACTTATGGACCTTCCATTGATATCTTTCCCATGTGGAAGGAGAATAGAATAAATGGCTAGAAAGAGAGCAATTAAAAATACTACATAAAACATGCTAACATATACAATAGGTATGTTAAGATCTCATTTATATCGAGTCATGCACTACATAACATCTCATTAGTGACAGATGAATTATAGACATGATGATGGTCCCATAAGATTACAACAGATCTAAAAACTTTCTCTTGCCTAATAAATTCATAGCTGAAGAAGAAAGAAAAGGAAATGAAGGAGAAGAAAAGGAAGAACTTTAAAGAAAATTCATAGGGATATGTTTGGAAGAAAATTAACTGACCTCAACAAACTCCTTAAAAACATTTGAAAATATGATCCCCATCACTAAAAGTTTTTTCTTAATAGAAAGCAATATTCATGGTGCACTAGCTACTTGCAAGGAAAGCTGTGGTAGAGAAAGAAACAACTCAACTAAAACACTGTGATATATTTTTGAAAAAAGTGAAAACTGCTAAGGAAGAGCCTCAGATCTGTTCTGTAAGAATAATTGCAGAAGAAGTCATGGCTATCATCAGAAGTGACAGCTCCATTGGTGTCACTGTCCCTGAAGAGCTTCCAGTGGGACAAAATGTGGAGATGGAAGCTGTGGTACTGATAATCCTGAGCCTGGATAGGCCTAGGCTAGTGTGTATTTGCATTTTCTTTTTGAACAGTAGAACTTAGAATATAAAACAAAATTTGAAAATTAAAATGGAACAAAGCTTACAGAAGAAGGATATGAAGAAAATGTTTTTTAAGCAGCATTACAATATGTATTTTAAGTGTTATCCAAGAGTCAAAAATGTTTAAAAATTGAAAAATAATAAGGAAAAAGTTACAATAAGCCAAGGTTAATTTATTATTGAGTAAAAATGTCTGTTGTAAATTTAGTGCAGCCTGAGTTTACAATATTTATACAGGCTACAGTAGTGTATAGAGGTGTCCTTGGCCTTCACATTCAGTCACCACTCCCTCACTGACTCACCCAGAACAACTTTCAATCCTGTAAGCTCCATTCACAGGAAGTGGCCCTTACAGGTTTATAATTTTTAATTTTTTTCTTTTCTATTATTTTTCATTTTATTATTTCATTTTTATTATTTTCATTTTTTTATTTCATTTTTCTATTATTTTTCATTTTTGTGGTACTGGGAACAGAACTCACACCCTCCCATTGAACTACATCCTCAAGCTTTTTATGTATAGATGTATGTATTATGAGACAAACCCTCAGAAAGTTGCTCATACAGGGCTCAAAATTGTGATCTTCAAGGCTTAGCCTGGAGAGTCCTTGGAATATTTTTTATACTATATTTTTACTGTAATTTTTCTGTTTAAATATGTTTAGATATAAAAATATGATTATGATTGCCTACAATATAAAATAATGTAACATGTTAAATAAATTTATGGCCTATGAACAACAGGCTATACCATATAATATAGTTGTGTAGTAGACTATACAATTTAAGTATGTGTAAGTACACTCTGTGATGTTTGCAAAATGATGAAATCACCCAGCAACTCATTTCTCAGAATGACTAATAAATCCCCATTATCAAGTGATACATAATTGTATATTGAAATTTTGTTTTGTTCATATATATTTTATATACATATATATTATATATGTATATAAAAATAAATATATGTGTATATATAGAGGGGGGAGTTTTATTTACCTGTGATGACTTGTAAAGGTGTCAATCTATACATCTCAGCTGTTAACTCTGATCCCAGGAATTGCAGGTGATAAACTTTTATGTAACTTCTCATTTAAATTTACAAGCTTAATTTATGTATTTTTAAAGGTTCAAGTAAGAATATTTTATAAATCTATTGTACAGTGCTTATCTAAAAGGAAAAGGGTGTGTGTGCAGTTGACAAAAATTATATTTAAAATTTTAAATTATACTTCAAAATTTCCTGTGTTTTTAGAAACTAAACAAAAATTTTGAGTAATGACTACCTTTGGATGTTAGGGATAAGAGTAATCTTTTCTCATTTACTATTTTAACATTTTATAATAAACAATTTTTTGTAATAGAGACAAATTCTATACAGGATCAAAAATGTTTTTAATGTATATCTAGATTTGATTTCAATCTGTTACTCCATAGCTGTCAATCTGGATAAACAATTTTATTTCCCTAATCTTAATTTTCATTATCTATGAAGATGATTAACAATATCTGCTCTGCTTACCTGAGACTTTTTATAAGGTTTTAAATACTTTTGAAAGTACTATATAAATTATAGCATTCCATGTCAAAACACGATATCATTATGAATAATGATTTAACTATGGCTAAGTAAAGGGAAGAGAGGAAGATAACTACAGTTCCTTCTATTCCTTAGAAGATACTCAAGTATAATTTAGCCAGCTATACTTAAAGTTTACTGAGGAAAAAATAAGAATTGGGGTAGAATGGGCATTAGGGAATGAGGAAGATACAGAAATAAAAGAAAGAAAAATTTGCTTATGGATATTTTATACTTATCACTTAAGCCAAAATTAAAATTTCCTCACTGCAATGTTATGTATCATTAAAACAATTTTGATCATTTTCCAGGTGTTCTCAGATTGCTAGATATCCTTCATATCTGATTATATGAAGGCAAAGACAGTTAACTAAGTTTTTCAATTGAGCCATATCATTCTTTCTTTATTTCTTTATTATACCAAAATAAGTACTTAGAACTGATTATATGCTAACAATTACATAATCCATCCTTTCCAAAATATATTAGATTTTAAAAATTATTTGACTTTCCTTATGAAATACTTCTTCCATAGATAAAAACAAAGGTTATAACAATTAATACTCCATTAATATGACTTTAAAACAAGTTATCTGTAATAATTTAATATCAGCATATTATTAAAAATGTTACACAATTTTGATATTTCAATAACAGTGGATACCAAAATCTTATTAGTTTTGTCAGTGATGAAAACATGCTTTTCTGGTGTAAGAAGATGGGTCATATTCCACTATTTTGAAATATCTGTCATTTAAATTATAATTTTAAAAGTCTCAAATCTGTCAGCATTCTATATCAAATTAATTTCAACTACAGCTCAGCTTTTTCAGACTCAGCTGTTTTGACTTCAGCTTCTGTAATCCCTTCTTTAAGGAAAATCTCTTCCTTGATCTCATTCATTTGATGTTACCAAGAGATCAGTAGCCTACAGAATGAGTCCCTTTTAGTCTTACAGGGCCAAATTATGGTGAACAGAGTTTAATGATAAAAGTAAAGATTGTACAGATGTGCCCATGATCTCACAGTGGGGGATATTTATTTTTACTTTGGGACGTCTTAATTTCCTCTTCTATGATCAGAAATATATGAACAAACCCAGTTGTCCAACATATATTAATAGGTATACTGGTCATATCAGATGCTCCATGAAAAATGGGTAGATGTGGGACATGATAAAGGATTATCGTAAAATTGAGAAATGCTTATGCTATATTCTCTGTTAGGCAGTCCCCATGTGAATTAGATAAGAATATACTTAGCAAAACGTATTTTTAAAAGTTTTTAATTTTTTCAATTTTTTATTAGTAACATACATGTTTGCAGCACATAGTGGTTACATTTCTCTTGGAAAGTTGGTACATGTACATAAAACATTTAATCATTTTTCAACCTCTTCCCTTTCCCCTCCATCACTTGGTCCTACTCTCATTTTCAAAAGATCTATTTCCTTATTTCCTATTATCCATCTTTTCTTTATTTATGCTTTGGGTTTCTCATATAAGAGAAACCATATGATATTTAAGCATGTGTATCTGATTTATTTATACTTTACATTATGCTCAAAAGGTGCATCTAATTTCCTACATTATTTAAGTTTATGCTTCTTTACGGCAGAGTAACACTCCACTCTGTATAAATAATGCATTTTCTTTATCCATTCTTCTGTTGATGGATATATAGATTGCTTCCAAGATTTACCTGTGTACTATAAACATGAATATGCACGTAAACTATAATATGATGTTTTTAACTCTTTCAGGGAAATACCTAGAAGGAGAATAGGTGTGTCAAGTGAAATTTCTAATTGATTTTTTGAGAAATATCTATATTGATTTCCATAGAAGCTGTACCAGTTTTGCTCCGCGGCAATAAGCCGCTGGTGAGAACTGTTTAGTTCTGGTTTTAGAACAACTGCTTGCCAAATCTGCTGTCTTTCACACAGCACACTTGCCTCTTCCAGAAAATGTGACATCATTACAGGCAAACCCCAGTGCTCCCCCTTTTGGAGGAGGTTAAGGTGCCTCCCCCTCTGCTTGAGTTGCTAAGACCACAGGGTGTCTGGCGAGGAAGTCGGGTGTCCTTATGTTTGATGCATATGTGTTTACAAATGTTATCTCTTCCTGTTGAATAGATCCCTTAATCACATGTAGTGACATTCTTTGCTTCATCCGATCAGTTTTTGCTTGAATTTCATTTTGTCTGAAAATAGGATAGCTACTCTTGATAGTTTGGGGGGTTCTCATTGCAAGATATATTGTTTTCCATCTTTGAGTTCTAGTCTATAAATTTCTTTTTGGATTATATGTGCTTCTTTTATACAGCAGACCATTGGGTTTTGTTTTTAAATCCATTCACCCAAGCTGTGTCGATTGGGGAGTTGAGTTCACACTGAGAGTTATTACTGAAAATTGTTAACTTATTCCTGTCATTGTATTATTTTCCTGTTGCCAATTCACCTTTATTCCCTTCTACTTGAATGTTTATGTTCCCACTGTATTCATTCTATTAGATGTTTTGATCTTGAGCTCATCATTGTCTCCTTCTAGGATATGCTTCAGAATTTTTAGGACAGCTGATTTGGTGATCAAGAATTTTTTGAGGTGCTCTTTTTCAAGAAAATACCTCATTTCTCCATCAGTTTTGATAGTTTTGTAAGATACATCCATCTGGGTTGGAAGTTTTTTCCTTTTAGGGTTTCAAACACTGCACTGCATGCTCTTCTGGCCTTTATGGCTTATATTTAGAAGTCTTCTGTAATTCCAGTGTGTTTACTTTTATCGATAATTCACTGCTTTTCTCTAATGGCTTTTAAGATTCAGCCATTGTGTTGGACTTCTGGGATTTTAACTATGATCTGTCATGGAAAGTTTTTTTCTGATCATGAGCATCTAGGGTTCTATATGCCTCACTCATCTTGTTAAATTATCTCTGCATACTTGGAAAGTTTTCTGCCATTATTTATATAACAGGTTTTTATGCTGTCTTCTGATTTTTCACTAATTTCAGTTAATTGGAGAGTCTCTGTGTCATGTATCAGCTGTTGGATTCATTTTTTCATGAGCTCTGAATATCATCACTCTTACATTCTGTTCTCACAATGGTTGCTATTTCTGCTCACACTTTCAACAGAATATTTAATTTCCTGGATTTCTCTTTGGTACCTTTTCATGGTCTCTAATTCATTGCTCAACTTTTTGTTCATGTTTTTGCATCTATTTTTTTTAGCTCAGCAAGCTTAATATTAGTGTCTTCTCTGAATTTTCTCTTTGTTTTGTTTATTATATGCATTATCTGTTTAATTATATTATCTTTGAACTTGAGGAGCACCTTCGTTAATTGTTTTAGATTTGTTGTTATTCTTTCAAGAAATTTGGCTGTGTAGCTTTTTTAATTGCTCCCACTAAATATCCTATGGATAAACTTTGGTAGAGGTGAGAGTTTTTGGAAGTAATTTGTCTCCTTGTCTTCTCAGGTTTCTATTCTCTTATCTTTTGTTGCTGTTGTTGTTGTTTAGTTAGTATCTTTAGTGTCTGCTTTTCAGTGATGCATTCTGGGCGTAGCTAACCATAGATCTTTGGGTTCCAAAATCCACCCACCTCCATTTGCTTGGGATGAAAAGCTGCAAAGTATTTGGGTAAGAACCCAGTTCTCTGGGAACTAAGTCAAAAGTTTTAATAACATACAGTCAATCTAAATAATGGCATACAAATAAAATCAAGTATTAGCATAAACTGTGCAACCTTAGCAATGATAATAAAATCAGCAACGTGATATCATCAAAGACAAGCTGGATATTGAAATACTTCAAGAATTTATACCACCCTTAACCATACAAAAGAGATCTATAATTATAGTATTTAAACTATATATTGACACACAGCAAATATCTACTAAATGTAACAACTCTACCTCCATTGACAATAGAACAGTATTCAACAGTAATAGCACAGAGATAACTATCTAAATATTCATAAAACTCAATAGTTATAGTAGTAAAGACAGGCAATGGGGAACCAGAAGATGAAATGAGTAGAATTTAAAAATTTTTTCAATGAGGGCTGGGGATTAGCTCAGTGGCTCTGGTGCCTGCCTCACAAGTGCAAGGTTCCGAGTTCGATCTCCAGTACCAAAAAAAAAAAAGAAAAAAAATTTTTTTTCACTGGATGATGAGAACAAGGAGATAAAAATGAGACAGAGGAATCTATTTAGGAGTAAAAGAAAGTTAACAGTAATAGATAAAAGTATCATAAAATAACAAAAAAGAAAAATAAAAAATACATAGGAAAATAAACAACAAAAAATAAGGAAAGAAACAAAGTTAAAAAGATAAAAAGGAAAGAAAAAAGGAAAAAAATTCCCAAGCTTCCCCAAAAAACCAATGAAGGAAAAAAAAATGAGTCCCTTTAAAAAATTCTTCTGTTTTTGAATGAGTAGTTTCTTTCCAGTATCTGCAATCTTGGAAGTAATTCTTGATTTTCTCCACTTGGCTTTAGAGTCTGTGGGTTTGTGGCATAACCCTCTTGCTCCAGAGGCCTCTCTATCTATATACCCCAGATTGTGGCAAACTTCTAGATTGAGGTGTGTCCTTGCTCACATTAATAGATGGGGGAAGTAATCAAATCATTGGTCTAATCTGGATGTATGCTACAGGCCAGGGCTTCAGACTGTTGGACTTAATGCCAGCACTTTCAGATCCAGCTGCCTCTTTAAGCCACTCTCACTGGGCCTGATTTTTCTATGAAGGCCAGGACCTATGCCTTTCTTGACTTGAGCTTAAACTTCCTAGAAGTTTTATGTCTAATCTTTACCCTTTCTGTGGGAGGGCAATACTGAAAACTCTTTTCTCCCAAGGAATGAAACTCCTCCAGGTTGATTGGTCGGTAAGAGATTCTGATATCCTAAGATGAAACAAAATATAGAGCCTGCTCAGAGTTGGCAGGTGACCAGGGTCAGGGTTGGGGCAAGAAATCCACAGATGCAGCATTGGTTGAGGCCCAGTGAGATGCTGCATGGTCTGCCTGCAGGACTTGGCCAGGAGAAATCTATTTTAACTCATTCTACATTATTGTTTCTGCAACTATTATATGGTTGTTTTAAGGGAAAGGTGAAGATAATGAGAATCCATAGATTGGAATAGAACTAGAGAAAGAAGCTTTTAAAATTACTGAAATTCTCTTTAGAACTAATATTTTCTGATATTATCTTGGTATGTGAAAGAGTAGTAAGATCCTGTTAGAGTAGTAAGGATCCTGAGTATAAAATTGTTATGTTAAAAAATTTCATACAGAAGCAAATAAATAAAAGACTAATGAGCATCCATACTCAAAATAATTAATGCTAAATATCCATTTAATTCCTTGATATTTCAGGTCACAAACAGTTGCTTAAGAGCAGTAAAAAAAAAGCAAGGTGAAAAGTGAAATGCATATAAGATTATTAAGCATTAAAATTAATACTTTCATTTCCAAATAGGTTTTCATAGCAAGAACTCTTCATAGAGTGCTACCCTTTTCTTGTGTACAAAACATTTTTATCACATATAAAATGAGCCAGAAAAATGTCTTTGTTTCCAAATTTAACACATCAGTGTTTTTATGGTTGATGTATATGTAGTAGAAGAGTACACCATTCAGAGTTAATGGCAGAGAAAACAGAATGGATTGAAAGGCATCAAAATACATCCATCTCCACCACACACACACACACACACACACACACACCGGCAGTTAGAGAAGCTGTAATGAGAAATGGTGTAGAATCTCCCTGGAGACTTGGGTCAAGGGATGTCATAACAAAATTACTTTTCAGTTAGATTATAATTAGCCTCCATCTCACTCTTATGTTAGTAAGGACATTCACTTGCTTTGAGAGTTAGCTAATGGCTTGCTAAGGAGGTAAGCAGGAAAGAAATTGCAGTTCTGAGACCATGAATTTTCCAGTTATTTTTTTTCCTAAAATTAACCTTAGAACTTGTCGTCAGCTAGAAAAATATGGGTTCAGTCCTGATCCTGTCAGTTCATGGCTGTATTTGCTTAGGCAAGTCATTTCATATGTCTGAGCTCATTTCTCTAATAAGCAAAACTTGTATGGTAGTACTTAACAGGTACATAAATGAATACTAGAGATAGACAGTGTTAAACTGCCTGACACATGATAAATGCACAATAAGAACTAGTGATAATCTTAGACTTTTGCACTCTAAATGTAGGTTTGAACCTAGGCATCATAGGCAATTGGTGGATTCTGTGGTAATTCTATTCCATATCATTTCTACACAAATCTATCCTGTGTCTTGTAGATGTCTATTCTCATATCTGTCAGGTTGAGCAATTACCATCCCATCCCATGTTCTGGCAGCATAGTGTATTCTGATGAAATAGCTAAAACTTATTGAGCATTAACTGTGGCCTAGGCACTGTATTGAGCCTGCCACATACATAATCTCATTGACTCTCCAGAGCAACGTATTAGGCTGAAATTGTTACAAATGATTAATCTGAGAAACAAGAATGGTGATAGTACTGCCCAAGGCCACCCTGCTGTCAGAGGTGGCATTAAACCAAAGCCTTTCTGACTCCAAAACTCATGTCCTTCCCTATTATCCAGTACTGGTCCTTTAATCTAGGGCCATTAGCATGAAGAGGTTCTCTTCTGATCCTGGCAAGTATTTCCTAGTCTTTTTCTGAGTAGTGTTTTTTTTTTTTAAGATTAAAAACTGCACAGACTTCTGATATACACCTCCAAATAATACATGTATTTTAATACCTTTTGGGACTACAAATAAGATAAATGCTATCTGGTGTGCACATATGCTCCCATATGAAATTAATGTTATTAGACATGAAAGCAGTGTTATAAAAACAAATTTACTATTTTGTAGAAGATAAATCAGTTGCCTAAACAGTGTTCCCATTGCATACAGATTCTATGAACACATTTAACAATTCCATAGCTATCCCTCAGAAATCTATAACCTGCCCATTGAAATTCACAGTCTAGGTCTTTCATAATGTAGCCAAAGTTTACCTTTAACCTAGAAAAAAATTTTTGGATTTGAATGTTAAAATATTGTTAATATTATAATACATTCTAGATATAACATTCAGAGATATAACATCTTTACTGTCATAAAAATTGAAATTTTAGGTATCCTTTTAATTATTCTGTGTATAAATTCATAATACACATCCTAGTGATATGCCAGATACTAGAATAGTGTGCATAATACCTACGATTGTACAGTTTGTAGTGTACTGGGACACAATGATAAGAAAGTCAATAATTAATTAAAATATATTCAGAGAACAGTATGGAGATTTCTAAAAAAAACCCCTTAAAAATAGATACAATATTTGAGAGAGCTCTACCACTCCTTGGAATATTTCCAAAAGAAAGACATCATGCTATAATGATAAATGCATACTCATATTTATAGCAGTGGAATTCACAATAGCTAAGCTGTGAAAATAGCCTAGATGCTCATCCAATGGATAAAGATGTGATATATATACACAATGGAGTATTACTCAGCAATAAAGAAAAATGAAATAATATCATTTGCAGGAAAATGGATGGAACCAGAGACTATCATATTAAGTAAAATGAGCTACTCTAGAAAAGTGCTCTTGGGACACATGCTTGCTGTTATGTGAGAAATCTAAAAGTAAATAAATACAAAACAAAGGAAAAACAGAAAACTAGAAGGCAGTCTTCGAGTGACAGGAAGAGAATTGAGGGAGGGGATAAGGAAGGGAAAGGAAGTATAACAGAGATGAAAATGATTAAAATATGTTATAAGCATGCACCAATATACCATCATGAATTTCATTATTCTGTACTCCAATGAAAAGCAGCACAAGATACTGCAGGATACTCAAAGGCTTTATCTAATTCCTCCAGTAAGAAATTGTTATGGCTTGTATTTAGATGACCCCTCAAATCCTCATCCAGTCATTCATAGGTGGGGCATTTTCAGAAGTGGCTGAGTCTAGAGCATATGATGCTGGAATTGATTCATGGCATGATGCTAGGCTCCAGGGCACTAGGATTAAGAGTGTGGATGCTACCTGCTCTAATTACCCTGGAAAAGATATAAAGGATAGAAAGAACTGTGGTCATCCCTTGTTTCTTTGCTACCTTCTACTTGCCATGAACTGTTTCTCCTCTGCAATGCCTGTCTGCCATGACACCCTGCCTTGAAGCCAGCTGATTATGGACTGAAACCTCTACAAACTGTGAAACTTTTCCCCCTTTAATTTTAGGTGTCAGTTATTTTGTCTCAGCAATGAGAGAAAAATAACTAAGATAGAAGTAATGTTTAAAATATGGCAAAAAGAACAATAGAAAGCACTCCAATAAAGGTACAAGTGAGGAATGAGAAAAAGTAGAGTGACTTAAAGAGAAAGGATGGAGAATTTAGGGAACTGAAGAAGTCTGGTGTATTTTTTTAGAAGAATGTGACGTAAAGCTGAAAACTTCAGTCTTAAAGGTCCTTGTAAAGGAATGCAGATACCATGTGGTCTGATTGGCAGGTGGAGAAAATATTATACCTCTTCAATTGCTTAGGAGTTCTAGAATATTCTTCTTAACACAAAGAGACATCTATCTCACTAAATGAATAATTAATAAATAAACCTACCTACACTGTCCAACCTGGAGACCAACCTTGCCTACTACATGAAGAGCCTGCTCTGTGCCAGCCCCAAGCTTTCCTAAACCCAAATCCCTCTGCTTCATAACAGATTACCTTGACTAGTCCACAGCCCCCACCTATCAAAATGTTTCATAGAGCCTTTATTCTCTGTCCAATAAACTTTTCACTCATTAAAGTTGCTTTCCAACCTGTCTCCTTAAAGATTCCCCAGCCCAGCTTGTCCTTGTCCTACTCCAGTCTCATCCCTAAAAACCTTTCTTGTTCTCACTTCTTCCTGATTAAACATCACTAAAAAGCAAAATCCCCTGCCCCCCACCCCCACCCCCGTTAAACAGAAGGATAGCAGGGAGAATAAAATGCTAGATGTATGCATATAATGATAATTTATCCTCTATTGTTATCAACATACTCTACACATTTTCCAGTTGTTCCTTTGAGGACTGAAATGCTTAATGGTTTTCTCTAATGTTCTTTTTATCCTGTCTTAGTATGCTATGTTTTATCAGTAAAGCAGTAACACAGCTAAACTCCTGAAAGGAAAATAGAAAATAAATGAAGAAGAAGCCAGCCATAGTGGCATACAATGGTAATCCCAGGATGAGGTAGGAGGATTGGTGTGACTTTGAGGCCAGAACTACATGGTAAGTTTAAGACCAGCTTAAACTACATAGTGGCATTGTGTCTCAAAAACAAAACAACAGAACAAAAACCGAAGATGAGTAAGATGTTTTCCATCCAGGCATGGTACCACACACTTGTAATTCAAGCACTCTAGGGGGCTAAAGCAAGAGGATCACAAGTTGGAGCCTAGCCTGAGCAACTTAGCAATTTAGTGAGACCCTGTCTCAAAATAAAAAAAGGAATTGGGATGTAGCCCAGTCAAAAGCCCTGGATTCAATCCCCTGTACATCTCCCAAAATTTTCCTTATCTCTTCATGTATTTCTGAGGTAAAATGCTTATTATAAATTCAGCCTCCTTATGTACCAAGACAGCCTTTTTAAAAAATGTATGAACTTATACAAATCAAAACACAAGATCAAGAATTAACTTCATCAAAGAAAATGATTAACAATATTCACCTTCCAACCAATTCGGTGTAGCTGAGATTGTGAGAAACACTTTCATACAGCCCTGGCAGTTATGCAATGGCATTCTAATATCCATGGATGATCCTTTCAGGTGTGCTGCCAGGAGCCATCTGTACTTTTCCTCAGGTGAACCACCAGAACTAAAAAGTCATTA
Organism: Heterocephalus glaber; assembly: GCF_000247695.1. The sequence goes on along the minus strand of NW_004624799.1, from coordinate 12,974,995 downwards.
AAATTTAAATTCTGAAGAATGCAGATTTGAAATTATTTTTGAGTTGATAGAAGCAGCAGTAGCAACAACAGAACCCCATTTATTGTAATTGTCAACACAGCATGCTTACTCTGAATGTACAGTACTGTGTACAGCAGGACCTGGTCCCACCACTGCCTTTAAGAAAGCCCATTTTCTGTCAAGTTGGATGCTTTTCTATTTTATTAGTTACAAACCAAGGAAAATACTTTTTTTCTGGCTTCATAAATTCTGTGTGCATTCTTCAGGTGTCTGATTTATATGTTTTTATAACCAACTCCAAAAAGGAAATATGATCACAGGTTTTTTTTAAACATGGACTTTATTCCATGGAATTGAAGCAATGGATGGCTAAAGCCACCTCAGCTTTTCAGGTTATTTAGTCAAAATGAGATCAGTTCTCCCAGGCAGTTGTGAGCTGTTGGAACAAGGTCTCTGTCTTATTCAATGTTGTATTGCAAACATCTATAATATAATCAATTAATGCTAAATCTTTTTGACCTGAATTTCTTCCATCCATTGAGTAATAATATGAAAGATTTTCCTGATGCTTTCAGGAGTTATGTTAATAAACTGATACTTAATGATGTATATCATACTCATAACCTCTCAATAAATATAGCAATACACCTTCTATTCTGTCCCATTTAATATATTACTATCAAATGAGATCATAGCTTCTTTGTGATAAGACACTAATAAACTACATAGACTAAAATGAGCATGTAGCATTTAAAATACATTCTTTCAAAAACCAAAAAGTGCTGCAGGACCATTTTGTAATAGACAATGATAGAGTTTAAGAACCGAGATATTTCAAAAGGGCCATTATGAATTGTCTCATTATTGTGCGATAACCTCCTAAATTATTACAAATGCTAAATAAGTCAAAAGTACTCAATAAAAATTAAAAAATAAAAATAAAACAGTATCCTTTCCCACATTTGTTAGACCACAATGGTCAATAAAATTAAAGTTTGTGTTCTAATTATACTATAATGAATGTTCATATCTTCGTGAAAATGCTTGAAGTTATATGCTAAAAACATATTTCAAATAAAGGAATATTTGTACTAGTTTAAATCAGCTCTATAAGAATACCTGAAGTAAGGGACTTTTTCATTAAATTTTTTATTTCTTAACCACAGTTTAAACTATACTAAGCATTTAATAAATACGAGTTTACTTGTATGGAAATCTTCTCGGTAAGCAATATCAATTCAGCTATTTATTCAACTGAAAGCTAGACATTTATCTTTTCATTAAAAAGACTGAGGTCAACTACAATAATTAATCAGCATTTTTTAACAATTTACATATAAGGTGGACTGGACAGGTCCTGTTAGTATTAAAGTTTAATAGAAGATAAGACTTCATAAGGTCTACATGTGCAGTATGAACAAAGTATCTGAGAAATTTTAGTGCCCTTTACATTAAACTAGTAACCTGAAATTTTTTTCATATAGTAAAGATGTTGTAATTGAGGAGTACTTTACATGCATCTGAAAATACATGGTGTTGGTCTAAACTTCACAATGATCCTACAGGACCATTCTAAGGGAAAATCTTTACAAATGTACAATTTTTTCCCCAAACTAGCTTAAAGTGTTCTTTAGCTCTAATATTTTTTTCTTGAGAACAGGTCTAGATTTATTCCTTTCACATTGAAATCTGGCCACATGTAATTTTTGCCACATCATGCCTCATCAGGCCCAGGAAAAATGCCCACACTGAAAGAATGCCACTGAATATTCTGGATGTGTTCAGTCAAATAGTTGGAGTTTGTCAGGCTTTTCATTTTCAAAAATGATATTCTGTATTCATGGTTAGGTGTCATTTCTGCAGATTAAATGGGAGGGGGTCAATATATCTTGACTTGCCACTCCAATTGTAACTGTATGGCAAACAAAAGTAGTTTCTAGCTACATGTCAATCTGTTTTAGTCTTCATTTCATTTTGCCAAAAGGTTTTCCTTTCTGGCATAATAAAGTTAACGCTCTTCTTGTATTCTAAATTTCTGTTTGGAGAGACTTCCACACATGTAGTATTACTGAGCAATGCTAAGTTTGTTAAAGATATCAGAGCAGAAATGAAAGGGGGAATTTACACAACATTTCCATGGCAAACAACTTTTAAATTCTCCTCTTCTCCAAAAATTTCATTAGTTTAATAGCAGTCACACTCAACTCCTCTTGTCTGTGCTCCCCTCAATTTGCCTAACAATTTAACTCTGCATCCATGCTCTTACACTCCATTCATCTCCACATAAAGCAAGGAAGAAAGAAAAATATTATAATAATTATTGCATAAAGGCAATAAAATTCAACAGTTAATAACAGAGAAAGATCATTGTGTTAATATTCCTAAGAGAACAACAACCCTAGTTTCATTTAACCACTCTTAGTGTGATTTCAGTCAGCATATCAAAGTAGTTATTCCCCGCACTGGAAGACTTCCTCCAAGAAGTACCATTTTGCAAGAGTATGGATTCCCTCCATATTGTTTCTGTAGAAACTAGAAATTGGACAAGTATGATTTTATTGATGGTGTAAGAGCTCTAAGCAGCGCTAGAAGGATGGTGGGAGTTAGACATTGGGCAGTGCTGCTAGGTGGAGCACAGCCAGCACTGAGATTATCTTCCATTTATTTGTGATAATTTTTCAGGAATATTTTGCCTTGAACACAGAAGCAGAGAATCTCATAGTTGTCCTGAGGTGACTGCAATCAATGAGAAACCAAAATGAAATACACGTGAATCTCACCCATGCTCATTCAAGGACTGTGCTGAAAGAGAGCTTGTGGCAGTTACATGTCCTTATTATGAGAAGAATTTTTGTATAAGACACCATCGTCAGTCAGATCATGAGTGTGAAAATCTAGAGATCCCCAAGCTTCATATGACTGCCATTCAAAAAACTTTTAAAGACATTATTGATTCAAAAATAGGAGGGACAGAAAATAAACAAAGGAAAGGTGCAAAAAATACTGAAACAGATGCAAAAGGGTTGCATTGATGAAATTAAAGATGAATGCTGATGAGGAAAAGTCATTGCTACAGGCAGAAAGAATTTACTTTTAGGGTTTTTTTTACCTAAGAGCACCAAAGACAAAAACAAACCTATTTTCTTTTGCCACCAGTGGATCACTAGAAAGGCCATGGACTTCATAGCTTCACTTGCCAGTCTTAAAAGTGACAATAACAAATTAACAGCTAAGAAGATAAGGTTGTGTCATATTTCTTCAGGAGAAGCCTTCCTTTGGATCATTCTTTAGATCATTCTTTGGAAACCTGGATCACTAAGGAGGATTGTCATTTATATAATGGTGGAAATATTGTTTTGGAATATCTAAATGATGATGAGCAGTCTTTAAAAACTGTTGCTTCAGGCTGGGGATTTAGCTCAGTGGTTCTGGCGCCTGCCTCACAAGCACAAGGTCCTGAGTTCAATCCCCAGTACCAAAAAAAAAAAAACTGTTGCTTCGTACTTGAATAGTCATTCAAAGGTTAAACCAGAAATCACAAGGAAACTACTATATATGTGTTTAGTCAATTTCTTGTACCACAGATACTATTAATTTCTTCAAAGTTCCTTTTATTTTCATTATGTTGTAATTTACATTATCAGTTTTCTGGTAAATTTGAGTTATTATGTTTTAAAGTTTATACTAATAATTGTTAGCAAATTATTATATTTAATTAGCTTTTTTATTCAATTATGCTTTAGAAATATCAGTGTAGGTATACTGGTATATACATGATATATACATATACATACATTTGGTTAATATCAGCTGTTGATCGACTGTGGCAATGTTCCATGTCATCTTCCTTTCAGGATCCAAGCTCCAAAAGCAACCTCCTTTGGGGGACTTTCCCATTCTTTTAGCAGAGGGAGAAGATGGCAGATGTTTTTGTTGAATCTTAAAAAGCAGATGGATGTGTCACTTTTGGTTTAACCAAGTCACATCGTCAAGAGTAATATTATAGAGCCAGAAAGTATAACCTTACCATCTACTTACACTATGATGTATAAATTGATGCTGTTTATATGAATTAATAAAACTTAAAGATCATATTGTTCAATTTTCTAAATTTTTGAAAAACATTTCTTAGCCATAGAATGGGAAAATTATTTTTTTCATATCATCTAACTGCTTTGGGGAAAATTTCTGATAAAGAATCTCCTTTATGGAGTCATCTTTTATGTTTGTATGAATGTATTACAACTGAGAAGAAAGATGGGATAGTTCACCTTCATTACAGTTTCTATTTATATATATCAAAGAAAAGCGTATGTTGAAAGCAACAATGTTTTACCAATAAGTTGAAGTAAATGCTTCTAACTGGTGGTTTTTGTCTATACCCAATAAAGTAACATACGGAAGGAATAAAAATTATTTTTATTTTTCTTTGTTTCTTTTTTATTCTAATTATTGTGGACATGTAGAGTTTAATTACAGGAATAAACTTAGAGTGTTCCAAAAAAAGAGGTCTAAAAACCTGTGCCATTAATATCAAAAGAGCAAATGGATAGTGAAGTCAAAGGGAGATATCTCCCCATACAAGTCAAGAAGTAAATCCATTGGGCTCACGTTTCCCAAAATCTGAGATCAGAGTCCCAGTAGAAAGAAATAATATTGCCTCTGCAGCAATGAACTATTTACTGAAGAGTTTTAATCTATGCTTAGCTGGTAAGGGGGCATACAGATTTAGGAGAATTTTAGATAATTATAGATGCTAGGAGTGATGTACTTTTGTTTAACATTTCTAATAGAGATTTGTTCCTTTGAAGCTTAATAACTGCATTCCTAATGTGATTAAGCTCAAAATAATGGTTGCTTCAGTGAAGGATTTATATTAAAATTCTGCTTATTCCCTACCTGTTTGTTACTAAAGCAACATGGAAAAGTATAACATTCATTAATTATTTGGATATTTGTCTCATATAAAAAAGCCTTCCATATTAGGAAGTTTATCTGGACTCAGTGACCAAAATGTAAGTCACAAAAGTGAACATAGAGAATATAAACAATAAGTTGTATTTTAAAAGAGAGGCTATCTGAAACAGATATGTGTGATTTATTTTACATTAATTTGATTCCTTATACAATAAATCACTATGAGTTTCAAACTTTTGCTTAACAAAGTAGAATATAAATAATGGATCTAAAATGTTATTCATGTATGAAAAAAGAACACAATCTATTTGAATGAATGCATAATAAAATGAGCAACAGCAAAATGTTCAAGGTATAATACTACACTTGATCTTGGTCAAAAGGCTGAGAAGCTATTAAAAGTATAATATTATTAAAGATAAATTGTAAGGGGTTTCTTTAATATGAAGATGCCTAAGAGATGTTGCAAAGTTAAGATCCAGTTGATATCCTGTTCTTACCCTCTACCTTAACCCCATAGCCTTCCCCTTCTCAGTTAGTAGCAAATTAACTTCCATTTAGCGTCATTTGTGACATCTCTAAACTTTTTTAAATATTCAAGCAAAAGCAAATCCTGTGGAATCCCTAGAAAGAATATATGTGGGACGCAGCCAGTTCTGACCACCTTCACCCTTACCACCCTAGCACAAGTCACCACAGTCTAACCCAGGCCACCGTTCTGATCTCCCAAACAGTATGTCCTCTTCCTTCTTTCCTACTGTAGTCTAGTTTCAACCCAGATCTCAGTAAGATAAAAATCAGATTATGCCATATTCTAAAACTGGTTCAGTGGCTTTTTGTTTCATCAAGTAAAAATCCACAGGTATACCATGATCTACAAGGCTGTTTAAGGTCTAAATCTCAACAGTGCCTTGCCTCATCTTTTACAGCTTTTTCCTACTTCACACCATCCCAGACACAATGGCTGTCTGCCTTTCCACTAATATGTACAACATATTTCTGCTTCAGAGATTGTGCCTGGCCTCTATGTATGGAATGAGAGCTGCCTTTGCTTGCCTCTTTCAAGTCTTTCTCACAAATTATCTTCTTAGTGAATGTTTCTCTGACCACTCTCCCTAAAAGTACAATTCTCTACTAACCTTAATCTTTTTCTCTGATTCAGTTTTCCCCAAATACTAAAATATCTTCAAAATATAGATATCTGGACTCTTTTTTTTTTTGGTCCCGGGGACTGAACTCAAGTCCTTGCGATTGCGCAGCAAGCAGCAAAACCACTGAGCTAAATCCCCAGCCCCTCAAAATATAGACACTAAAATTATTTCTTTGGTATCCTATTTATTTTCACTTCTTCATTAGAATATAAACTCCTACTACTTTCTTCCACTAATGTATCCCCAGTACTCAAAAAATGCATGTTATGTAGTAGGTATTAAATAAGTGTTTACTAAATGAATAAGGCCACTTAAAAAAAACCATAGGAAATCAAATTATACTTTTTAAAAAACATTTTCTTTACTCAAACTAGAATGCCAATTCATATACTTTTTAATTTTTATTTTTATCAATCATGTTTGCAGTACATAATGATTACATTCATCACAGGAAAATGGTACATGTACATGACACATCTTAATTCACTTTATGTCACCTTCCCTTCACCTCTTCCCCCTCCTTCATTTCTTGGACCCTTTCCCACTTGCAAAAGTTCTATCTCCCTCTTTCCTATTATCTATCTTCTATTTTGCTATTTGATTTATTTGTACTTTGGGTTTCTCATATAACAGAAACCATGACATATTTAAGCCATGTGTCTGATTTATTTCACTTAACATTATGGTCTCAAGGTGCATCTATTTTCCTAGAAATTGCTCAAACATATCCTGCTTTATAGCAGAGTAATACTACATTGTAGATAAATACCACATTTTCTTTATCAATTCATCTGTTGATGGACATCTAGGCCGCTACCAAGATTCAGCTATTATGAGTTATGCTGCTAATAAACATGGCTGGTATCACTGTAATATAGTGACTTTAACTATTTCACAAGATACCTAGATGGGGAATAGCTGAGTTGAATGGAATTAAGAGTTTTAGTTTCTTTGAAAAATCTCCATAGTGATTTTCATAGTAGTTGTACTAGTTTACGTTTTCACATACAATGTAGAAAAGTTCCTTTTCACCCACACTCTTGCCAGTATTTGTTATTATTTGATTTTTTGATGACAGCCATTCTTTCTGGAGTAAGATGGAATCTTGGTGTTGTTTTAATTTGCATTTCTCAAATGGCCAGTACTGCTAAAACAAATTTTTTTCACGTATTTATCATCCAATTCTAATTCTTTCTCTGAAAACTAACTATTCATTTTGGTTGAACAGTTTTTCATTGAGTCTTTTATTTTAGGGTGGTTTAAAGTTATTTTAGTTCTTTGCATATTCTACATATTAGTCCTTCCCTGTGCCCCGGAAACAATCCACTGGACCACACACACACAGCCCCCCACCTCCACCCCGCTCCTCTGTACAGCCACCTGGTTCCACACTACAGAGACTCAGAGGACACCGGACCACCAGACCATGGTACTGAGTCCCACCACTCCCAGCTCAGAGGTAGGGGCTACTGAGACGCCATCCCACTGCTCCTGGACCAGAGGAAGGGGCTTCCCGGCCACCGTCCCTCCCGCTGCTCCCAGCCCACAGGAAAGGGCTTTTAGGTCACCATTCCTATCGCTGCTCCCGGCCCCTGTCCCACGTCTCCCAGCTCAGAGGAGGTAATCCGTGCAGGCGCCAACAGCTCCCCCCGCCCCAGTCGAAATGAGAAAACATATAAATAAGTCTCAAAACCAGACTCCCACATTACCTACAGCAACCGCAAAGGGAAATAAGATGGAACACTCTGATACTCAACCACCTGGACTCACTGAACTGGCAACAAAAAGGGATCTGGAAAAAATGAAAGCAGAAATAATTTCTCAGATAACAGGAGAAATTGTGCCCCTAGTGCAAGACATGATTAATAAATCTAGAGAGGA
>NW_004624799.1:12924891-12936513 GCF_000247695.1 Heterocephalus glaber | reverse complement strand
GCTAGAAATGGGGAAAAAATAAGAACCAAGATGCATTATATAAAGGTACAATTCCCAATGAGAAATGTAATTGTGCTGTATACCTACAATGTACCGATAAAAGAATTTAATACCAAAAAAATAAATAAAAAAAAATAAAGAAGAACTATCACCATTACTCTTTAAACTCATCAAGGATATTGAAAGGGAAGCAAGGCTTCCAAATTCATTCCTGGAAGCAAGTGTTACTTTGATTCCAAAACCAAGGAAAGACCCAACCCAAAAAGAGAACTACAGGCCAATCTCCCTAATGAACACAGATGCGAAAATCCTCAACAAGGTACTGGCAAGCAGAATACAGAGTGTCATCAAGAAGGTCATACACCCTGATCAAGTCGGATTTATCCCAGGGATGCAAGGATGGTTCAACATTTATAAATCAATAAATGTAATACACTATATTAACAGAGTCAAGGACAAAAACCATAATAGATGCAGAAAAGGCATTTGACAAAATCCAACACCCATTCATGATAAAAATGCTACAGAAAATTGAAATAGAAGGTCGTCATAGCAACCTGATTAAGGCTTTTTATGAAAAACCAACAGCCAACATCATACTAAATGGTCAAAAACTGATAACTTTCAAGCTAAATTCAGGGACAAGACATGGATGCCCACTATCACCACTCATGTTCGATATAGTTCTGGAAACATTAGCCACAGCAATTAGAAAAGAGAAAGAAATAAAAGGAATAAAAATAGGAAAGGAAGAAGTGAAACTGTCATTATTTGCTGATGATACGATATTTTACATAGAAGACCCAAAAAACTCAGTCAAAAGTCTTCTAGGCCTAATTGACACATTCAGTAGAGTAGCTGGATATAAGGTCAACACTCAAAAAACAATAGCCTTCTTATACACAAATAGCAGACTCATTGAGAGACAAATTCAGAAAACAATTCCCTTTACAATAGCATCCAAAAAAATGAATTATCTAGGAATCCACCTAACAAAGGAAGCAAAAGACCTCTACACTGAAAACTAAAGCACTCTGATAAAGGAGATCGAAGAGAATATAAGAAAATGGAAAGATATCCCTTGCTCCTGAGTACAAAGAACCAATATAGTGAAAATGGCCATACTTCCAGAACTACTATATAGATTTAATGCAATGCTGATGGAAATTCCAACAATTTACTTCACAGAACTAGAGAAAACAATCCAAAAATTCATTTGGAACCAGAAGAGACCTAGAAGAGCAAAAGCAATTCTAGGCAATAAAGACATGGCTGGGGGTATCACAATCCCCAACTTGAAACTATACTATAAAGCTACTGTGATAAAATCAACATGGTACTGACAAAAAACAGACCTATGGACCAGTGGAACACATTAGAAGTTGCAGAAACAACTGCAGACATACTCAGCCACCTCATCTTTGACAAAGGAGCCAACCACTCTTATTGGAGGAAAGATAGCCTATTTAATAAATGGTGTTGGAAAAACTGGATTTCAACCTGCCAAAGATTAAAACTAGACCCATATCTATCACCATGAACTAAACTAAGATCAAAGTGGATTAAAGATCTAAATATTAAGACAGAAACACTAAAATTGCTGGAAGATAAGCTAGGTAGAACTCTTGAAGACATTGGCATAGGAAAATACATTATGAAAAAAACCTCAGTAGCATGGGAACTAGCAGAAAGAATCAACGACTGGGATCTCATCTTATTAAAAAGCTTCTGTACTTCAAGAAAAACGAACAGGGCTAAGAGACAACCTACAATGTGAGAAAAAATTTTTAGCAGCTATACCTCAGACTACTATCTAGAACATATAAAGAATTGAAAAAAACCACACCCCCCAAATTCAAAGACCCAATTCAAAAATGGGCATCTGAAATGAACAGACATTTCTCAGAAAAAGAAGTAAAAGCAAATAAATATATGAAAAAAATGTTCAACATCACTGATCATTTGAGAGATGCAGATGAAAACAACACTGAGATTTCACCTCACCCCAGAAAGAATGACTGCTATCAAGAAATCAACCAATAACAAATGCTGGCGGGGATGTGGAGAGAAAGGAACCCTTCTCCATTGTTGGTGGGAATGCAGATTGGTCCAACCACTGTGGAAATCAGTATGGAGATAACTCAAACAACTAAGGCTCGAGGTCCCATTTCACCCAGCTATTCCTCTGCTAGGGATCTTCCCCAAAGAATTTAAAGAATCATACCACAGTGATATATGTCCACCCATGTTTATAGCAGCACAGTTTGTAATAGCTTAAGCTTGGAAACAGCCCAAGTGGCCATCAACTGGAAACTGGATAAAGAAGATGTGGTTTTTTTATAAAATGGAGTACTACTCAGGCATAAAGAATGAGAAACAAGAGACATTTATAGCTAAATAGATGCATATTGAGGTCATACTCTTAAGTGAAGTAAATAGGACACACATGTGTAAAAACTGAATAGTTTCTCTATTGTGAGACTCTGAAAGTGTAAATAAGGATTAAAATGATTAAAATGAATAATTGATCATTTGAAATAGGAAAAGGTCCAAAGTTGTTGGGGTTGTAGGAAGGGAAGGGGAAAGGGAAGAAATGAAAGGATAAATTATGAGAAAAGAAAAAAAATGGAAACAAAATCTATGTAAATAGGGAAGGGTGGAGGGGGTGAAGGGTGCACAGGTAATGGGGAAAAAATAAGAATTATAATGTATCATATGCAGGTACAAGCAGCCAATGATAAATGTAAACATATTGTATACCTAAAACGTATCAATAAAAGAATTTAAAAAGAATGCAAAGCACTGGATAGTCAGAATTCTATGAAGGTTTGTTTTGTTTTGGGGGTTTGTTTTGGTTTTGTTTGTTTGTTTACTAAGCTCCCTCATAAATAAATTTGTTAATATCAAAAGATTTCTAGAATACCCATCCTAAAATTGTGACAATGAAATCATCATGCACATAAGTTAGCATGGTAATAAAATACAAAAGAAGTATCTTATCTGAAACAAATAGCTTTATGTTGAAAATACTCCATGAAAACTACAAAATGCCAGTGTGAGTGTTGCTGGTCTGAGCTTTTAGCACTGAATTTGATCAGTGATTACAGTCACCCATCAGAAGCCAGGCAAAGTGAATAAGTGAAACTAAAACGTAAGCAGTCCTTACAGTCATAAGGACAGGACTGAGCAAGAAGTCCTTACATGGTTTTGAAATAGCGTCCTGGGAAAATATTGTCCAAATGATACTGAAAAGAATCTCTTTAACTTGTTCAACCTGTAGGCTGGCTTTGAGAACAGACTTAGAAGTCCATCCTCATTCTGTGTACTTTTACTTACACAGATAAACAACATTCAAGACAGGCAAGCAGACACGTGGACAAAACAAGTCATTAGACAAACAAATGTTGAGTTAAAAAATATTTTCACTAAAGAATAATACAAATCTGATCAGAAAACAAAAATCTCAAAGAAAGAACTATTTCTAGGAAAACAAAATAAATTCAATACTAAGGAGCTTTAACAAAGTTCCAGAGCTCAATTTTAACTACATCACTAGTAGTTTTTTTTTTTTTTTGTACCCTGGCACCCACTTGGGAGCAGATGGCTTTATTGGGAAATAGGGCAGGCTGACTTGTCCCTGCCCCATCTGGCCTCCAGCACCTTTCTTTCAGAGGCAGAGCTTGGATCCCAGGTGGCACCTGTCCCAACCCCACCTGCCAGCGAGGGTCCTTGGAGGCTGGCCTGGTGCAGGCAGAGTGTATTGCTTGCAGGGGCCCTAGTTGGCCTCAGGCGAACTTCACCAGGCGGTCCAGTGTTTCCACAGCCTTCTCCCGCACCCCTGGCATCGGGTCCCGCAGCAGGAGCTGCAGCACCACAAGAAGCTGTTCCAGGTCTACCTGCAGCCGTTGCTCGGGCTCTGCATGCAGCACCAGGAACCCTGTGAACATGGGGCCTGAAGCGTGGACACCTTTCCAGCTGCTCTTGAAGTAGAACAGGTTGGTGCTCACCAGGCGGCCCAGCAGTTCAGGGAAGTGATGTATCAGGAGCTTGCAGGTGGCGTTGAGGAACTCCCCAAAGTGCAGGCTTCAGCTCTCTTGCAGGTGCTTCTGGAAGGCGGTGGCCAACTCTGCACACTCCAGATTGGGAACACACATGCACAGGGCAAACCTGCAGGCACTATCAAAGAAGGGCCGGATGCAGATAGCCATGTGCAGCAGCACAGAGCGCAGGTCCCAGGGCTCCATCAGGTCCAGCAGCCGAGTGAGGCCCACCATGGCCACCAGCCTGTGTGGGTCATCATTGTCATCTAGCCCGTTGATCTTGGCTGTGAGGAGCTGGGGGCCGTAAGTCCTCACCTCAGCTAGGAAGGCTGTTGAAGTGACCCTGTGGATCTCATATATGCTTCTCTGTGTACACAGAAGTACCTTTGTCACCAATGGGAGCCGAGGACTTGTACACTTGGCCATGGCACTGGCCAGCTGGGTAACCCCCTCCTCATGCCCTGTGGAGGTCCTGAGCAATTCCCAGCCTCCTTCCTGTTCCATGCTGTACCACGTCCTGACTGCCGCCTCTGAGCAATAGGGCCTGCAGGGCATCCACTGCAGAGCTGCAGGGCTCGAGGCTCCTGCTATGGAGGGTTGTGCTGGCACCTCTCCTCTCCTTGGCTTGCAGGTTCCAGGGCAGCTGAACACCCAGAGTGCAGCTCACACACAGCAGGAGAGCCACAAACAGTTGGGGATAGACCTCTAGCACTGCAGTCCCTGATTCTGCAGCAGACACAACCTCGTACAGTGCACAGATGGCCGCCAGGGGCAGAAGTGTGGCTACTTGGTCAGGAGTACTGCCCAGAAGGAAGGCCCAGCTCTCCTTGAACGGCACGTCCCCGCTCACCTTCTCCAGGAGCAGCCCCAGGACCTGGGCAGTGAGGCTTGGCTCCATGGCTAGTGCACACCACAGGGCACAGGTGTGGCTGTCAAAGGGCAGGGGGCTGCCCAGGAGGCTGGATACCACGGTGGTGCAGTGCTGGGATGCCAGGCGGTACATGTTCTGCTGGGCAGCAGGCAGGATGTGCCCCTCATGGACTTCCTGCAGCTTGGAATGTAACACATTCACAGTCTCAGATACCTTCTCCTTTAGAATGGTGCCTTGCTCCTTCAGTAGGTAGTTGATCATGACAGCAGCTGCTCGAGAACAGTTCTTGTCAGGGTCTCCCAGGCTCTCAAACATAGTTAGCAAGAGGCTGATGAGTTGGTCTGGTGGGAGGCACTTGGCAATAATCTGAGCTATGTTGTTGCAGGTGTGGAAGACGATGTCAGGGTCAGCATGTATGAGCTTGTCTCTGAGGGTGACTTTCTCGGCAACTTCATCATGGTGTTCTCGGTAGAAGCCTTCATAGCCCAGCTGCAGGTAAAGCAGGGAGTGGATGCAGTCCACAGCCTCCTGGCAGGTGGCAGGCCACAGGTCTGTGCAGCGGGGGGAGAAGAGGCCAATGAGGAGGCCCGGGTTATGGAAGGGCACCAGAGCCTCAACTATGACCTGCAGGCCCTGGGGGCTCATGTTCCACTGCAGCAGGCTGGTCAGCAAGTCTTCAAGGGCACGCATTGTGTCCAGATACGGGGCTCCTGGCAGCCATCGTCCTCCTCCTGAGGCTCAGGAAGCAGGGCCATGACACTGTGTAGGCAGCCATGGATCACGTCAGCCTGTGCCTTTTCTTCGAGTGTTGGCTCCAAAGAGACCAGGTGAGCGCAGGTGAGCATGGCTTTCTTCCGAAGAGGTGTGATCAGGGAGTCTGTGGGCTCTGCCCTGATGAACTCCATCATCTGTGACACCAGCTCTGCTTTCTTTGAGAAGTGGAAGGAGCCAGGCTGTGCACCGCTATGGACAGTCTGGCTGACCATGCACAGGCTCTGGATGAGGCTCAGCTTCAGGTCTGGGTACTTGGTCTCTACTTTTATTCCCAGAACCTTGTTGTTGAAGCAATGGAACATGTTAGGGAGGATGTTGGACTCCACCTTGGCCAGCACCAGACTGCGGGGGGGCCTGTGCTGCTACGTGCCCATAGCACAGGATCAGTGCACTCTTCACCTTTTCCACCTCATGCTCACTTCGGTCCTTAAAAATGCTAAAGATGCCACTGGATTTCTTGAGCACATCAGACTTTACAAAGTCCTCCAGCTGGGCCAGGGTGTCTTCTAGGTGGGAGATGGCACAGATCCCAAAGCAACAGGCCAGGCCCTCGTGTTCCACTTCCTCCTGGTATCTAGCTGTTTTCAGAAGCTCTTGCAGATGCTTCCTCACCACTCCCTTACTTGCAGCAGCACCCAGGGTAGTTCCTGTGCATTTATACAGGAAGTTCTTCTCCTGGGGCGTCCTGTTGTAACATGGCAGCTGCTTGCACATCTCCAGGCTCAGCTGGCAAATCCATGTGTTGTCAGAAACGACAGCCAGAGTTTCTCGCAGGAACATCAGTAGCTTTTCCTCCCATTTCTTCAGCGGAAGTGTTTCTTTAGTGTGCTCATCCAGGTACTCCAGCAACGGGGGCATGGTTGTCTCCCATTGCTGGGCCAGCAAAGGGTGAATGTTCTGCTTCAGAACCTTCAGGAGACGTAGCGAGGCTGCCCCTCACCCACTGCCCAAGTAGGGACTGGAAGACACAACCAGCAGTCTTGTGGTCACAGCATAGGGAGATGGGATGTTTGTGTGGGTGTTGTACTGGACCAGCAAGGTATCTGCCCCTGCCTCCTGCCTCTTCAGGGCCAAATGCACAAGGCTCCTACAGAGCAGGGTCAAGGCTGCAGTGAAGCACACAGGGATGAGGAACTCCAGCAGGTAGGGCCAGAGGACATTGCTCATCCTGTCTTCTGTGGTGCTGACCAGGTACAGTGTGCTGATGCTGACAGCCCGCACGCTGTCCTCTGCTGCCAGGGCCTCACCCTCAAGGTTCCGCTTCTCTGGTTCCTGCTCCAGAGGGAGTGCACATTGCCCCACAATGTATTCAATCATCACCTTGCCTCCAGGCTGCTCCAGGTATCAGTAGTGGGCCATTGCACTGATCACTTGCACTACTGCCCGTTTCACCTTGTTGTTAGTGTCCAGAAGAGGAAGCTTCATAGAAGAGAGGACAAGGGGCTTCTTTGCTTCCATTTGAGCAGCATCTGAGTTAATGATGTGCCTCAAGATGTGCAGGGTACCCACATGGAGCCACTCATTGCTGGTGTCCAGCTTGGGTAGCAGGAAGGCCAGCAGGCGATCAGGTGAGCAGCGGGCCAGCACAGTAAAGCAGCGCAGCACCTCATTCCAGCTTCCCATCACCAGGGGGCTCGAAGACTCCACAGGCACACAGACCTGAGAGTGCAAAACAGCCAGAAGGGTATCAAGCTGAACCTCCAGGGTGCAACTGCCCAGGCTCACAGCTGCCTCAAGGATCTGGCCCAGGCTCTTGGATATTTGGAATGTTTCTTCATGCTTCTTGTAGAGGCCAAGGACTCCTGGAAGCAGCTTGTGGAGCTGTTCTTCTAGCTTCTCACTGGGCAGTAGGTGGCTCATGGGCCCCAGGGCAGCTACCACGGCAAGACAGAGCTTGGCATCTCGGGTCTGCAGCCATGGTGGAAAAGAATGTCGTAGGCACTGAAGATGTCAGCAGCAAAGGTGTCCCTCCTGACTGTGGGGTCTAGGACTTGGTCCAGGTTGGCCAGGTACTCTAGGGTGCTCTCACTGAAGTGCTGTAGGGCACAGCAGAACATCACCCTCATCAAGTCTTGCTTGGCCATACCCAATGTGGGCAGCATGGTGCTCAGGATAGATGACAGGAAGGGAACTATGCCGAATGCGTTGGACACCGAGAGGCTGGAGAGAGTTTGCAGCACAGAGCAGTGCGGCAGGAGTCCAGGCTGGAACCTGCTGAGTACCTCCTCCATCACCTGATTGGTGAACCGCTTCCCCACAGCCACCAAGACACTGCTCGCAGCCTGCTGCCAGTCACAGCCCGGCTCCTTTGTCATGGACATCTCACTGGAGGCCAAAAGGATAATGGTGCTGGCTGTGTCCTTGTCCAGCTTGTGGATGTGACTGGTTAGGACTGTCTCCATGGCCCTCAGCACCATGGCACAGTATGGATGTGCCAGCTTGTCATGCTGCTTCAGGTACTCCTCACAGGTGTGGAGCATCTCTGTTGGCCGCACCTCCCCAAGAGAGCACAGAGCACTGCAAACTTGCTCCTGCACGACAGGGTCCTTGTTGGTGATCACATCAAGAAGGGCAAAGGACAATCTTTTCATGTAGGACTTGATCATTGCTATGGTCTTAGTTTCTGTTCACCCAGTATGAAGTGGAGACTTCCCCAACCTAAGGAGCTACAATGCAGCGGCCTGGGCACCGCCCTCCCCATTACTAGTATTTTAAAAAAATGTTATTACATTCTTTTTTGACTAAAAAAGAAATATATACCATATACAGAATAGCTTCAATGAATTGCTGTAGTTCAATTCAGCAAATCATACTTTCCAACTCTGGCTTTATTGGCTCCTCCAAGGAGAGACACAAAGGCTTTCAGAGAATGTACTGTACCAAATAGATCAAATAATAAATGATAGTCAGAAGCCAGTTTGGCAGTCACACCTAGGCAATGGTTTTCCTAATGAACATAAACTCAGAGAATATTAATGGTAGTCAATGTTACACTGAGACAATGACTACTGAAACAATGACTACTTTATAATCTTTACAAAGAACAGACAAAAACAAAATCATTGTGCTACCCACAACATATCAAGCACCTCATTTCTCATGCCTAAATTAGTAACTGCCACTTTTTAAACCAATTACAGCTTTATCTTTGTCCTAATCTTGTCAGCTTTCTCACTGTTAGACAAATACTGACACTAAAACCTTAAAAAAGAGAGGTTTAATTGCCTCATGGTTTCTGAGGATTCAGTCTAAGGTCAGCAGGCTCCATGGAAGAAAGATCATGACAGAAGAATGTGGAGAAATAAAGCCATCTAGTTCACAGTGGCCAAGAAGTGAAGCAGAGAAGAGCACAAGAAAGGATGAGCCAAGGACCCCAGGGTATTGATCCCAAGGTTCCTTCTCCATGACCAACCCAGACACATCTAGAAGTATGTTTTACTAATCTCTTAGGAAGTTCCCAAGCCAATCAAGTTGACAGTTAAACTTCACTGTCACATCACAGCCCTTGTCTACTTGACACCTAAACACACCTCATTAAACTAAATAAGGACAATAACAAATTCATAATAATTCCACCAAACTTTATAAAACTATCCTCCAATCACCTGAAAATGCAATAATTCCTTTCCTAAAGTCTCAACACTTTCAGAATTGCTCAAAAGTCTAAGCCAGTATCTCCCTTGAGAGTCAAACTCTTAGCTGTGAACACCTATAAAAATCAAAAAGCAAGTTACATAGTTCCAAGGTACAATGGAACAGGGTAAATATTCTCATTCCAAAAGGGAATAATAAGACAGAAAAAGAATAAAATGAAGGCAAGACCAAAACCTATTAGAACAAGTATGAAATCCTGTAGCTCCCTGACCAGCACAAAGGGAATGTGGTGAGGAGAAGTGAGATCCAGAGGGCTTAGGTAGCATCACTCATATGGCTTTGCTGGTTACAGACCACATAGCCTTTCTCTTGGGTGGGTTCCATGCACTTTCTGCAGTTGTACTCAACAAAGATTCCACATTCTTGGCACACTCACATTCTTGGAGTCTACTATACCTTCAGTTTCATCCCTACAGTTTCATACAAAGCCTTTCTGGAGACACGCTTCCTGGTTTCCAGGGCCTTCCTATGAAATCTAGATGGAAGCCTCCAGAACTCCACAGTTAGAATAAATTAACATAAACTAGGTAGCCTGAAGGAGCAGAAATTTATTCTCTCAAAATTCTGGAGGCCAAATATGCAATCGAGGTGTTACATTGCTGTGCTCCCCCTCTTGTATCACAGAATCCATTTCAAATCTCTTCTACCTTCTAACAGCTGTTGCCACTCCTTGTCTTGTGCCCTTGTGGCTGACCACCCCAATCTCTGTCTCCATGATCTTATTACCTTGTCCTCTGTATGTCTATCTTTCTGTATTTTGGAAATGACCTGTCTTACACATAATGGTTCACACAGGATATCTAGAAGGATCTCATCTCAAGATCCTTAGTTATATCTGCAAAGGCCTTTTTTTCCCCAAATAATATAACATTCACAGGTTTGGGAGACTAAGACAAAGAAATAACATGTGTGGAGCTGTATTAGTCATCTTTCTCTTCACTGAGACAAATCACCCAACACCCACAACTTAAAGGAGGAGAGGTTTATTTTGGTTCATGGTTTCATCCATGGTCATCTGCCTCTAAGGAAGAAACAAAATGGTGGAAGGGCATAGTGGAGGAATGCTGTTCAATTCACTGCAGCCAGAAGGTAAAGAGAGAAGGGAGGAGCTAGGGATAAGAATATACTATTCCAGATCACAACTTCAGTGACCTACCTCCAACCAGGCCTCACCTCTGAACAGCACATTCAGCTATGGAAGTCATCAGTGGATGAATCTACTGAAAAGTATAGCACAACCATAATCCAATCACTCTCCAAACACATGAGAGTTTGGGGGAACACTTGACATGTGCTCCCTACATAACAGGGAGCACCACTCATTCCACTACACTGAGAGCCTTCATAATTCCCAAGGTTTATTTTGTTGCTTATTGCAGAAAAATGAGATCCAGCTGTTCTGACATGAAAGTTTTGGCCATAATCTCTAAATGTCTAGGCTGACAATAAAAAACAAAAATCTTTTCATGATTAAAAGAATGATAAGTAATGGGCAAAAGGAAAAAAAAGATAAAGAAAGAAAATGATTTATACTTGGCAATAATCAAATTAAGAGCAGGCCATATGGAACATTCTTAGTCTTTAGAGTAGGGCTCCATTCTATGTGTTTTCCTTCCTTTCTCAATCTTTCCTGGCCTTTTCCTCTAGTTTCTCATTCCACTGTAGATTAACATAAGTCAGAGTCCAACATAATGCCTCAGTTTCTTACATATCTTCCACTCCACTGAGCTACGTTATGCATGTAGAATCAAAGTAATGACATGAAGAAGTTTCCAATAACTTTTTCTTTCATTATCTTAGTATAGATTTTCTTAGCTGGATAATTATCTTGTGGGAAGAAAATATAATACTAATAATTTCTTAAAAATTGACTACTATAATGATTCACATAAAGCATCTTTTTGAAAAAAAATATTATTTGAGGATACATATTGCAAACATTTGTGAAGTGAAGAATAAGTTACCACTGTTTCTAATCCTCACTTAGGGAGCTTCGTAAAAAATTATTACATTTTTCAAATGTAATAATTCAAATAATTAAATAAAAACCTTTTGAGGCAGAACTTGAGAATTCTTACGTTTTAAAATGCCCCTCAGCAATATTAATATAATTCTAGAGTTAAGAATTTCTGCTTTTAACCCTAGCACTCAGGAGGCTGAGGCAGAAAGATTGCCAAAGTTCAAGGCCAGCCTGGGCTACATGGTAAATTCTGGCCAGCCTGGACTACATAGCAAGATCCTGTCTCAAAATTTTAAAAAGGAGAAAGAAAGAAAGAAAGAAAG
>NW_004624799.1:12909344-12924511 GCF_000247695.1 Heterocephalus glaber | reverse complement strand
ATAAAAAACTATCCCTTTTTAATATCTACAAGTATTAGTCAAATATTAAAATGATTTTTTATAATACATCTGGAACAACATGGAACAGTAAAGAACTTATTTTGCTAGTATCACAAATGAGATTCCCTTATGCTGACTGAGTCTACATGCCATTAAAAATATATTTAAAATTTTTTCAATAAAGTGAACAAATCAATGGAACTAAGGCCTGGCTCAAGAACCTAGTTGATCTTCTAAAGGGGCTTCTTAAATTGATTAAATTGTTTCCTCCATTGATATTATTAGATGCATTCTTAAATGAAACTGAGTGAGGAGTGTGGTTCTGCCAGCAGGAAAATGATGGGCCCTTGCTACTCTATGTTATGGCTACATTGTCAGATAAGAAGGAAGAGTTGCCAACTCTATTTTAACCTTCTGTATCCTCACATCAATTTATTTGGCAGACCTGCTGGATCATACTGTTTGGAAACTGAACGGCCATATCCCCTCTGCAACAACAAAATCTAGAAGAGATGATCATATAAAAAATTAATTAGTTTGCCAATTTATTTCTCTTCACAGTAATAAAGTGATAATATCACCTGATCTTTCTGTCAAACTGTGTAATGAAAGCAGTAAATTTTAATTGACAGTGAAGAACTGGGGTTTGAAGAGTATATTTGTGTTGTGCAAGTATATTTGTGTTGTTTACTGCTCCACAACTCAATTTAATTCACTGCATGATGCAGAGGATATCATAATATTACTTACTTCAGAAACTGAGAAAATTAATGAAAACATATGGACAGCACATATAAGAGTGCCTGCTGGGAGTAGGTGAGGTGTAAGTGGATACAGAATTACATGGTCATTGGCTTTGCAGTGTGTTAACCAACCTTACCCAGAGCAGGTCTTGGCTTTATCCAGGGAGAAAATTTCACATCCCCAATTTGCAAAATGCAGACAGACTCTGTCTTTATAGAGAACAGCTCACCTCTCTTGGTCTGTGCCTATCAACTTTGTCTATATTTAAGCAATTGTGAGAATAAACAAATTGGCCCACCAATCAAAACAGACTCAGCTTTTCTGATATTTTGTCATCAAGCAGAGACACAACCTAAGGATAACTAGGTGACCTAATTACTTTCAGGACCACACAATAGGCAAGAAGGTTATTCTCAGCACATGATACATGTTCTTGCTACTCAGGAATACCATCCATAATTTATGGTATAGGAGATGAGAGTCATCCATTGAGGAAAGGAACTAAAGTATACTGTGAAAAGCACCCTTGATTTTCAAGAATAATATGCATACCCATGTTTATAGCTAATTTATAATAGCTAAATCTTGGAAACAGCCTATATAGCCATTGAAAGGTGAATGGATAAAGAAAATGCATTTATATACTATGGAATACTATTCTGCCACAAAGAAGGGTAGACTTGAGACATTTGTAGGAAAATGGATGGACCTCAAGGCAATAATCTTAAGTGAAATAAATTGGACACACAAGTTTAAATATTGCATTGTTTTTCCTGTATGAGAAACCCAAAGGAGCATAATGAAGGGTAGATGTTGGAAAGTAGGAAGGATGAGTTCAAATGGGAAAGGGAACAAGGAAGTGGGGGGTGAAAGGAAGGGAAAAGGAAAAATAAGAGAATAGTAGGAAAAAAATGGAAATAAAGCTTTTGTAAAGGGGGAGGGTAAGAAAGGTTGAAGGGAGGGGAGGGGAATGGGGAAAAAATAATTAAGATATATTATGTACAGGTACAATTCCTCTATGATGAATGTGATCAATATGTATGACAAATATGTACTAATAAAAAATAAAGTTTAAAAAGATTGTTTTATATCACACCAATAAAAAATAGAGCTGTTGAATTTAAATCTTACATTTCTCTATGTAACGTTTGTTCTATGTAATTTTGTTCTATTTTTCATTATATATTTTCAGGATGTTATTTACATTTTTTCCATTTCAAAAGCTGTGTATTAGAATTTATGGGATACATAAGTTATTGCTGATTCAGACAATTATTTACTAGATATGAATATTCATTTTCCTACATCTTCTAAAGAACAGGAATTATTTTTCAATTATTTCTCAGCCCTGAATTTTTATATAGAAGTTATTTATATATAACCTACCACAGTTGCCCTGATGTTTCAGTTACATGAAATGGATTTTCAGTTTAGGTATTATTTATGAAATTTGATTATAACTTTTTCAATGTTACATTCTTAGATTTAGAGCACAATTTCTCTATTATTCCTATAACATCCATCCATCTTTAGATCTCTTAATCACTTTTACCCAATAGCATCCTTAAATTTCCCTATTTCTAAGTCATTTATTTTTAGAAATCAGTTTCTCAGAGCTGACTACTGAACTGTTAAAGCTTTAAAACCATCTCCACCCAGTCCATGAGGATTCTTTCTTAACAGGCCAAAGTTGCATCAGTCTTAATTTATTGACACCACACATGGCAAAATCATTGGCTCTCTGGTTTCATCTGTGTCTCTCTTGGCAATACAGTAGTCTAGGTTTCTTCTGCCCTAAAATATTTGAGTTTGAGATTATTATTTTTCAAGTTATTAATATGCTTTGCATTTTTTCCTGTTATAATTTATTTCTAGTCTCAACTGCCCAAACTATCAATCTATGTCTTCCCTTCTTTTTATTTTTTTCCTAAATTTGCCTGAGATATTTGTCTCCTAACAAATATTTTCAAAAAATAATATTAAATTATCAATGAATAAAACTTTTTTATTCTCAAAGAATATTTCTCTTGAAACCTTTTATGACACAAAGCCACTATTTAAGTATAAAACAAGGGGGGATAAACTTTTGCATAAAATAAGAACAACAGAATAAAAGAGATGAAAATGTCATACACTCTTAACTCCACAGGTAGTAGAATCAATGTGGAAAGAAATTAATGAAAATAAAGCAGCTATTAAAATCATACTTCATTTGAACCTTCCAAATAGCATTGAGAGAGACTATATCTATCTGCAATTATCTAAATAGATATGCAATTATCTAAAATAGCTCAGGATCATAGAATATTAGATTCAAAAGGGCTCTCAGATGAAATTTTAAATAAAAAATCCAACCTGAACTTACTTCATTGGAACTGAGTTCGATCCCCAGTACCAAAAAAACCCCGAAAAATTATTCATATTGATCTTCACTCTGACATACACTATAACTCATGACATTTATACCTGCTTCCTCAAAATTGTTATTTTAATTCCCATTTCCATTTCTTTTTTTTCTTTCTTTTTTTATGTGATTTCAAAATCTCTTATGTTGAAGGCTACTCTTGAACACAAGTAATTTTTTATCATGTATTTTAAAATGTGATACTTGAAATTCACACTTGTCTCTAGATGATCTTTCATTGATATTGTGAATGACAATAGTTCATAGATTGCACAGAGCCACCATTTACATGATGAATGAGATTCCCTAGCATTATGCAACATAATGGTATTCATTACTCCACACTTATCCCACCTCCTTCAAATATACCATCCCATGAGTGGATCCAATGAGTGGAAAGAGTAAAACTTCATTTCTCAGATGTTTCTGCAGCTAGGTTACTAGCTGAAAAGTAAGCCTGCCAATTAAAGGCAATCATAAGATATTTGGAAGGCACAAATGAGGTGGAGGACACTTTCATTCAGGTTTTTACTGTTTTCTGCTGTCAGGAGTGTTTATAGACATTCCAGCATTTGATGACCAATCTCATGAGTGTTGAGAGATATTTACAACTGAAGAAGCTAAGCTCTACATAGTGTTTGGGCAGTTGAAACAACTGTTCCTTCCTAATCTAAGATTGCAGCTACAGTGGCATGTTCTTCGATTCTTTTCAATGACATTTTGATTCTCCATCTTTCCTAATTAAACAGGAAATAGTAGCTTCTCCAGCAAGCAAGCCTCATGGTATTCTATCCTATTCAATAACTATCATTTTAATGCACTGTATTTAAATCATTTTCTGTTTAAAATGCATATTATGACTTCTGTTTTCTGCATTAACAGCTGTTTACAGTAAATATAAAATATAATGAGACTATAATGCACCAGGGCTCAACTTTGCACCTCTGTCACATAGAAAATATCACATCAAGTTATTATACATGTTTGCATCATACAGTGATCATATTCTATTAAATACTACAGGATTTTGGCTCTACATATGTACAAGAAGGTTCCAATGCCTAAAACAAAGCCCCTGAAGATCACAGATACAAGCATTTAGCAGAAATACAGAGCAGCTGGGAGACAGACCAGTAAAAGACATCTAAAGGGTACTAAGGGTGTTTATTACACAACTTTTGAGTCACATGAGAATTGATAGATCAAGACAGTACTTTAATCAAAGTCTTGACAAAAACATTATTTAGGACTGGCTTCATCCCAGAGAATTCTACTAAAATCACACTACAATATCTTGAAGAGAAAAATCATATCAAAACTCTTCCTTTCACTGTGGTAGTTTCAGAGTAGGAAGCCTGGATGGAAAAGCAATAAAAATTTGTGTCATGCTAAGAAATACACTTAAATTTCAACCTTAAATACGTTTTATCTCCATCCACTATAGGATAATCTTGGCCATTCTAATCTTGGTGTAGTCAGTGTGTAGTTTTAAAATCTTTCTTAGAAGTGACTTAATAATCACCTAGAGGTTCATAAGAGCTGGCCCTGAGCTTGAGCTTTGTCAATATAATATTTGATAACTCAGAAAGTAAGTGAGAAATATGCTCTCAAGTTTAGAAGTGTTTCTAAACTTGGTCTGACTCTTAATTCTTAAATTATAATTTAAAATGGCACTGATGAGAAAAATCTTCTAGCAAAAACATGTGTATTGTGGCCTTGTGTTTGAATTTGGATAATATACACACATATGTGTATGCAATCACAAGAACAAGTAAAGTATGTTCAATAACAAACTATTTTTCAGAGATGACAACATTTTTAAGAGGGTTCAGAGGCCCACCAGAAAAAAAAGAAAAGAGTTGCTCTGGGTATAATTTAAGGGTAAAGTGGTAAAAATAAAAAACTAGGAGAAACATTATTACCTTCAAATTCAAAACAGATTATGTTATGAAAAAAAATTATAAGAGAATAAGTAGAAAGAAGCCAATTTAAGGCACAACCAAAGAAAATATATTTTCTTACCTTTCAAGATGATCAGTTAATCCCTATTTCCTCTGGTTATTGGCCAGTAGTGTTCTGTACCAGGTGTTGCCCTTTAAAATAGAGAAGTCCACTCTGCTTGCTCTCTACTTTGTACCTGGACCTACAATGGATTACATCAACTTTCCATTTTTATCCTGTCTGATTGCCTCCACCCTCTAGCTTCCAATTTGATTCAAACTCAGCCAATGTGGAGCCTCAGCAAGAGTTTAGAGAGATAGAGCAAAGCAAAGTCAGAGAACTTCTTTTCTTCCTCACCCTCCCTTCCCAGTACATTCTCCATGAACTAATTATATCAACCCACTGTTTCTCTCAAGGTCTTCAAATCCACATGAATCTCTTCATCCAAGTTCCAATAAATTGTTCCTCCTCAAATCCCTTGCTGATTTGAAGTGATAATAGTCCAGCCCTATAAGGGCCAGGTGATGCCACAACACTCCTTTTCCTCCTCTGTACTAAAAACTGCACTGACTTTATCATTTGACTTAACATAGAGACCAACTGATTGTAAACCTCTCTGTCCCTAGTTGTTTCTGTCCCTAGACATCATTCCCTAGGACTCCAGAGAGAAAAAACCTACTACACTGCAGAGGTTTTGACTTCTATTTTAGACATCAACCTGACTGAATAGTCTATATTTGTTATTTTGAGACTGAATTTTCTTTGAAAAAAGTTTTTAAAAAGCACCCCTACAAAATAACACTGTTCACCATTTTGATTATACCTGTACTTCGGCAACCATGTGTGAAAAAACTATTTATTGAGACTTTTCTAGAAAATATCTTAAACTTTCTGTTAGCACAACATCTATCTTTATCTTGGATATCTTCAAAATGCAAAATATTTATCTTTTAAACTGTTGGTTTAATCTAAACTGATATAAAATGTTTTATGGCCTGATTTGTTAGTCTTTTAACTTTCTTTCCAAAATAAATATGTCCTCTTCAGTCTCATCATTATTGGCTTTGTTTTCATGTGGAAAAAACATTGGAGTCAATTCTTTACAAAACGAAATTTTAAAATATATTTGCCAGTGGCTCAAATTTAGCCAGAATGGATGATTCTAGATTTGGCTTTATTGATCTGGTGCTAGGTCAAAATGGATTTGTCCGACATCTATTTGGAAAAAGATGAATATGTGATTGGAACATTTTGAAAGGCAAGGCTAGTGATAGTCCTGGCTTTAGTCCCTCTAACATCTTGAATCATTGTCATTGCCTGGAGAAGAGTCCATCTATTGCCTCAGAAACAAAGGAGGGACAGTAATAAATGTGTTCATTGTGTTGAAAGTTGAAAAAAATAGGAACAGAGGTGAGAAAGGGTGGGTATTCTTTCCACATTTGGGGACTCTGTAATATTAATTACACATCACTGATAATTAAACATCTTGGTCAAGCATGAGGCGCTGAAACTGACAACTAAGAGAAAAATGCACATTATAATCCTATCTTTCTAAAACTATAACAGGTATTTAACCTATGAAGGAGAAAATCTCAATTTGTCATTTATGTAGTCATCATCTATTTTATTCTAAATTATTAACATTTCTCAGTTCATCTGATAAATTTTTCTGGTCCTCTAGTTCCAAAGTTAAAAGACATACCTCTGGGAGAATTTAAAATATAAAAGTATTTTCTTCAAAGATGTTATGCTGCAAATAACAAATAGTGAGGGTGTGTTTCACAAAACATACAGAATGTTGAATTAGATTATATTAAAGAATATAAAATAAATCTTGCTTCCTAGGATCTTATAATCCCAACAGTTTTTCCTTACAAGTTACCTTGCATTCTAAAAGAAAACATTCTCCACACCTCAAACATACTTAAATAAAATTAACTACATTTTCTGTCGAGGGATAATTTGTTGCACAAAACCAGCCCTCCTACAAATTTTATTCAAATGAAGATGACAGATTTAATCTTTCAGTGAAGCTCTCAGTCAAGGTGATTGCTTGTCACTGGCCTTTAGCATGTGACAGAGCAAACCCTTGTGGATATAAATATTGCAGGGTTTTAAATGGGGTTATCTCACTACATATACCAGTCCAAAAAGAGTCATTACCTGAAGTTTAAATATGGCCCATGGAAAAGATTTATGTGTATTACATAATAGAAACATTTTCAGAAAATTTATGTTGATAATTAGAACATTTTACAACAGATTAAAGAATTTCATTAAGAATGTATCTCCCTTTATGAATTGTATAATAACCCTTTGTAAGCCTTCTTTTAGTTATTGAACGAACTAATCCATTTGAAACAACTAGATCAAAACTAACACATCTGAATTTTTAAATGTAACTTATGCTTTCCAATTCAATTGTTTAACTGTAATAATAATGTCTTAGATCCCTTACTCCTTGTAAATTATCCACTGGGAATATATCTATATTTTCCCTTAATAAAACATGAAAATTGATAAAATGAACATGAAGAATGTACAAGTGGTGAGGTTAATCTAGCATGTCCAAAGATCACTAATCTCATTTAGTTGGGTATTTTTGAAGAAAATTTTTATAAATGCTTAAAAATACATATTCTCCAGACAAAAAATCATCTAATCATAAACCAGAGTGGTAATTTTTTGTTTTCATATATTATCCCCAAAGTTCTGCTATCTTCAGTCTCCTGTCATTTCACATAAAATAAGTACAGAAAAAACACATTTTGATTGAAGATAATTGTAAAATACAGAAAATAAAAAGATTTTTAAAAATCTTACTACATTTTAAAAACTAAATATTTTTACACATTTTATTCCCAAACTACCATGGAGTAGACTAGCATATGTCAAAATTTCAAAACAGATACAGTTTGCTAAAAGTTAAAATTTAATTATCTCATTTCCGTATTCTCCTAAGGTTCACCTATGTTTCTATTACATCAACTATTTGTTTTCTGTCTGTATTCCAATGAGCTTCTATTTTAACTATTATTTGAGCACCAATCACATTTACATTTGGTTATTGGGTAGCTCCACCTAAGTATCTAACTGGTTTATCAAATATCCAATATTGAATTCATTGTTCCACTACAAAAAGAAATTCATGATATTTCTAGCTCTATAAGTGAAGCATCTTCCATTTCTAAGACCAAATATCTCAATCATCTTTTATTCTTTCTATTTTTTTTTTTTAATTCTCTGCTTCTAGTCATTGAGCAAAGCTTTTTGGTCTTCTATCTCCAGAAACAAACCCTGCTATTCACTCCCACTGCTCTGATTCAAGCATCATTAATTTTCTTTTACACTTTTATTGAAGTATTTTTATATAAAGTTGCAGAAAATATACAGCTAATGCATATTTGCAAATGACCAAACCCAAATATTCATCACCAATACCAAAAAGCAGAATTTCACACATGTGCTCTCCCAATCACTACTCTGCATAGAGTAACCACTGCTCTAGTGGCTAACAGCAGAGATTGTCTTTGCCCTGTACTATTAAGATGGCTTCTAAACTAAACAACTTCCCTCTAGAATCTCTCCCAATTAAGTAAATATATTACTCTAGAACTTTCTTTCCAAGATACATGATTATCCATAGTATTCTTCCACTAGCTCTCCAGTGGATCTTAGAATGACATCTAATCTCTTGGTATCACATTCAGAGCCTTGTTACCTCCTCATTTACTCTTTAGTACCTACCAGATTTATCCTTTTTGGCTCCTTCTATATCATTTGAAAGCTTTAGCCACTGGCTAACCTAAAATAAAATGATCTTAATGCTTGAATATTAGTTACTGTAAGAGTAAAGACTTCTGTCCACCTAACATGTATGGTTGATATTCGGGGAAGGGCAGGGAATATTGTGGAAAAAAAAGCTTAAATCACATTTTCTCATCTCTATAGTCATAGAATATTTCTTTGAAAGCAACATTAAATGTTAGCAACTGGGCAAAAAGATGCAAAGAAAAGTATCTTGTTCAATTGTTCATTCATTCATTAATTCAGCAATCATTTAGGGATATCATTCATAGGATAAGATGACATGGCAGATGTTGTCACAATACCTGTCTTTGCTTATTCAGAGGTTCCCTTTATCCTCAGCCAAGTGGTTTGGCACCTATGGAAATGCTAATTTCATTTGAAAGTAAGCAACTTCTTGAAAGAGCCATATTCATTTGCAAGGGTGTCTCTTGCCAGATATTCAAAAGCAGGTGCAATGGGGTCAGCTGCCTCTGAGATATAAACAAAAGGTTTCATGTATGAGTCAATGTGACCTTCACAGGCAGAAAACAGGTGGATCAGAGCTGAAAGCAGAAGCTTATGTACTTAGTTAATCCAGCTGCATGAATAAACAGAGTGCAAAAGGAACAAGTGTTTTCAGTGAATGTAGATTAAATATGGGCCTCATGGGATTCTTTCTCAATAATATTCATAGATTAAATGTGTTTTTTAGACTTAGATTTCTTCTTCATGGACCCCTACCTCATGAGATATAGTCAAAGAATTATCACATTTCTCTCTCCAAAACTTGGGAACTTTTCACCCTCAAAATTCGTCACTTATATAAGTAGATTTTAATGAGTTAAGACCTTGAAACAACAAAATAATCTTTCTTTTGGCAAAGTGATGAAAAGTACTCTGTTCCTATATTTGGAATTATTTTAATACTTTCCTTATGCGTATTAGTGATTCTTAAATTCTTTTGCAAATTACTTTTTCAAAATAAAATTCTTCCCTTAAAATATTTTTTCTTCTAATTTTTTAGGAGGAGGATTTCCTATTGTAAAATGCCCTTCAGCAAATTTCATAAAATATTAAGCAAGGTTTTTCACTTGTATTTATTAATTCTTAGAAATATCTTAGAAGATAATAAACTTGTCTTGGCATACAGCACACAAATTCTAAGGAGGGTTAGTCTGGTTTTCTCAACTTAACTGAGGATACAATTTTTTCAACTGTATATTTTTGGTAGCATGACATTTTATCACAAGAGAATCCAAAATATATTTAATTTCCAGCACTGTCATCAGGTAACATTTTGCTTTCCTTACAAATGCCTTGTACAATGTAGATCCCTTTCATAATTTGGTGAGTACATCTACAAACTGAATATATGCATGTGTGTACATGTGTAAGTACAAAATGTTCAGGCACATGTACCATGACATTTCATTGGAGAAAGGCCCATGGTGATCTGAGGACATTTTGTACCACCACTCTAAGTTCTCTGAACTGACACCAATGTATCATGAGTAAGCAGATGCACCCTGAGGCTTTCTCAGGCCATAATTCTGACAGCCCTTAGAGGTCACTGAGGTCAATGTGTGTTAACAGAAAACATTCTCAAATAAGTTAAATTTATCTTTCTTCTCCTGTGCATGCTTTGGTTTCGGTGACATCAGAGTGCCTTGTCTTGGGATTGAGAAAATCAGAAGACTTTCTGTTACCCTCTGCTGGGGCTTAGAAAATGAAAGACATGCTGAAGAATCTTGAATAAAACAAATTAGATTGTCCTTAATATTTTCTTATGCAGATTTATATAGGATATTCTTATTTTCTGTGGATCCTCTTACAAGAGAAAAGTAGATGTTAGATATTAGCCTTTCTACATGTGTCTTTTTGGATGCACTTAACAATACATGAGCTGTGTTAAAAACCTTTGTCCAAGTGCAAATCTCTGAGCCAAAATCATAAACTGAAAATCTGTATCACTTTTTTTATAGAAAGAATACTGTGTTACATTTATTGAAAAATTACAGGAAGAAAAGCACTTATTTGTAGTATGCACGAGAACAGACCCATGAAACCACTCCCTTTTTTATAGTTCAGTTTTTACTTATTTACTTTTTGTTAGTGCATGTTTGTAGTACATAATATGTACATTCCTTGTGGGGCATTGGTACACATATATAACACATCTTAATTCCTTTCTTCATACCCTTTCCTTCCTTACCCTACCCGCTCCAGCTATCGCTGGATCCACTTCCCTTTTGGGAAAGATCTATCTCCCTACTTCCTATTATCTGTATTTTATTTGCTCTTTATGCATACTTTGAGTTTCTCATATAAGAGAAACCATGAGATTTCTCTTCATGTCTGATTTATTTCATTTAAGATTATGGTCTCTAGGTGCATTCATTTTCCCACTTCTTTTTTAATCCCATTTTTTCCAGGAGTAACCATTATCCTTATTTAGCTAGTAGCTAATAGAATAGCTTATATGACTTTTGAGTTTTATATAAACAGACTCATAAATTATCTACCCTACTGTGTTTTATTTGTTATGTAAGATTATATTTACATGTATCCTTGTTGTTGCATATTTTGTATACCATTCATGCTCACTGCTGTAGTGTAAGAATTCTTTTCTAATATAAATAAACCAAGATGAATACTTGGATTATTTCCAGTTTTGTGCTATTGTGAATAATACTACTATGACATTCTTGTACATGCTTTTAATGCATATTTACACATATTTCTGTTGAGTTTTAAAACAGGAGAAGAATTATTGGTGACAGGCTGTTTATCTGCTCAAATTTAGAGTCAAATAGTTTTTTAGCAGTAGTTGATCAAATTTGCATGCCAACTACCAGAGTCTGAGTGCTGTATTCTCATTCCTTCTCATTATTGTCATTTTCATGAATGTGTCATAAAATCATATCACCATTTTAACTAGCCTTTGAACTACAAAGCTGAACAACTTTTTATACATATTGAGTGTCCTCCTTTTGAAGTTCATGTTTATAATTTTTGCCCATTTTTCTATTGATGCTTCTGTCTTTTTATTGATTTGTAAAAGTTACATATATTGGATACAAATCCTTCATTCATTATGTGTATTACAAATATCTTTTCCCACTCTTTTCTTCATCCTTTCACCTCTTTTCATACTGCTTAAAAAGAAGTCCTTAATTTTAATATAACATTTACCTTTTATCCTTTACACTTAGAAACATTTGCCTATCCCTCAGAAAATATTCTCTTACTTTTTTCCAAAATATTTTCATATTATCTTTCATATTTACACTACATTTTTTTGCAGTGTAAGATAATGGTTCAGATATATTATGACCTTTTTTCATTACTGAGTTGAAGATTGTCTTTTTTTCTTAGTGAACTTACTTGACTTTAGAAGGAATCATCCAGATTAAGTCTTGATAGGTCATAGTTTGATAGTATCTGGACTAAGAAACTTTCTCTATAATATAGAAACTATAATTTAATTAAGAACTTATTCCCCCTCAGAAAAAAATTAGATAAAGGAAAGCAAAATATTATCATTAAGCATATAGAGCAGTGCATTTTCCTTTCTAATTTACAATGCCACTTGAACAATTGAAGCAGAAGAAAAACTGCAATTTTAAAATGAAAGAGAAAAAGGCACTGGGTAAATAATTTAGAAGGAAGCCTGAAATCATGTTGTCCCTCCAAGTGTGCTACTTGACTCTTATACAGATGTTGCTTCCAGGCCCACTGTGCGAGCATCACCTACTCTTCTCTTAAGATTGCTGTACTAATGCATATAAAAGTTGTTTTCATCTTAATAAAAACCTTTATAGGCCACCTCAAGCAAATTTAATTTCAAGGTTTTAGAGTAAACTATTATTTTTATTTACTATTTATTATTTTTCACTACTTTATGTATTCTTTGTTATTTTAGAAATCAAAGGGTACAAGCTTCTAATTAGAAGTTATGTTTATAAAATGATTAATGTAGCTCAGCACTATTCAATAGAACTCTGCAGTTGAAAGTGTTCTATAGCGGTCTAGTACAGTAGTCCTAGCTGTTTGTGGCTACTTGTACATGAAATGCACCTAATGAGACCAAGAAAATGAAAATTCAATTTTATTTCAGTTTAGGTATCTTAGATTTAAGTTTAGCCACATATGGCTAGTGTCTACCATACTGGACAGCACAGCATGGATCTACTTAATCTCAAACTGGGCATTTTTTCATGGAATTATCCCCATGGTAAAATGGAGAGTAAACACTTAGAAAAAAGGTGGAACTAATCTTCTAAATGATTAATCACATATGCATTTTTGCAACTAAGCAACTATTGCCAACCTAAAGATAGAATGAGTAAGGATTATATTTTCATTCCCACACACACAATTCAAAAATTCAATTGCAGAATGGGAGGTACTACTCCTTCATGCCACTAATTAATGTTCTTTCTATATATGGAATACAGCTAAGTTTTTGATATGCTTGGCAGGAATCCTACCATATATTCCACAAGCTAAGAATCAAATACCACTTTTGTCCAAGTTCCGTGAATAAGTCCAACTTTATTATTTTTAAGAACACTTATTGAAAGTCACTTGAAGAAACATCTATCAGCAGTTCTAAAACATAACAAAATGTATGCTATATAACAAGTTAATAATCTATTAAAAGATCCAATTTGTTTGTAAATGTACTTTTTTTCTTGGTACCAGGGATCAAACTCGGGACCTTGCACTTGCGAGGCAGGTGGTGGAACCACTTAGCTAAGTCCCCAGCACATGAAAATGTACTTTAATAAAGGATGAGGTACTGATGCTGACACATATCTCCTTCCTTTTATTACCATTCAAAACTATCCTAAAATTTACAACTGAAATTACAGTCTATTTTCATTAATGCAACTAATTTCACACTGCCAACGCTACCTACAAAAGCAAAATTTCACTTAATTTAAGCATTAATATTCATCTTCAAAATTAATTTACTGATTATGAACCTTGTCTTATGAAACAGCAATGAGCCCAGATTTTCAGCATGGACATTTCTCACTGCAAAAACAGTTATAATATTCACGATTGTATTCTGTTTAGGGACAGTGTTGAGGAGAGGAGATCATTGGTTTGTTTCACTTTTTATTATTCTTCTTAGCAATATAATGTGCTGTTTTGCTCTCCAAAGAGGAAATTACATCAAGTAGAAATTTTTAAAACCTCAAAGTGAGGAGTTTTAACATTGCATCTACTTTTAAAAATCATATTTATTTAGCAACTAAAGAAAAAGGACAACAACAGTAATTAAAAATTTTTGCAGTGATTGTTTTAGATATATGAGATGTAATTTAAAATCCTCATTCAATTTAAGTCTGGTTTGCTCCTTTGGCCTTATGCAACTATATATTCCTCTAAACTGACTTCTCAGTTCCAGGAAGAGGGAAGGGAGGGAGGTTTTAATGGCAAGTAACAATGCCAATTTTGTGACTTCTGTTTTTTCTTAGTAAAGAAAATCCATCATGTGTACATATGATATCATTCATCCATGCAGTCATATGGCCAGTCAGACAAATTTAGTGTTAGAGATTATCACACCAGAGTTGGAATACTCAAGGAAGTAGGAAAATGTCATTTCATTTATACCTTTATTGATCAAATAAGATTTAAAGTACTTGATTTGGAATAAACCCTCAAACTTTATGCTTTTGGGAATAGTGGTAAAGAAAGGAGAGAGAATGAACAATAGAATCATTCACTATCTCCCATTTTACACCTATGAAAGTACCATCAGCTGCAAAACATACATTGAGAAATTTTAGTGTTTCAAAAAGTTTGGGACATGGAGAAGCACTGTCTTTAACTTAGTGTAATAAAAATAAGAATATGTTTCCGGCCCAGAGGTAGGGGCTTCAGAGCTGCTGTCCGTCCCACTGCTCCTGGACCAGAGGAAGGGGTTTCTGAACCTCTGTCCCACCTCTCCCAGCTCAGAGGAGGTGAGCTGTGTGGGCACCAACAGTACACACCCCACCTTGGGTCAAAATGAGAAGACACTTAAATAAGTCTCAAAACCAGACTTCCAGATCACCTACAGCAACCCCAAAGGGAAATAACATGGAACACTCTGATACTCAACCACCTAGACCCACTGAACTGGCAACAAAAGGGATTTGGAAAAAATGAAATCAGAAATAATTTCTCAGATAACAGGAGAAATTGTGTTCCTAGTGCAAGACATGATTAATAAATCTAGAGAGGAGCTCAGGAACATGATGGAATCCCAACATAGGAAACAAATGGAATCCATAAA
>NW_004624799.1:12874009-12904544 GCF_000247695.1 Heterocephalus glaber | reverse complement strand
GGGCTAGGAATGGGGAAAAAATAAGAACCAAGATGCATTATGTAAAGGTACAATTCCCAATGAGAAATGTAATTGTGTTGTATACCTCCAATGTACCAATAAAAGAATTTAATAAAAAAAAACTATCATTACACTTAGCTTTTTTATATTATCATTTGGTTTTTATCTTCAGCCAAATATATTATAAGAAATAAAAGGAAAAAGAAGGAAGGAAGGAAGGAAGGGAGGGAGGAGGGGAGGGAAGGAGTTAATTGAAAAATACACTACTTAAATTCTGTTTAATTAAGGATCTTAAGTACTTCAAGAATGACTAATCTTACGTGCCGTTTGCATGATGATAACATGAGATGAATAAATAATTACAAACTCACGGAATGGGATTTGTTGCCTTGGGTTTCTTGTGGAGTTAGAAAACTTCCCAAGAATACTTTAGGTATAAAACCAGCATTAAATTTACATTCTGTTTCTATATGCATTATTTCTATATTTCCCTTCCCTGTAAAGACTGAAACCAGAATCACTCACTATAAACTACAGCAAAGAGATAATTGGATGTGTCAACTGCAGATTTCCTGAGATTTATCTAACCTTCACAAATGTTGCAAATCTAAATGATAACTGTGTGCCAACTCAAATGTCTGCCTGAATCACCTTATGTAATTGCACAAGAAACACTCACATGAGGAAGCAGATCCAGATGTTTAGAGAAAATCTTTAGTGTGATTTTGTGTTGTTGGAATGTTTTTCATCAAATTGGTATTCAGAAATTGGTATTTCTGGAAATGAAATGGCTTAGCTAAGAATAGTAGGGAAGCTATCTTCTAAAGTGAGTTCTTAGCTTTATTTTTCAGTTGAAGAAGTGTACCAGTATTCCCTATGAATTGCACAAATGACAATTATCTTATGTGTTTTAAAAAGTAAATCCTAAATTATCTCACCTATTGTGTTTCAAGTTGATATTTGTCTTAGTAACATAGGTATGAGAGGCAGGTAATAAAACTTATAGCATTTATCACAAAACAGACATCTATTTCTTTGAAAAAAAAAAAAGATCCAATTTTTCAGGGGGACTCAGGAGGAAAATTTTGCAACTAAATTCTCCATTCCCAGCCTACCTGTCTAGGATCTAACTCAGTCTAATGATTCCGCTAGACAGTGACTCCTAACACCAGTTCATTCACAATAGTAACTACAGTTCTGCCCAAAGCTTGACTTATGCCTATAACTTACTTCAATCCAACCTAATCTGTTTATTTCTTTTTTAAAATTAACTTTATTGGTACATTTTAGGTATACAACATAATTACATTTCTCATTGGGAATTGTGCCTTTACATAATGCATCTTGGTTCTTATTTTCCCCCCTTCCTAGCCCTCCCTTCACCCCCTCCACCCTTTCCTATTTACAAAGACTTTATTTCCATTTTTCCATTTCTCATCATTTTTCCTTTCCCTTCTTTCCTTTCCCCTGCCCCTCCCACTACCCCTACCCCTTTGGACCTTTTCTTCCTATTTTACATTATCGATTATTCATTCTAATCATTGGTACATTTTAGGTATACAATATAATGACATTCATCATTGGAAATTTGCACCTTTACATAGTCTCCCTTGGTTCTTATTTTTCACCCTTGCCCAGCCCTCCCTTCAACCCCTCCATTCCTCCCTATTTACAAAGATTTTGTTCCTATTTTTCCATTAGACTGGATAAAGAAAATGTGGGTTTTTTATAAAATGGAGCACTACTCAGAAATAAAAAATGAAAAATTAGAGACATTTATAGCTAAGTGGATGCACATTGAAGTGATACTCTTAAGTGAAATAAATAGGACACGCATGTATAAATACCAAATAGTTTCTCTGGTGTGAGAAATTGAAAGTGTAAATAAGGACTAAAATGTATAAAAGATAAGATGAAATAGGAAGAAAAGGGGCAAAGGGGAAGGAAGTGGGAGGGCTAGGGGAAAGGATAGAAGGGAATGGGATTAATATAAGAAAATGGAAAAATAGGGATCTTGTATCTTTACATCATATATCTTGGTTCTTAGTTTTTCCACATTCCCCTGCCCTCCTTTCAACACCACTACTCCTATTTAGAAAGACTTTGTTTCCATTTTTTCTTTTTCCCATTTTAATTTCATTCCCTTCTTTCCTTTCCTCTGCTCCTCCTGCTTCCCCTTCCCCTTTGCACTTTTCCTCTTATTTCACATTATCTATTATATATTTTGATCCTCATTTACACTTTCAGTTTCTCATATCAGAGAAACTATTCTGTATTTACACATGTCTTCCCTATTTATTTCACTTAAGGGTATCATCTCAGTGTGCATCCTTTTAGCTACAAAGGTCTCTAATTTCTCATTCTTTATGGTTGAATAGTATACCATTTTATTAACAACAATGCACATTTTTTTTATCTAGTCTCTAGTTGATGGGCAGTTGGGCTGGTTCCAAGTTTTGGCTATTACAAACTTTGCCACTATAAACATGGGTGCTCATATATCGCTGAGGTATGACTCTTTTTAATTCTTTTGGAAAGATACCCAGTAGGGGAATAGCTGGGTCAAATGGGACTCCTAGTCCTAGTTCTTTGAGGTATGTCCATACTGATTTCCACATTGGTTGCACCAGTCGACACGCCCACCAAAAGTGAAGAAGGGTTCCTTTTACCCCACTGCCCCACCAGGATTTGCTGTTGGTTGATGTCATGCTAGCAGCCACTGTTTCTGTGGTGAGGAGGAATCTCAGTATTATTTTCATTTGCATCTCTCAAATGACCAGAAAAAATGTTGAACATTTTTTTATATGTTTATTTGCTATTTCTACTTCTTTGTCTGAGAAATGTCTGTTCATTTCGCAGGCCCATTTTTGGATTGGGTCTTTAAACTTGGGAGGTCTGAGTTTTTTAAGTTCGTTATAGATTCAAGATAGTAGACCTTTGTCTGAGGAACAGCAGGTGAAAAATTTTTCCCACATTGTGGGATGTCTCTTCACATTGTTGGTGGTTTCTCTTGCTGTGCAGAAGCTTTTTAATAAGAAGAGATCCCACTTGTTGACTGTTTGTGCTAGTTCACGGGAAACTGAGGTTTTGTTCATAAAATCTTTTCCTACACCAATGTCTTTAAGAGTTCTACCTAACCTCTGTTCCAGCCAGTTCAGCGTTTCTATTTTAATATTTAGATCTTTAATCCATTTTGATTTTAGCTTAGTGCATGGTTAGAGATACAGGTCTAGTTTTAATCTTTTTCAAGTTGAAACCCAATTTTTCCAGCACCATTTATTAAAGAGGCTATCTTTCCTCCAGGGAGGGTGTTTGGCTTCTTTTTCAAAGATGAGGTGGCTGAACATGTCTGGAGTTGTTTCTGCAACTTCTAATGTGTTCCACTGGTCTGTAGGTCTGTTTCTTTGCTAGTACCATGCTGTTTTTATCACAGTGGCTTTGTAGTATACTTTCAAGTTAGGGATTGTGGTTCCCCCTACCTTGTCTTTGTTGCCTAGAATTACTTTTGCTATTCAAGGTCTCTTCTTGTTCCAAATGAATTTCTGGATTGTGTTCTCAAGGTCCATGAAGTGTGCTGCTGGAATTCCAATTGGGATTCCATTGGATCTATATAGCAGTTTTGTTTTGGAAGTATGACCATTTTCACTATATTGGTCTTCCTAGCCAGGAACAAGGGATGTCTTTCCATTTTCTGATATTCTCTTTGATTTCTTTTTCAGAGTGCTATAGTTTTCAAAGTAGAGGTCTTTGATTTCTTTTGTTAGGTTGATTCTTAGGTATCTCATTTTTTTTGGATGTTATTGTGAAGGGAGTTGTTTCTCTAGTTTGTTTTTCAGTGTGTTTGTTGTTTGTGTACAGAAAAGCTATTGATTTTTGTGTGTTGACCTTGTATCCAGCTGCACTACTGAATTTAGTTATTAAGTCTCAAAGACTTTTGGTGGAGTTCTTGGGGTCTTCTATATAGAGTATCATGTCATCTGCAAATAATAACAATTTGACTTCTTTGATTCCTATCTCTACTCATTTTATTTCTTTCTCTTCTCTAATTGTTGTGGCTAATGTTTCCAAAACTGTATTGAACTTGAGTGGTGATAGTGGACATCCTTGTCTTGTTCCTGATTTTAGTGTGAAGGATTTCAGTTTTTGACCATTTAATATGATATTGTCTGTTTGTTTTTCATAGATGGCTCTTATCAGGTTGAGGTAGAGACCATCTATTCCAATTTTTGGAAGGTTTTTATCATGAATGCTTGTTGGATTTTGTCAAATGCTTTTTCTGCATGTATCTAGATGATCATATGGTTTTTTTCCCTTGGTTCTATTAATATAGTGTATTACATTTATTGATTTGTGTATGTTGAACCATCCCTACATCCCTGGGATGAATCCCACTTGGTCATGTGTGTTTCTCTGATTTTGGGGTCAAGGTGATGCTTGCTTCCAGGAATGAATTTGTGAGTATTGCTTCACTTTCAATTTCACTGAAGAGTTTAAACAGTGGTGGCAATAGTCATTTTCTAAATGTCTTGTGGAATTCAGCTGTGAAGTCATCAGGACCTGGGATTTTCTTTGATGGTAAGTTTTTAATTACGTTTTCAATTTTGTTGATTGATATTGGGTTTAGAATTTTTAGGTCTTCTTCATTCAACTTTTCTAATTCATATGTATCTAGGAATCTGTCCATTTCTTTTGTGTTTTCCATCTTATTGTGGTATAGGTTCTCAAAGTAGGTATTGATGATCGTCTGGATTTCTGGTAGGTCCATTGTAATTTCACCCCTTTCATTCCTAATTGCATGGATTTGGGTCTTTTCTTTGCTTTTTTTGATAAGGTTGGCTAAGGGTTTGTCAATTTTGTTTATTCTTTCAAAGAACCAACTCTTTGCCTCATTGATTTTTTTGTATCATTCTCTTAGTCTCCTTTGCATTGATTTTTGTTCTGATCTTCACGATTTTCTCCCTTGTAGGAGCTTTGGGTATATCCTGCTCTTCCTTTTCTAGAAACTGGAGGTTCAGCATCATGTTGTTTATTTTTGCTCACTCTGTTTTCCTGATATGAGTATTCACTGCTATGACTTTCCTCATAAGACTGCTTTCACTGTGTCCCATAGATTCCGATATGTTGTATTGACATTGCCATTTAATTGTAGAAACTGTTTCTTCTTTAATTTCCTCTGTGACCCATTGGTTATTTTGAAGTGTGTTCAATTTTCATGTGTTTATGAAATTCTAGCAGTTTCTTTAGCTATTGATCTCCAATTTCATCGCACTGTGATCTGATAATATAAAGGGGATAACTTCAATTCCTTTGCACTTACTTAAACATGGTCTATGAGCAAGTATGTGGTCTATTTTGGAGAATGACTTGTGTGCAGCCAAAGAGAATGTGTATTCTGATTTTGTGGGCTGGAACACTCTGTAAACTTCTGTTAAGTTCATTTGTTCAAGAGTTTGATTGAGTTCTAGTATTTTGTTGTTTATTTTCATTTAGTTGATATATCTATATGTGCCAGCGTGGTTTTGAGGCCCCCACTACTACTCTATTAGTCCTTATTTGATTTTTCATGTTCATTAGTATTTGTTTTATATCATTGGGTGCACTAATATTCAGTGCATATACATTTATGATTGTCATCTCTTCCTCTTGAATTTCTCCCTTTACAAGGATGTAGTGTCCTTCTTTGGCTCTCTTAATCAGTTTTGGTTTGAAATCCACTTGATTTCCAAATAGGATATCTATTCCTGCTTTCTTCCCAGTTCCTGTCCCATTGGGTATTGTTTTCCACCCTTTAACTTTCAGTTTATGAGTTTCTTTTTGAATTAAGTGTGTTTTTTATATGCATAATATTGTTCGATCTTGCTTCTTGACCCATTCTGCCAGTTTATTTAGTTTGATTGGTGAATTGAGACCATTAACATTGATGGTTATAACTGATATGAATTGACTTATCCTTGTCATTAACTTTCCTTTTTTTTTGGATTCTCCCACTTTGCATTTAATTTCTTGTCTTCCCTGATTCATTCTGCTGGGCTTACTTGGGCTGTGATCCTCATTGTCTTTTCCTAGGATATTGTTTAAATTTTTTTGGAGTGTTGGGTTGGTATTCATGAAGTTCTTCATGTGCTCTTTGTCATGAAAGTATGTTGTTTCTCCCTCAATTTTGAAAGATAGTTTTGCAGGGTACATCCATTTGGGTTGGATTTTGCTTTCCTTTAGGGCTTGAAATATGTCACTCCAATCTCTTCTTACCTTGAGGGTTTGTTTTGAAAAGTCTGCTGGTGATTCTGTTCAGCTTTCCTGTGTATGCAATTTGTTTCTTTTCTCTAACTGCTTGTAGAATTTTGTTTTTCTTTTGGGTTTCTGGAATCTTAACAATTATATGCCTAGGTGTAGATTTTTTTTATCCTGGGTAGTTGGAGTCCTATATGCCTCACTTGTCTGTATGTCAAGTTCTTTTCCCTTGCTTGGAAAGTTTTCTCCCATTACCTCTGTGAAGAGGTATTTTATGTCGTTTGCACTCCCTCCTGTTTCTTTCATTGACTCTGATCATTATTATGTTATTCTTCTTTGCATCATCTAACAGCTGCTGAATTGATTTCTCATGGTCCCTTACTATTTTAAAGACATTTTTCTTTTCTGGGTCACTAATTACAATCTTATCTTCTATATCTGAAATTCTGTCCTCACATTGGCTCATTCTGCTGCATAAATTTTGAATGGAGTTTTTAATCTCCTGGAAATCTGTTTGCATCTATTTTATGGATTCCTTTTGTTTCCTATGCTGGGATTCCATCATGTTCCTCAGATCCTCTATTTTTTAATTTGTGTTTTCTCTAGATTTATTTATCATGTCTTTCACTATAGACACAATCTCTGTTGTTACCTGAGAAATTATTTCTGATTGCATTTTTTCCAGATCCTGTTTGTTTTCCAGTTCAGGGAATCCAGGTGATTGAGTATCAGATTGTTGCATCTCCTTGCCCTCTGGGGATGCCTTTGGTGATGTGAAAGTCTGGTTTTGAGACTTGTTTACATGTCTTCTCATTTCAACAGATTCTATCTGGTGCACCTTTGTTGAGGCAACTTTTTACTCACTCAGTGGTCTTCAATTCTCAGTAAGCCACAGAGAGGCCTTTTTTCTGCTGCTCATGCCTGTGCCAATTCTTGTGTTTGGTGTGGTGGCCTTCTGGATCCCTGCCCTGTCTTGTTGTCCTGGTGGTGTTCTGGCTGGGCCCTGTGTACACTTGGAATCGTATCTAGGCATACCTCTGGCTAGGGCCTGCCTTCCTAAGTAGCTGTTGTTTGGGAGGGCCTTTGGCTGTGGGCTCTGCACCCCAGTTGCTGCTGTCTGGGTGGGGTTCTGGCTAGGGTCTGTGTGCATTTACCAATGTTATCAGGATGGGTCTCTGGCTATTGCTTGCCCTCCTGAGTAGCTC
Source organism: Heterocephalus glaber (assembly GCF_000247695.1). The sequence continues at coordinate 12,897,108 of NW_004624799.1, read as the reverse complement.
TTTTCCTGGGGAGTCTTTTGCTGGGGCCTGTGGGCCCAAGTGGCCAGGATTGGGGTGGAGCCCTGGCTGTGCCTGCCTCCAGCTGCACTACTGTGGCTCACAGTGGCATCTTACTCTCCCACTTTATTTCTTCTGAGACTGTCCAGGTGACAGAAAAGATCCAGCTAAAGAGATTTATTTGCTGATTTGCCTTCATTTCTTGAAGGTAGGGAATGGGTATAGTGTTTGGTAATAAGTGCACTAGTAACAGATTCTGTGCATATTTTTTCCAGATTGCTACTGGTTATATTTTTAGACATTTATGCTACTGTAAGCAAATAACCTAAACATGCCACACTGTGTGCTCATACTGTAAATGTGATTTTTTATTGCTGGTGGTGTGGTAGAGTGAAAAGGTTCTGCCATTAATAGCCTGCTGTTTGGCTGAGAAAGTTAAGCATGCAAATTTCCAGCACTGTCCTTAATACAAAGGACTCCTTTTCCCTCTAACACTATATTTTCTGATTGTCTTTCCTTACAAAATCTGGTTTTTAAAAGTTAGAATTCAAAATAATGTTTTCATATTCTAAAATAGTTTACAAATTTTAATAGATATAGGGGTATTAGATTTTTATTTTTTAGTCAAATGTAGAAATTAGTATCTTAAAAATAACTTGTCTATTTTGTCATAGATTTCAAATTTACTGGCATATAGTTAACATAAATATTCTTTTATATTTTTAATATCATAGAACCTGTAATTATATCCTTTTATTATGCCTCATATTGGCAACATCTTCCACCATTTTTTATTTACTGGAATTCATAAGGATATTGATATTTTTAAAAACTGGGCTTTTAAATTTGATACCCCTATTGTTTGCTTTATTTTGTTTCATTATTTCTTATTTATTTTATTTTGTTGAAACAAATTTATTTTTATTGTGAGTTATTTTGATTTAGTCATTTATTACTAGCTTATCAAGTTTAAATACTTGATTCATTATGTTTTATAAAATTAGAAGTACAAAAAAATTAATAAAAGTAGATCCCACTCATTTTGACATATTGTAATCTCATTAATGTTCAGTTCAATATTTTCTATTTTATTTGTGATGTTTTCAGTGGCACATTTTTTTATAACATGTTGTTTTACTTCTAAATGACTGCTACTTAGCTGATATCTTTTGGTTATTGATTTCTGACTTCCATGTGGTCAAAGAACATACTCTGTTTGATTTTCACCCTTTTTAATTTGTTGAAATTTCTTTTATAGCCTAGTGTATGATCTACTTAGTGAATATTCTATGGACACTTGGCAAAAAAAAGTGTATCTTCCTTTTGTTGTATAGAACAGCCTCTGAATGCAGACTGTAATGGTCTGAATATTTGTATCCTCCAAAAATTCATATGTTAGGAACTTAGGAGGTAAGGTCTTTGAGGATGATTAGATAAGGACAGTGGAGCCAAAGAGAGTTGCTCTGTCTTCTCCCCATAACAGAATAAACCTAGAAGTTGCCATCCAAAAACCAGAGAACAGACTTTCACCATACACTGAATATTTTAGCATATGATTTTAGACTGATCTTAGACTATACAGATTACAAGATCATGAGAAATAAATTTTTATTATGTATAAACTACCCAGACTCTGGTACTCTGTGCAGACTGAACAGACTATGACACAGGTCAGGTTGGTAGATGGGTTTTTAAAGTCTAATAGTTTACATCCTTATTAGTTTTCTCTTTTTTGTGTGTGTGTGGGGGGGTAATGCTAGGGATTAAATCCAAGGCTTCTGGAGGACTCAGCAAAAGCTCTACCAGTGAGCTACATCTCTAGGCCCTCAATCCTTCAATCTTTTTTATCAAAAAACTGAAAAGGAAGTTTTTCCATCTTCAAATATTGGGTTATTTCAGATTCATTTATTTTTCCTTTCAGCTTGTAGTTGGTATATTTAAAAGCTATGTTTGGTGCACAAGTACTTAATAAATTATATGTCTTAAATTTATTCCTCTATTGTTACTAAATGTCCCCCTTTATTCTTGGCAATATTCCTTGTTCTGACATCTACTTGTTTGATATTAATACACCTATTTCAGCTTTCTTAGGATTTGTATTTATATGATATATTTTAATAATCCTTTCTCTTTCAGCCTTTTTCAATTTTTGTTGTATTTCTCATAGAGAATGTATACATTTTTAGTTGCTTCTCCAACACATAAGGTGCTTAGAATTGCTTTTCAGAGAAGTTAAGGAAATCTAAACTTTTAGAGAAACTAACTCTGATAAAAGGAGAAAAAGTTCAAATACATAAAATTGCAAATGTAACAATAGCTGATAACACAAAACACAAATAAGAGACTACTTGAAAAATTATATACCAACAAATTGGAAAACCTAGAAGAAATGGATAAATCCCAAGACATATATCTCCTACCAAGATTGAATCCCAAAAAAAATAAAAACTCTGAACAGACAAATAAAGAGTAAGGAGACTGAATCAGTATTAAAAACACCTCCCATCAAATAAAAGCCCAAGATCTGATGTCTTCACTGGTGAATTCTATCAAACATTTAAAGAAATAATGTCGGTCTTTCTCACATTATTCCAAAAAATTGCAGGGGAAGGAATCTGTCCAAGCTCATTTTATGAGGCCAGCATTACCTTGATGTAAAAGTCAAAAGAGAACAAAAAAAAAGTAAAAAGAAAAGAAAATTATAGATCATTATCTTTGGTAAACATAGCTGTAAAAATACTAGCAAGCTGAATTTAAAAGAACATTTAAATGATTTGTTATTATCAAGTGTCATTAATCTTTGGGATGCTAAGATGGTTCAATATAGGCAAATTTAAAAAGTGATGACTACAGGGACAGAATATAGGACAAAAACTGTATGATCATCTCTCAGTAGATACAGAAAAGGATGTTGAAAAATACAAGATCTTTTCAAGATTAAAAATTTCTAAAAATTATGTTAAAACAAATATCTTAAAATTGTCTCTAAAGATATCAGGATCCTATATATAGAAAAGAGTAACAACTCCAAAAAATAACTGCTAGAATTAATAAATTTAGTAAAATTGCAGGATATAAAATCAACATATAAATCATTAAAATATCTATAAACTAACAATAAACTATCAAAGGAAAAAATTAAGAAAACAATAACCTGTATAATAATAGCTATCAAAAATACTTAGGAATAAATTTAATTAAGGAAGTAAAATATCTGTATACTGAAAACTATGAAATGATGATTAAATAAGTTTAAAAAGACATAAATAGAAATGCCCCATATTTGTGGAGTGGGAAAATAAATATGGTTAACAGTACTTAAAAATGGAAAACAATCTACAGATTCCATGTAATCCTTATCAAAATTTTAATATTTTTCACAGAAATAGAAAAGGCAATTTTAAAATTGATACAAAACTACTGATGATCTTGAATAGCCAAAGTAATCTTGAGGAAAAAAAAAAAAAAAAAAAGCTAAAGGATCATACTATCTGATCCAAAATTTATTATAAAGCTATAGTAATCAAAACTGCATGGTACTGGAATATAAACAGACACATAGACTAACAAAACAGGATAAAAATCCCAGAAATAAATTCATCCATGTATGGACAACTGATGTTTTACAAAGATGGTAAGACAAATAATGGAGAAAGGAAAGTCTCTTCAATAACTGGCACTGGGTAAACTGGACTTTCACACAAAAAACAATAAAATTAGATCATCATCTCATATATGAGAAATAAGGTCAAAATGGACTAAGTCAACAAAACAGAGACAACCTACAGAATGGAAGAAAATATTTACAAACTATAGTTTGACAAGAGGTTATCATATAGAATTTATAAGAAATATGTTATGGTTTATATTTAAATGTCTCCCCAGAGCCTCATGTGGTTATAGGTAGGGCTTGTTGGACCTTGCTGGATCTAAGGTATGTAAATTTGGATTAAGGTTGTGATACTGAAATTAAGGGTATGAATAATGGAAGCCCCACTATGGGTATAGGCGGAACCAATCAATAGGTTTATAGCCTGGATGGACTATAAAGGGAGAGAGGAAAGGCAAGCTTGCTGCTTCTGTTTGCTGCTTACTGCCTGCTGTCTGCTTTCTGCCTGCCCTGCTATATACTAGCTCTTTTTGTGATGCAGCTATGCCATGCCACCCTGCCTTGGAGTCAGGTGACTATGGACTGAAACCTCTACAAATGGAGTGAGCCAAAATAAACTCTTCCTTCTTTAACTTTGGGTGTTGGATATTTTGTCTCAACAATGAAAAAAGTAACTAAGATACATTGCAAACAAGTTAATGGCAGAAAAAACAATCCAATTAAAAATGAACAAAAGACACTTGAATAGATATTTGAATTGATGTTTTTATCAAAAGAATATATTCAAATGGCCAACAGATATATATAGTCTTCAATATCACTTATCCTCAGGGAAATGCAAATCAAAACCACAATGAAATATCAACACACTAGTTAGAATAGCTATTATCATAAAAAAATAACAAATGCTAGCAATGATAAAAAGAGAGGAGAACCCTTAAACATTCCTGGTGAGTATGTAAATCAGTGAAATCATTATGGGAAATAATATAGAAATCCCTCAAAAAAGCAAACAGAACTACAGTGTGATCCAGCAATTCCACAGCTGGATATTACATAAAGGAAATAAAATAATTATATTAAAGACACATCTGTGTTCCCATGTTTATTGTTGGACAATTTATTCACAATAGTCAGGATACAGAATCAACCTAATCAACCATCAATGGATGAATAAAAACAGAAAATGTGATATATATGAACAGTGAAATATTACTTAGCCATTAAAAAGCATGGAACCCTGTCTTTTGCAACATTAATAGACTTGGAGGACATTATGTTAAGTGAAATAAGTCTGGCACAGAAAGACAAGTACTGTATGATCTTACTAATATGTAAAATCTAAAAAAGTTAATCCCATGGAAATCAGACTACCATAATGCTTAAAGAGGCTGAAGGATGGGCAGATAGCTAGTTTTCAAAGGAACAATGTAGTTAGAAGGAATAAGTCCAAGAGACCTATTTATATGTGATGTTATATTATTGAAAATTTTAAGTCTATTTTAAGCGTTCTCATCACAAAAAATTACTTACAAAGTAATATACATGTTAAAGAGTATGTTACAGAGCTTGTTTAACCACTCCTATATATATATATATACAAAAATTATATATATGACAGAATAATGTATATTATTTTTATTGTATATATATGTATACAAAAATTATATATATATGACAGAATAATGTATATTATTTTTATTGTATATATATGTATACAAAAATTATATATATATGACAGAATAATGTGTATGATTTTTACTCATCATTTATAAAATGCAAGTAAATAAATAAAAGTCTTGTCTGCTAATCCCATCATTGTAATTCCTGCTGACTGATATTTTTTTGGGTATGGGACATTCTGTTTTGGTTCTGGTTCTTGTTCTACTTGATTGAATGCTGGACATTGGCAGTTAAAACAATGAGTGTCTGGATTTTTTAAAAAATGTATTGAGATTTGTTTTCAAAAACAATTGAATTATTTGTTTATTACTTGACTTCTTAGACTTGTTTTCTTCTAAAGGTGAGTCAAAATCATCTTTATTCAAGAGGTAGCTAGGCCTATATAAACGGATGACCCTTCTAAATTACCTGTGAATTCTTGATGATTAATAAGAACTCTCCATTTTGGTTTACCATAGCTCAAACATCTCCCTTTTGTCATAAAAAAAGAAAAACTCCTTGTTTTTTCTTTGCCTGGCTTTGTCAAGTTTCATTATATATTTGCACAATTTAGGATTCATCAAAATCTCAAGTAAACTGATTTTGTTCTTAGTTTTTCCTTTTCTGCATTCTGCATTGAAAACTTCCAGTTAATGTAGCCTCTAAGGTCAGACCGAGGCAATATTGAGACCACCAAGGCAGGCAAAGTCTAAGCAACATACGAAGAGTTTATTGCCATCTGGGTGCAGATGGGCCAAGGGTGAGAAGGTCATTGGCACTGAGAGGAGGGTGCTCGTGATTATATGGAGAATTTTAGGTAGGGGAGGGGGCACTGGTCAAGAGGGTGGAAAATTTTAGTGTCTCATGGGTGATGGGCCTGGGGCTGGCTTATAAACAGGGTGGTGGTGAGACCAGTAGGACAGCTGCTGGCTTCTTGTTATCTCTGTGCTCCTGTGGATGTGGACAGTGGGTCTGCTTGAGCAGGGGTACGGCTCAGGGGGCCTATCATAGCCTCCTTGGAATCTATCATGTTTCCTCAGTAAGACAACCTCCTTGGCTTTGAATGCCCCTCCTTATACCATATTCCAGAGTGGATCTCCAGGAAGAAAGCCAGAGTCATTATGATAGAATTTATTTCGTTTGTTTTCCTTCTCTCAGGAGTCACATTCTTACATTGCTTTTGGCTCAATATTTAATAATAGTTGTTTTATACATTTTACATAGTTTTCTGTTTGTGGTAGTAGGAGAATATCCCTTTTCTTAGCCCACAGTGGCCATAAGCAAAAGTCTAAAAGTCTTTCTTATTGGGGTTTTTTCACTGGCTTAGCATAATAGAATAATAATAAGCAATACAAATATATTTAGAATTTGTAATGTACTCTAAGTGCCTATTTATTTTTCTGTTGACAAAAACACTACAAAACACACATGTTAGAGTTGCCAAAACCCAGAACACTGGGTCAGGCAACATAAATTATAGAGCAATAGGAAATTTCATTCATTTCTGGTGGGACTACAAATGGTTTGGCCTCTTTAAAAAGTAGTTTGAAAACTTCTTAAAAAACTGAATATACTCAACATTTAATCCAGCAATCATTCTCTTTGATGTTTACTCAAATAAAATGAAAACTCATTGCCATAAAAATCTACATAAATTTACAGAATTTATTTATAATTGCTAGAACTTGGAAGCAACAAAGATATCCTTCAGTGAGTAAATAAATAAACTGTGGTACATGCATTCAATGGAATACAACACAGTTCTACATAGAAATGAGTTATCAAGCCATAAAGCAACACAGAGGAAATTTAATGCATATGGTTAAGTGGAAGAGGCCAATTTGAAAAGGGTATATATACTGTATAATTCCAACTATGGGACATTCTTTTAAAAAGGCAAAACTATAGATGGTAAAAAAGATCAGTGGTTGTGAAGTGTTAGGAGACAGAGGAAAGTAGGTAAAGTGTAAAAGATGTTTATAGCAGTGAAATTATTCTACATAAAACTATAGTGGTAAATAAATGTCACTCTGTCAAAAACTCAAAGAATGTACAACATCTAGATTGAACCCTAATGTAAACTATAGACTTTTGGTGATAATGATTTGTAATTCTAGGTACTTATGTTGTAATAAATATAGCACTCTAGTAAGAAATGCTGATAAAGTTGGAAGTTATGCATGCTTGGAGGCAGAGAGTATATGGGAATTCTACTTTCCGGTCAATTTTGTTGTGAACCTAAAACTGCTCTAAAAAATTAAGGTCCTTAAAAAAGCAAGTTCTACAAAAAAGGCATTACTAATACGATTTTATATATGTGGAAAATGGACTTTAAGGAATAAAATACCTTATCCAAAATCACAACTAAAAGCAACAAATTTTTCAACTCAATCAAATGCACACTTGCTTTGCTCCACAGTCTCAACTTGTATACACTTTGCTATCCTATCCTTTTACTGATTGGTTCTGTGATCTATAAGCTTCTCATCTTCATATCAACATGGAGACCATATGTTTTGATTTGTTTTATATCTAATAAATTTCATTACTAATTAACTTCCCAAAATTAAAGAAAATTTTGAAGTAACAGAGGAGAGGGCTGGAGAGAGGAAGAGAATCAATCACTCTTAAATAAAACTCTTTCAATTTGAACTGGTATAATTTATACTCTCAATCATAAATAGCTTAAATGACACTTGTAAAACTAACAATATGTGTCTATGGAAAGAATTATGAAAGCCTAAAAAGGCTATTTAAGTATCTGGAATATAGAGCATCATTTCTCTACCTCAAAAAATGCACTGTCTCAAAACAACATTCCAGTCTAAAATTTATGGAAACTTTGGGCATTGAATGAGAATAAAATATCATCAATTCTAGGTCTAATTTTTGAATGAACTGTCTGCTGTGTAAAGATGCTTAGTCACAGGAGGTCAGCTGATACTGAGGCAATCAATGCAATTGTCATTATCAATGGATGACTAGAGTCTGACGGCAGTAACATGACAGCCTCAGAACATAAAAATCCATTCACTTCAGAACTGAGACTCTATGCATACACCCAAACTGTGCTGCTTTTTAGATTATTCCACTATTCTCCTGACTCTGTAATCATAATCACCTACAACTGCAGGCTACATTTTTTGTCCTTCATAATAATATTTGAAGTAGAAATGACACAAGCAGATTTTTAGAGAATGCTTGAGTTTGAAGATGTAAAGCCATAAACAACATAAGGGAAAGGTTTGAATTCTCCACTGAACAAATAGTAATGAATGCTTACCACTGAACTGAGTTTCAAAACTGTTATTTTATTTTTGAATTGTATTTAACTCAATATGATATTTTTAAAAACCTCATTATTAATAGATGATAAACTATTGTATATGATCTTTAAAGTTGGAAGGCAAAGCATTTTTTGCAGTAAATTCTATTGCATAAGCTTGCATAACTTATTTTTTTATCTAATAGTTCAGATTCATGAAGGAGGAGAGATGATTATGTAAAAATATCAAAAGCATATTAGAATAGGACAGTACATTTTCCCCTTCTGTCATCTTCACAGTTTTTGATAAACTAATACAGTCAGGGTAAAATACTCCTGAAATTCATTGTAGAGTATTATTAGTAAACTATTTGTAAATATAAACTTAGTCCCTTTCTTCTAACTTTCATAACAGACAAATTAATTCTAACACTATTATTCATTATTCATATTTATTCATATTCATTAATTCTTACATTATTATTCATTAATTCTTATATTATTGCAGATTGTAACCAGAGATACAAAACAATCTTTATATAACCATATGTAACCAAAACCATGTAACTTTCCCTTACTTAATCTTAGTGAGTTCATATGAGTTAATGTGTACATGTATATTTGAAATATTTTGTGTTGCATATAGAAGATAGCAAAAATTACATTAATACAATGAGCTACTTTCCTGGGACCAGAGTTTTGAATTGGAATCTATAGAACTCATATTTAAATATTTGCCATGTTTCTTTCTCACATGGCTTCAATTTTTAAAAAGTAATACTTTAGCTGGGTGTGGTGGCGCACAACTGTACTCCATCACTTTGAGAAGTGAGGCAGGAGGATTGAATATTTGAGTTCCCCCTGGGAAAATTAGTGAGACCCTGCATGAAAGTAAAAAATTAAAATGATCTGGAGAATATGGCTCTGTGTGAAGGCCCTAGGCTCAATCCCCAGTACTGGGGGCACAGGGGTACTTCACAAGTATAAAGCAGTGGTTAGCAAAATTTCATCATTATGAAAGTAAGTGATGTACTAACGAAGATGAATAAGAAAAATTTTTTACTGTCTTCATGACACCGAGGAAAGAAGTGCATCCAGGTTTCCACTAAATTTGAACTTTTTTCATAAGACACAGTGACATTAATTACTACGTCTGACATCTAGTTTCCTATTTGAAACACAGACTTAATATGAAAGGCGTTCATCAGGAGTTGACATTTCTTAGATTTCAATGAAAAGTTAATGGTGGCCCATTCAATGTGTGATACTATTGACTGTGCTCCCTGTTAACCGGAAACTAGATGGCCTGTCCAACAGAATGGGAAGTTATCTTTAGAACTTTGAATCTTTAAATAAGTAGACATGGGAGGGGAAAAAAACATTAAACTAAGACAATAAACAAGACAGTAAGATTATATTTTCATTCAGCTTCAAATTATTTTGTATAGATGCCAAATGCAAGTTCCTCTGGGGTCTAATTAAATTCCTACAACTACATTTTCATGGGGACAATTCTTTCCTAGGATGAGAGATAAGAATGTCCATCATTAACTCCTGCAATTACAATCAATTAGCTGCCCCAGACCCAATCAGTGAGTTCCCTCAAAAAGAATGCTCAGAATGGGGAGAATTTCAAAGTTTGTCCTCTTGGAGTTATGAATACTCAAACCTTCCTAATTTCTAAGAAGTTGCTCTAAAGGACTTTATCAACCACAAAATCCCTGAAAAATAAATGAATAACCTGTAGAGAAAAGAAAGTCATTTCCAACCCCAACTAGAAACTGCAGAATTCTTTCATCCAGTTCCATATTTTACAGATGCAAAATCTGAGCTAAGTAGATTAACTACTTTAATTAATTTGTTATGGCAAAGCTGACAATTAAAAAGATCCTGACACCCGCTTAAGCATGATTCTCACTGAAAAACATGGTCTCCTTTGAAGCAAGGGGAGATTCCTTAACAATAACCTAAAAAAGTGTTTCCATGTGAGTCTAACAACCTTTCACTTAGACCTGCATGTGTGGTTGAGCTAGTTAGTCTCTCAGATGTAAAACAGGAATATAATTTACTTGAAAAAAAACAAAGATAAGGGTTAACTGCTATTGGATTACCAAGATGGATCTTCTATAAACATTTGCAGGCAAGAAGTCTCACTTGGAATCACAAACTAGTACCAGATAGAAGGGCTTCATTGTAGCAGTATTAAGCAAGAGAATTCCTATTGATCTTAATCATCTATTTAAGGACATATAATAGAAAAAAAGAAATTGCATATATGAAAAAGTGCCTAATGTGAGAAAAATATAATTTAATGCTTCACTGACCCAAAAGTACCACAAATAACTGAAAAGAATATTTTAAAAATCTAAGTTTTGCATAAAGAAATCATACCACTTACGTAGTTGAATTTAGCTTTAACTGCTAAAATTTAGCAATGGGAAATTTTTCATATGAAAAGCGATATCTCAACTGGTCATTTCCAATTTCAAATAAAATACTACAGCTGGAAAAATATACATATTGGAATTCATAAAATTCCCATAAAAAAAAAGGATATTTCCTTACTTGAAGTGAATGGAAAAGACATTAGGTACTGTCATAATCTAAACTGAAGCCTGATATCTTTACCCTATTATTAATGTGGAAATAGTGACTTAACAGGTAAAAATAATTCCTAGGAGCACTCTTCAGCTTGTAAATACCAGAGGGTTAGCATCCAAAAGAAGCATTAAAATAAAAAAAGAATGAAATATTCAATCCCTGGTAACAAAAAAAAATGAAATAGATGGCATTTATATAAGCATTCTTTATAAATATAAAGGAGGAAGTCATGCTTTAAAACTCTTATCAAAAGAAAGTAAATATATCTTTGAACAATAAGAATTCATGAATATTTAATTGGTACTGATATGTGATCAGGCCCATGATTTTCTAAGCATAAAATATTTGGAATATATTCTTAGGTAATATAAGATGGAAGCTTAGGGGAAAAGGTAATTATTTTCTCTGTAGCTTCTAGTTTTCTACTTAAGAATCCAGTGAAGAATTCTTTAACATTTATGAAAATACCTTGAATTTTCTCATGGAAGAGGACACTATAAAGGAAAGATTAGTAGCTTATGAATAAATGAATATTGTCCAATAAACTGCTAGTGAACACCCCCAAGATGAGGAAAAAAGTATGAAAAGAAAACCACATAGCCTGGATGACGTCTTTACCAACCTCAGAGATTCAACGGAAGAAAAAAACTAACAGAGGGGGGAAGAAAAAGAGAAAATTGACAAAAACTGAGTCATAGACTTGACTTTCAATTCTCAGGTTTTTGGGGTTTTTTCCCATAGTACAAACTTATTTACATTTTATATAAATGCTCTATAAGTCTACTTAATTCAACCTTAACTCTACTGTTTTTCTTCCAGTTACTAATCAATGGTACAATAATTTTCAAATTTTGTATTTAATTTTGTTGAACTCTTTCAACCTGATTTTCATTTTGGTAAAACAGAATATAAATATAATTTTATTTTTCCCTTTTCTCTATGAAAGCATATTTCTTCAGGGTGGCAGTAAATTGCTAAGCAGGAGTGCCTCTGACTTTTTACATGGTACTGGAAGAGATAATTACTTACTAAAATAAAAGAGAAGAAATGTGGCTTTTATGTTATAACCCAACAATCTGTCTTCTCTACAAATCTGGGGATTCTACTATTTTTAGTATAAGAAAACTCATTTAACTTATTTTTGTTTTGGTTGATAGATACTCAAGAAATATTTATTGAGTATCTCTATTTGAGTACTTTATTTTCCAAAGACAACGTGTCTTACTTATATGGCCCTTATTATTTAATTACAAAGAATTAAGAATGTTAAAAAAAAAAGAATGTTCCAGAGCTTTTATCTTTTGTTAGCTCAACCACCTAAATTTCCCAAGAATTCTTTTCTTTCTACCACGTATCATTTTTGACAAATTGGCAGTGAACATATTTGTTTGATTGGTAGGATGTGCTTATCCTCCAAACACTTATTCAACCAAAAAGTTTTGGTCTTAATTTTTGTTTCAAAGAGAACCATGAGAGCCTTCTTTATCCAGGGAGGAATTGGTAGGAATACTGCAGAGAGAATTTCTTCTCCTGAAGAAGCAGAATCAGCATTTCTCTAAGATTTGAGTTTCAAGGGACCAAACACAGTAGAGTAAAACTTTCCTAACAGATTGCCCATTACTGTGGATAAATAAGATGTCCTGAATGGAAGGAACCAAGAAACCTGAGGCTGAGCCATGTCGAGGGATATCTGAACATGTACAAAAGTAAGTGCCAGTTATCTTTGTCCCAGAGCCCTTGGTCAGCTGCTGTGCATTGCAGTTTTTGTCCCACACATATACAAAATGTCCGTGAAAAATGAGTCCCTTCTACACATCTCATTTTAAGAGAAAAAGTACATGACTCCTTCGAGGTATGAGAAAATGCATAATCTTATCCTTAGAAGCATCCACTAAGCTTATGGTAACTTTAACAGTATTCTACATAGGATTGTATCTGTTTTGCTGAATAATTGGGGTGACCCATTTTAAAACAAACACATTTCACTGAAATTCTTTATAAATAAGAAAAATGAATGTTGGCAAGAAAGACACAGGGTTATCTGATAATCACATATAATTAAAGATGAGTCTTCTGTGTAGATGATAAGACCTTGTAGGCAAATGAATAAGAGCCAAAATCTATTTCCAAGGTTGGAGCAAACCTATTTATTACAGGGACATCCCTAAGATTGGTCTCTTGGGGTCTCATAGAACCAACTTTAAAGTTATCCAAGCCCTAATTAAATCTGAATTCTTGAACAGGTTATTTAATCATTCAAAATTCAGTTACCTCATCTTGAAAAAGGAAATAATACCTATCTCAAAAGATTGTTACAAAAATTAAATGACATTAAAGTAAGAAGCAAGTTTAAATACAACCATTTGTCAAAAATACCTATAGTATTATTTTCTGTTCACTCTCTTGCCTTTCTACATTCCTTCTTTTCTAAAAGCAAACATCAAAACAAACATCTATACGTGGCTTGATGCATTGAGGACCATGGGGCTTTAGAAAGCCACAAAGGATCCAGTTTATCTAAGGTCTTGAGCCTTTTCTTGATAACTACAATATAGAAACTGAGAGAAAGTATGAATGTTTGGGTGTGTATTACAGGGGTAGGGTATAGCAAAATACTTTTGGAAACTTTCTCTCTCATGTATCACTGATTTTCCTGCCCAGTGGATCATTTTTAAAGCACCCTGTTTGTTTCTCCCATCTTAAAACTACAACTCTTTAACCCTACTTCTACTCCAACTACTGCTAGTTCTAAGTTTTACTTTACAGCCAAGATTTTCTCCTGAGTTATCTGTTCTCACTTTTTCTCTAAATACTCTTGAACTCTCACTAATACTACTATGACTGCCACTACTTCACTTACACTGCTTTCACTAATGTCACTAATGATTGTTACTTTGCTAAATCCAGTGATGAAAATCAAATATTCATTTTAGTCCAGGTAACATTTGACTCAATTTATCATCTGCTTCTCCTTGATTCCATTCTTTTTCTTGACCTCTAGGATTTATACTGTCCTGATTATCCACCACATTACTGGCTGTTCTTCTCAGCTTCTGGAATGGTTTCTTCTTATCCCCTTAAATTTTTACAGTTTCTAAGTCTCAGAACTCTTATATTTGATCCAGTATTCAGAATCATCCATTTGTGATTCCATTGAAAGTTAGCATTAAATATCATTTTTAGAATTACAATTCTAAGTTTGTTTATCTGGCCAAAATCCTTTCCCTGAACTCCCACAATTTACATATTAACTGTCTGATTCACATCCTCAGCATATCCACACAGCTAGCTAATAAGTCTGACTTAACATACCTAAAACTGACCTCCTAATGTACTCTCTAAAAACCTATTACTCTAGAGTTTATTAAATCTCAAGGAATGGTAATTTCAACCTTCCAGTCATGGAGGTTGGGTCCTCCTTAATTTCTTTTCTCTCACTTCTCCCACCCAATCCATTAGCAAGTTCAGTTAACTCTACTTTTAGAACATGTCCAGAAATGACCCCTCATCTTCTTCACTGCCACTGCCCAGACCTATGCTACTATCCTCTCTCTCTCTTAGTTTATTTTAATAGCTTTCCAACCTTGTTCCCTTGCCTTTCTGGAATATACTATCCAGAAACCAGAAAGATCCTTCAAAAAAGATTTTTGCGTGAAAAAATTTATAAACTTCCTATATGACTTACAAGCAGAGTCTTTATCAAGGCCCTATATGGTCTAGCCTAATAGTGTAACACACATGCACACACACACACAATTACCCTTATCCTCCTTCCTTGCTTTTTATTACATATCATTACACAATTTACTTGCTTATTCACACACACACACACACACACACACACACTAATCCTTATCCCCTTTCCTCTCTTTTTATTACATATCATTACGTGATTTAGTTGTTTATTCACACACATACACATACACACAAAAAAAACATGCTAAATTAAGGTAGGAGTGTTTACCTCTTCAGTTATTCAACTTACTGATATGTTCTTTGTGCTAAAAATAATGTGCCTAGAACATAGCAGATGCTTAACAAATATCTACTAAGTTAATGAATGATCTTGGTGTTTTAAGAACTACCATATTTGTATACCTGTTGGACCTGTTAATGCAAACCAATAATACCTTCTATTAGCACATGTCAAATATAAATTTTACATAAAGAAAATTATATTTTGACCAAATAAATTATATCATTTTATTTCCAACAAAAATATTTCCTACCAAAGCAAATGAGCCACATACCTGATTCTCTCCCAGAGGAGTAAGGAAGAACAAAACCTTAGAGCATGGATGTGAAGAGAATTAGGTTCCTGTGCTGCCCTGGGAACTCCATCAAAACACACTTTCTCTACTGTCTGCTCTACCTAAAATTTCTCAGCCCTCACCTAACTTGTCAGAGCTACTTTTCTTTGATATTTTTTCTTGGAGTTTCTATCACTTATATTAATTAATTCCTTTAACTGGGTGCCTTGAACTTCAGGATTTATTGAATAAAATGACACTTAAGCATATCTAGCATTTATGTTATAGGTGATCAATATCTTGTCTACATTTGTCATTAAATGTTCACAAATAGTATACAAAGGGTAATATCATCACCCTGAGCATACAGACTATAAAACTGGTGCTTCAAAAAGGTAAGATAATTTGTCATCCCAGCGTAGTAAAGGGCAGAGTTTAACCCTGTCAGTCCTCATAATTATCAGCTAATAATAATAACCCTCAAAGTTGCTAAAAATGTTAATCTCAGGCACACTTCTCAGATGGTTTTCATTCAGGATCTGGGGTAAGCTGGGAATTTAAGTTGTTAGGGGACACTAATTATTTTGCCTCTCAGCCAGGCATTTTGATAATTACAAATGGAAAATGACAAAGAGAACTGTTGATCTATAGAGTGCTCCCTACTGCACTCTACCCTGCCAGTCAAGATAAAAGCCCTTGTCAAGTACATCATGCTACACAACACACTGTCACAGATGGCACAGACACACAGATGTGTGTTGTTGTGCTTAAATTTCATTTCTTTTCTATATTAGAAGGAGTCAACTAGTTTTTCAGGCACATTTTAGGCCTTTATTGGCCTTTATTAGGCCTTTATGAATGTAATATTCAACATGATGACTGAAAAGAAAGAAAATGGCTCTAAGTAAATTAAGATTTTAGCATAAGTTGTTTATAGCATGCATGGTTTTTCCTACTTCTGTGAATACACACCTTGACCTCTCCAAATGAGCATCAGGAAGTGTGATGTGCATGATACAGAGAAAGGGAAAAATATAGTCTGTGCTCCTGATCAGAATGAGTTTCCTCATTGCAGAGACAAGTAAAGAAACTGCCAAAATACATAAGAACTATATGAATACAAGGTATAGCCATATAAAGATACAATTGCATATATAAAATTAATTAAAATAATGACTACATAAGAAAGCAAATTTGTTGTGACAGAAAGAACATAGTTTTGAGCTGGCTCTCAGGAAAAAATTCTACTTCTCATTTAATAAAATTTCACAGTCATTGACAAAGAATCTCATTGTAATAAAATATATTCATGGAATGATTCTGGGGTTAAAATGGGGTATTTCACAAAGAAAAGGACTAAAAGTAATGCAGTGTTCTCACCTGGGGCTACACTTGCATGCATTCTGATGACTTAAACTCTAATCTCTAAGGGAAGAATTCAACTGAAGCTCATTTTGTTCTTGGTCTTCTAGGGATAAGATCTTTCTTTGGATAGCAATTATACATGCTAATGAGATGAATCATAAAATGATTCTCTTACTAATAATCATGTGGATCCACTGTCAGTTCTAACATTCTAACCTTTTAATATATTCTAATCAAAAATCTTTAGATATACAAAGGCAATGTATAATTAAGAGAAGTACTAGTTTTTCTTCATAGTGTGCTTTCCTCACATTTCTTAGTCTCTTGAACAAGGGAATAAAAAAATAAGGCTCCTTTAGTTTTCATCTAGGTTACCCAATCCCTTGGCCTTGATTTAGAATTTGACAAGCTACTTATTTAGTTTGTTTTTCAATTCTCATTGGTAAAGTGGAAAAAAGCATCACAAACAACTCAAGTAGGTAACTGAGAAGAGTTTCCAATAAAGAACTTCAAGGGGTTTTCAACATTTGAGGTATATGGGTTCTAACTGAGGCAAAGCACTTAGATGAGCCCAAAAATTAGATTTCAAAAGAGCAATAATGCCAAGAATGGGCTGCAAACTCCATCTTTGTAAAGGCCAATATGCGTTCATGTTTTCAGTCTCAAAAATTTTAATACAAAAGTTATAAATACAGCCATGTTTATAGATCAATAGATTCATAATATGAAATTATTGAAGATTAAAATTCAAAATAAGTGAATAATTTCTTTAAAATCTTGTTATAACATTATGATATCACATATAAATACACCCAGACATAAAGTGTAACAGGAAAAATAAGAAAATAATAAAGAGAAACAGAATTTTTAAAACCAAAAAATATAATGTTATCATAACTTTCTTGATAAAACTGATTAAAAATATTTATTAATAATAATTGAAAATTGGACTTCCTTCATTGTTTCAGTTAATCCACACTTAACTGAGTATCTATCATGTGCTAACTACTGGGGAAATGACTTTCACCTGGAGTGCAGATCCCTAATTTAAAGGAATTTATTTGCTAGTGGATGAAAGAACTTATTTAAAAAATTTTTTAAATATTTTACAATTTACCAAAAGTTGTAAATAAAGATATATACAGTTCCTATCCTCAGTTATTTGTATTCTAAAGACATAAACACATTGACATGCATACACTTTAAAAACCTCATGACTTTTTCTTTTAGGTAAGAGTAGTAACCAGAAGAAAACACTAAAGGTAAAAGAAGGGGAGAAATTGGGCTGGAATAGATGGATAGTGCCAAAGGAGCTGGATGCCCTGTACAAGAAAAAGCACAATGAACACTATCTTCCTTGATTCCCTAAAGGCAAGAGTAATATCTAGGAAACATACACATGAAATGAATGTGTACCATATTGGTTAGGAACATGAATTCTAGAGTCAGACCCCTGTATCTGTATTCTGGCTTTACTGAGAATCTAAGAAACTTCATGTCACTTATCTCAGTTCCCTCATCTGCAATTGGAAATAACTGTGCCTTCTTTGGTAGAGAATAAAAATGGACACAGTCCTCTCCTCACTCCAGCTACATCCATTGTAGCTTCTCCCATGTACAATGGCTTTGTGATTCCTTTGACCAAAGGAATCCATTGGAAGTGACATTGCCTGAGTTCTAAGCCCAGGCTTCAAGAGGCATTGCTCTCTTCCATTCTGTCCCAGGACCTGGTTCTCATGGGATCATGGTGCTTCTATAATGGGAATAGGCTGCTGAATGATATACATTACCTGAACCAAAATCAGTGTGTCAGCTTATTGAGCCCAAAGAAGACCCCAGAAATATAACAGAGCTCAGTAGATATTAGTTAAGATGCTTACTAGACCTACAGGTGACAAACAGTATAGCAGTCTCACCCAGATCAGCACAACTACCCAGATGACTCACAAACTACTGAGCAATACTATATAATTATGGTTTGAAGCCACTAAGTTTTAGGATGATTTCTCCTGTAGTACAAGCTAACTGATGTACATATAAGATAGGGTAAAGATTGAATATAACAGCACTATGTAACTACTCTTTATTATTAAAAAGAGATGATTTTAAAATTAAGAAAATTTGCCTAACTACCTGTAAATCAAAGCCTGCTGGGTTGCTTGTCAGTTTTTATGATGGTGAGGGACAATGGTATAGTGGCTGTGAACATGATATCTAATAATCAGGCTAAGATCTGTCCAGTCCCATAATTTCTGTGCTAGTGATTTGCATATGAGCAGAATGCTTGTCTAAACAGCTGCAAATTTACTCACTAATTGGCTTCGTGGGAGGTAATTTTAAGTATACATATAAAATATAGGATCAGAAAAGCAACTATTTTATTTTATTTTATTTTATTTATTTGTTTTGGTACTGGGGATTGAACTCAGGACTTTGTGCTTGTGAGACAGGTGGTGGCACCACTGAGCTAAATCCCCGGCCCTGTAACTGTTTTATTTACTCATGACTCCTCTCAAATAATATGGTTACTATTTTGACTCATCAATCTCATATTAGTAACTTCTCAAAGTGAGCATTTCACAATGTAAAGCTGATTGTTAATATGGTAAATAAGCTTTTTAAACAAATAGTAGTAACATTTAGGTATTCTGGTCTCCTTGACACAAGAGCATACAGACAGCTACTATTCTTGGCCAGATGCCCATGGAACTCCTTCACATTTTATTAATATTTATCACTTTTATTAGCTCCTTAAGCTGTGATGCAATTTTCTTGTGCTTTTCTCAATACAAACCTTAATACAAGCATACATCTTTGAATACATTGTAATGCAGGAAAATTGTCTTATCTATGTGTGAGCTGAATCATGAACAGCCTATAAAGTCAATTTTGTGAATTTCAGTATTATGTTCTTTTCTTTATTAAGTTTAGTTCTTCAGAATTTCAAAACATTTTACAGAGGACTCAAATGCACTTTGGTAATCACCACTCAGGTGTTTTTTAAGATGTTGCTTCTTTAGTTAATGTTTCCCTTTGTAAGTCTAAAATTCATTACATAGTAGATTGTATATTCTCTCTCTCTCTGTGTCTCTCTCTCTGCTTTCTTTCTGATTGTAAGTGAATTTGAGGTATGCTACCTATTTTTCTATCAAACTCATTGTACTTGCTAAATGAAAGTTGATATCCAAATAATGATTTGACTAAATTACAATTATATAAAAAACAAGAAAATTTATCTTATTCTTCAAAAAAAATCAATAATATCAGTCATCATCAATATACAAAACAACAGCTGTTCTGCCCCATACATATTCTAGCCTCCTGAAAATTTGGAGTACTGTAGCCCTCTATACACATAAAATACTTCCTACCCAAATAACAATGTGTTGGAAGATTTATAGGTGTAGTGTGTAAAAATAAATTTATAAAACTAGCATTGCGAATAATTTTATCAATGGAAAAATCACTTCTTTTAACATTTTTAAAGAAATGAAAACTCTAATGTAATTTACTAACTAGCACATTCCTCTCTCTGGAATCCCATGTGATTATACTACAATAAGACAAAGTATTTCACCTACTGGAAAGGGAATAGGCTCAAATGAAATTCATAGGACATAAAGTCTCCCTTTATGTTCATAAGACTAGTTGGTTTGTGCTGAGCTACTCATCTGTGCTGAGGTCAAATATACAGTTGTCATGACATCACACACACATACACCATGACACAACCACGTCACACCATGGCGCACCATGATTCACACACACACACACACACACACACACACCCAAGACACCATGGGTCTTTAAACATATTATTGCCAAGTTTTTAGTACTTCTGAAATAATATAACCTCCTTTAAATTATTTTTAGAGAGCCTTAGGAAAGTGAAGATTCAGTTGGCCATACTGATCCCGCAATCATGAACAATTAATTCCTACAGTCTGTCAAACAACTAGTCCAAGAGTAGCCCAATAGAAGCACAACTTTTTCTGCCTGGAATACTGGTAGGAGAATTGAGGGAGAAACCATCAAACATTACAGAATCTTGTACCTAGAGCTAGATCAGATCTTAAGAGATAAAGCCTGACCCTTTCATTTTATATTTTCCAGTCAAAGGACAACTTAAAACCTAAACAATGTCCCCTGTTCTTAGAGTAAGAAGCAAGATCTTTAAATAGCCTTGAAGGCATCATGCTACTGTCCTTCCCCACACTCTGCCAACTTCATCTTCATCTTTTATTTCTTTCCCACACTGATTTGCCCCCTGCCACACTGGCTTCCTTACCAAGACATACTCCCACTGCATGATATTTGTGATTGCTATTCTTTCTACCTAGAATCCAATCCTCTCTCCATCTGCACTCAGCGCATGCCCTTTTTACCTCTTTCAAGTCTTTCTTCAAAACTAACCTTATCCATGAAGTCTTTTCCTAATCACCCTAATTAAAGCTTTAAACTCCCTGAATGCCCTATTTCAATTTAGTCTTATATTTTGCTTAGCACTTAGCACTTTCTAACATATCCTTTTGCATATATATTTGTTTGATGATTGCTTCTCCCTATCAGAAGAGCAGCTCTATGACATCTATTATCTTTTGCTTTTGTATTTCTAGGGTCAACAGCACTGCCTGGAATCATTGGACTCAACATCTACTTACTGAATGAATAAGTGAGTGAAGAACTAATGTTCAAAGTATTAATGATTGACAGAAGGCCACATCTTATGAATCAGCAGTATAGCAGATCTAGATACCAATTTACAACCTCTTTACACAAATTAATTACCATGCCAGTAGCATGGTAAAGACTGACTAATATAATCCAGGTGCTAGTGTGAAACATAAGCCTACTAATATTTATGTGGGTCTTTATTACTTAAAAAAAAAAAAAAAACAGTTCTCTTTTAATTCCCTTACTAGGCCATCTGGCATAAATAGCATCTCTAATTTGTAGATTATAAACTTGATGCTCAAAGTGACTAAAGGAAAAACATAGGTTTAAGCTGGAAAGATATTTATTAAAGATGAAGATTTGCCCTCTAAAAGATTTTGCAGGGCCAAGAATTTAGCTCAGTGGCACCTCGCCTGCCTTGCAAACTCATGGTCTGAGTTGCATCCCCGATATCAAAAAAGAAATAAAAATAAAAAAATAAATAAAAATTTTGCAGAAGTTCCACTGCAGAAATTCATTTAAGGATATCTCTCCTAGTACTAAAATTTTAAAATACAATTAAAATTTAATGTGTCCATATCTTTTCAGATAAATTTATAAAACATAAAACAATGTTTCATTAGTAACAATTTATATGATATTTATTTCTCATTTGGTCTTAAACTTTTATGAACATAATTCGGAAGTCCAAGAGTCACAGTAATATAATAAAATAATTTATTTTCATTCTACATATTTTGATTTGTGTAGGTGTGTGTGTGTGTATGTGTGTAACTTTGCTTTGTTTTGATTTGAGATTTACCAGTCTTAAAGAGCCTGGACCTACTTTGAAAGGTATAATCACAAAAAAAGGCTTGTAGATGAAAAGCTAAAAAAAAATCCTCAGGGGGAATCAAACAAAAAGAAAAGACAACATTTTTTAAAAAACTTAGTTGAGAAATGTTCAAGAATTATCCAATGAAATTCCATTAATTTTCAATACTACCCTGTCTTCTGCTGAGATTGGTTTCTCAAGCAAACTATACATCTCCCAATCCAAAGACCCAGGGAAAGAAAACCTTAGTAGACTCTTCTACCTAAAAAGCTGCAGCCAGAAGGGTCAGTTGGAGAATTTTGTTGGGTTCATTATGCAGGTTCCAAAAGAATCAGAATCTGATGTGGAGCAATGAGCTACATGAAATCACAAAGACAGCCTATGGTAATCCTAGTGGCTATAACTTTTCCCTTCCCAATAGTTTAATATTCATGTGGTTTGCACTTTCCATAGTTTAGGAATAGCAGAGAGACAGCTCCCAAAAAGGCTTGCACAGATCATCTTCAAATGAGACTCCCATTATTTTGATTTGCCTACCAATTGATTTCCTTGGCATTGTAGTTTAGATTTGTATCAAACTTAGTTAAGAATTCTCCAAGATACAAGATAATTGTCTGGATAAGACCACCATAAAAGCACAATATGCTACAGAAGATGAGGAGGCTAATCCACATCAATGAATTCTAACCAAGTAATTTACAAAGTTCACAACTGAAACAAAAGAAAATTTGATTTACAATTAAATTTTATTTCTTTATTTGTTGTTGTTGTTGTTGTTAAATTCTTTTACTGGTACATTTTAGGTATACAACACAATTACATTTCTCATTGGGAATTGTACCTTTACATAATGCATCTTGG
>NW_004624799.1:12810816-12868654 GCF_000247695.1 Heterocephalus glaber | reverse complement strand
GGCTGGGAGTGGAGGGACAGAAGCCAGCCCCATAGCCCTTTCCTCTGGGCTGGGAGCAGTGGGAGGGATGGTGGCCCAGAAGCCCCTTCCTCTGGACCAGGAGCAGTGGGACAGCGGCTCAGAAGCCCCTTCCTCTGGGCTGGGAGCAATGGGAGGGATGGTGGCCCAAAAGCCCTTTCCTCTGGGCTGGTGCAATTGAATTTTAAAGGAAGACAATTCCTAGAGTATAATCAAAGGGAAATATCTCTTTGTTAGATATTACAAGTATCCGATAGCTTTTCAGTTTGTGAAATCTTCATATTTTTTCCAGTAGCTCATAAACTGCGAAAATGTATCTGGCATATTTCCTCTTAAATGCACTCCAGTGAAGTAATTAGAAACATCTATCATTTTTGCTGAGTATAGTCTTTATGCATACTTGTAGGACTTTTATAAGCATGTGAAGACAGGAAATTTATCAGATGTGATGACCCAAAATATTAGAAAATCTGAGAACCCAAGATATAATGAAGATGTCTGCTATAATCTCATTGTTGGCCCTAATCACCCCAAGATTCACATAATGAAATCCTAGTCCCCATGGTGATAGCATTATGAGGTAGGATTTTGGGAAATGATGAGGCCATGGAGGCAGAATAATCAGGAAGGGATTAATGTCCTTGTACAAGAGATCCCAGAGAGTGGCCTTGCCCCTTCTTCCACATGAGGATACAGAAAAAAAGGTGCATTCCATGAAGAACATTCCCTCATCAGACATAAGATCTGCTGGCACCTTGATCATGGACTGCCTGGTCTCCTAAACTGTGAAAAATAAATATTTATTGCTTATAAGCCATGTAGGAACTTGTTTCTTTTTTATTATAGCAGGCCAAATGGACTAAAACATTACTTGAAATGAATGTCTTTCTACCACAGCTAAATATTATAGTCTCTGAAATCCAACTAAAACATTCTCCCATTGTTAAATCACAATTGAAAACTCAAGAAATCAACAACAGAGTGAAAACAACCCATAGTGTGGAAAAAAAAAAATTGCCAGCTGTTCCTCAGACAAAAGAAAAATATTTAGAATATATTAAAAAATTCAAAAAATTCAGACCCCCCCAAATTTAAAGATACAATTCAAAAATGGGCATCTGAAATAAATTAGATGTTTCTCAGATGCAGAAGTACAAATGGCAAATAAATACATGTAAAAATGTTCAACATGATTGGTCATTTGAGAGACGTAGACGAAAACAACACTGAGATTCCATCTCACTCCAGAAAGAATGACAATTATCAAGAAATCAACTAATAACAAGTATTGGTGGGGCTCTGGGGAAAAAGGAACTCCTCTCCACTGTTGGTGGGAGTGTAGACTGGTGCAACTACTGTGGAAACCAGGGTGGAGATTCCTCAAAAAACTAAAACTAGAGGTTTTGACCCAGCTATATTCCTTCTTTATATCTTCCTGAAAGAATTAAAAGCATCATCAGACAGCGATATATGAACAACCATGCTCATAGTGGCACAGTTTTTAATACTTAAATCTTGGAAACAGCCCAAATGCCCATCAACCAATGAATGGATAGAGAAGATGTGGAGGTTTTTTATACAATGGAATAAAGAAGAATAAACTCAAGACATTTCTAGCTAACTGGATAAACCTTGAGACCATACTCTTAAGTAAAATAAATCAGACACACATGTGTAAATATCACATGGTTTCTCTGGTATAAGAAACCAAAAGTGTAAATAAGGACCAAAATGTATAATAGATATTGGGAAATGGGAAGAAAATGTTCCAATGAGAAGAGGAATGGGGGGACAGAAAAAAGGGAAAAGAAAAAAAGAATGGAAGGAAAAAATGGAAACAGGCTTTTATAGATAAAGAAGGGAGGGGAAGGGAATGAGAAAAAAAGAAGCAGCAAGATAAATCATGTACAGGTACAAATTACCTATGATTAACATGATCATTATGTGTACCTAAAATTTACCAGTAAAATAAAAAGAAAAAAGAAAAGAAAACACAAAAGTGAGGCAGAACTAAACTAATATACAAGAAAAAGATACCAAGTCTGGGACCTGTCCTTTGTGTAATGCATTTACCATGAAGACATTTACAAAAATTTATCTGGGGTAAGAAAGTATATGATACTACACATGAAGTATTGATACAACATCCATCTTTATTGAAATACATAGCACGTTTATTGATTATAGGAAAAAACTCAAAGAGAACAATTACTAATTTAGTATTTAGGACACAAGCATGCATCAAAACATCTGCAAATACAATAGTACTAAACTTATTTATGGACTTAAACTTTTTAAAACCTTTTATGGACTTAAACCATGCACCCATGAATTGTCAAATATTACAAGCAACAAGTAAACTTGAAAATCAGAAGTTTTTTTTTTAGTTAGAAACTGAAAATCCTGAACAAAGTAAAAAAAGATTAACAAAAGAAATATAGGATCTTAGGTTCCAAGTGGATCATCTCTAGCTTCAGTGTCTTAAGTTGTCATCGTATTTAAGTCATTCTAGAGAGTGAAATATCAATTACCAACCATACCAGAAAATGATTTAACAGCCATCCTGAAATTATTATAATATTAGTTATAAATTTTTATTTTTTACATAGGTGTTTTTCCCAAAAACAACCTAAAATTAAGCTCCTGATTCAGCTGGATGGAAATGAACAGCAAGGCAGTTTTCCATTTAGCAGTTTAAAATGGAGAAACTCTATTTCCCAACAGCATGTGAGAAAAAAGACCCTATATATTATTCATTTTCAGAACATTATAATACATTAAACTTATAATTAATAAAATTTAAATTTGGTGTTGGGGAGAAGAATGTAACCAAAATCATTACAGGATTTTTTTGTTGTTGCTCTAGTGTACAAATTAAGAACATCATTTGTCATGGTATTGTGGTAGTACATGGCAGAGCACAGGAGAGTCCTACTCAAAAGAATGTGAACTGAGTCATCTGCTCAAACTGTGCTTTGTCAAAGTTGAGTAACCTTAATAAAATATACTCCTTTGCGTCTTATTTCTCAACACTTTCATCTTGGATCTGAACAACTTTCAAGGGTTCTTTATTCCTCTCTGGCTTCAGTTTTAACTTTATCAAATGTAAAAGGAGGATGTTATTAGTATTTGAACACCTTCAGGAATAAATCTATTCTTAGAAATCATGACTTAAATGAAACCCATGTAAACCTGAAACATGTAGCTCTATCACCGTCACTGGAACAGGTTGCAAAGAGCAAATGATTTTACTAGTGTTTCACTATAGAAAAGAGTTTCACATAAGGCACATTTTGTAAATGTACTTTATTTAACTGAACTGTTTAAGGAGGTACAAAAAAGGTGATTCTGAATATTCATTGGTTATACTTTTGTTTTAGTAACAGCAATTAACTGTCAAATAGCAACTTTTGATGGCAGATGTGCATGTTTTTATTAGCACACATACCTATGACTGATATAACCTATTGAAGAAAGGTATAGATATTTTTATTAATACATATATGTATTACAACACTTTGACATTGATGATATTTTGGTGGATTTTTAATCCTTTACTCTAAGGCCTACCTGATTATGAAGAGGAATTCAGTTACCCTCCCCTCTTTAGCAGGTGCCACCTAGCCTATTTTTAATGAATGTTTTTCTTTTCTCCTCTCTCTCTCTCTCTCTCTCTCTCTCTCTCTCTGTCACTCCCTAACTCCTTTCCTCTCCCTCTGTCTTTTTCTTTCTCCACCTCCCAATCCTGTGAGAGCCAGGAAAGAAGAGAAGAGAGAAAATCTGGAGATCATCCAGATCAGTTCAGTTTCTCAGATACATATGCAATCCACAGTTTAGTATCCAAATTTAAGCAAAGTGTAGAGGTGTTAAAACTTCTTAGCAAATTCTTTGACACTTTCCTTTTCAATAGGTCTTATTCACTAAGTGATTTATTTCTAAAGAAGAGTATGTAGCCAGAACAACTTCCAAGGGTACATAAGAAAAAGCTGCTGGACTTCCACTTGGCTCTTCCTTGGGACATGCACCTTAACAGCACCTACTTCTCTGTACTAAGCCTCACTACTCTGAAGCTGCCGTGTTAGAACACATGGAGAAACCACAGAAAGTAACTCAGAGAAGCTCCAACAATTTTTGACACTAAGACTGTGTCTCTTCTCAGAAAACAGCCAGCACCACCACCAGATCTGTGCAGGAGCAGCCCACATGCACTAGCTCAGCTTTGACCCATTTATAGAAGAGAGATAAGTTATCCTTGCTAAGTCCTTCCCAAATTGCAGTTGCATAAGAAAATTAAATATTGATAGTATTTAAAACTATTACTTTGGGGGAAAGTTTCTTACATAACAATAGATAAGTGGAACATTAGAAACCCATTACAAACCCATTTCTACCCATTAGAAAAAACTCAGGCTTTGTGTAGAAAAATGACTAAATCAGTAGACTCTAGACTTTTTTGATTACATAACCACAAGAATAACTGTTTACTCATTCCTTGACTCAATACATGTTTGATTATACAAATGTATTATCCACAAATATAAAATTATAAAGGAATAAATTATAGATAGAAATTCTAATATTTCTCCCTGTTTCAAAAGGATTATCATGTTTATCCAACTTTGAAAACTTCTGGATGCAGTACATGAATTTTTTAGATAATAGCTCTGAGGTTCTAGGTCAGTGGTGGTGAACCTATGGCACACCTGTCACAGTGGGCTGTATGTAACATTCAAAGTTCTAAAAGGTTTGCTATCACTGTTCTAGGTGATTAGACAGCCTTCAAGTTAGGAACAGATTGAAAGTGTCAAAGTTAGTCATGGTGATGCACACCTGTAATCTCAGCACTCAGGAGGCCGAGGCAGGAGGATTGCTGCAAGTTCCAGACGAGCCTGGGCTACACAGTGAGTTCAAGACAAGCCTGAACTACATAGTGAGACCTTAGCTCAAAATGAAGAAGAAGGAAGAGGAGGAAGAGGAGGAGAACGAGGGAAAAGAGGTGATGGAGGAGGAGGAGGAGGGGGAAGAGGAAAAGGAGGAGGTGGAGGAGGAGGAGGAAGGTGGCAAACTTAGAGGAAGCATGTAATAAGAGACATTTAGTACGTGAGACCTTAGAAATGTTAACTGAAGATTTCTCAATTATGGTATCACCTATGCAGGAATTTATGAAGCATTACTCTTTTTAATAAATTCAGTTGAGTCCACAAAAATTATTATAATAATAACTTTCTTGTTGCTTGCATTCAGTTGTGCTTCCTGGAAGCTGAAAGTGTGGTATATCGCCACGATGTAAAGACATTGTGGATTGCTGATTCAATCTTCTGGGGTGAGCTTACTGCTCCTCCACCTACTCTTCCTCCAGGAACTACTTAACTCTCAAAGTAGCAGTCTCCATTTCTGCAGATGGGGCTGAACAGCATCTAACTCATGAGGTTGTTATGAAATTTAAATTGATGTGTAGTGTGCTTACCAGAAATGAGTGCTCAGTAGATGTTAGCTATTGATTTCTGCTATTGTTATACAGTTAAAGTTTAATCTGAAAGAACTAGTTTTATAAGAAACTTCCTACCTGTAAATGACATTCTTTCAGTCAAAATGAAGACAGAAAGCTAGCCCAAACCATGCTTCCCCGGTCCTACTCCCTCTATTCCTGTACCAAACCCACTCTCAAACTATCTATAAATGGGGCAAGTGAAGTGAAGAGAAGTAAAATGACTTGCCCCAAATAACAAAGTTTTGCCTTTCAACAAAGGCTATACCAAAACTACAGAACTAGGTGTATGACAGAAACAACAATGTACGTTGGAGTAAGAAGATATGGTTCAGTTGTATGTTTTAGTAAGTAGTTCATCATCCCAAGTAACATTCTTTTTACTCTTATGCAATTGGGAATCATAATATACATCTTTGTGGTCTAGTGTAGTACAAATAAAAATATGTATAATATACTGTTTGTTACATTAATATAAAGTAGTGACATTATTAAACATCATATTTCTTAATGCTAAATCTAATATGTTCTACATCAATATTTTTCAAATTATAGTTGGTGATACATGAGATTTACTAAGTCAATTTGGTGGATCACAACCACTATTTTACAAAAAATAATAGAATAGGATAAGATACAATAGAACATATTTAAAAACAGCCTTACTTTCACTTAGTAAGATGAAAAATTATTTTGTGAAAATTTCATACGTTATCATACAAAAATATTCCACTAGATAATGTTCAAAGGCCACCATACCACTGGTTCTGAAACTTCTACATGCCTCAATATCACCTACTTAACTTTCTAAGAGTATGGATGTACAAGGAGAACAGCTTCTGTCAAAAGCTGCACATAAGATTCTAATGTATGGAAAACCCAAGATTCTCCACACAACACCACCTCATGGGACAGAGGAGAGCAAAACAGAAGTATACATTCATATGTTCTCCACAATCTGATTTCTACTTAATTAAAAAGATTTGACCAGAAAACTTTACATGTTGAGAAGAGTTTCAAGCATTTACTGAAAAAAAATTCACTGAAAACTCACAAACGCTTAGTGAGATCAACAATCAAAAGGAGGCAGAATCTAATCAATGAGTCCCTTCAATGCCTTATGCCCACTCTGAAGGGAGCAGTGCTGGCCAGGCATGAAAGAAGCTATCATTGGCCAAATGTTATTTTCACACTTGTAAATCATGGTCTGGATACAAGTTGTTAGGTGTCTGTAATCCATCCATTTGTTCTATAAATCTTTCCAGAGCACTTACTAAATGTGAAGCCTTGTATTAGATATTGGGAATGCAGTGGTAAGCAACCTGCCTTGCCTCTGAAATTTCTTGGGCTAATTCATTCCAGGCTAGATGACAATATACAACATGCATTATTTTAAGTATTGATACTTTAAAGTTTTTACATTTAGTTGGCTGCAGTGGTATATGACCATAGTCTCAGCTACTTAGGAGACTGAGATAGGAAGATCACTTGAGCTTAGGAGTTTGAGACCAGCATGGGCAGCACAGCAAAACTCTTTCTCCCCCCCGCAAATATATATTTTTTTCAAATTTCAAAAACATCAAAGCTATTAAAAGAT
This sequence comes from Heterocephalus glaber, assembly GCF_000247695.1. The sequence goes on along the minus strand of NW_004624799.1, from coordinate 12,861,551 downwards.
CATTTTTTTATCCACTAGCCCATTACATTAATATAGCCATAATATAAATTGTTTAGAGCAGACATTAGTTCATTTAAAATCTAAAGACGTTAAGTATCTTCTTCAAGGTTAAGTAAGTAGTAGCTAGTGGGAGTAGAATTCAAACATGAAATCTTGACCCCAGTACTGTCTCTTTCCATCATGCAGTACTGCTGTCCTTGACCATTCCCATTCCCAAACTGATAATGAATGGATGGAGCAAAGCATGCGGCTCCACAAATCAGGATCCAACAAGATCTGCTTAGATTTCAGTGCTGCTGTCTGAGTGCATTACAAGAAACACAAAATGGTTCAGGTATTCCAATCATAAAGTGTTCAAATGAAGAACAAAGTCACTTTGGAAATGTTCAGAAGGGGTAAAGGAGGGGACATCAGACAGTCCTATGGACCCTTGGTATTAAAATCATGCCACCATAGCTGCAATCCAGAGATCAAAAAATTTTTGATCTTACAATGTACACATCTACAGATACTTTGTTATTGGGATTTCAGTGACATAGAAAGAGCTTCATTTCACATCTCATGCAAACACCTCCTATTGGCCAAATCTGAATTGCAGAAAAGTCCTCACTACAAGGAAGTCTGGTCAGTGTAGTTCTTTGCCTTCCCACTGTTAGGATACAGTGAGAAGATGGGAAGAGAGTCAAGTGCCAGGCAACACCATTCAACACAAATTTCCCTTTATCTGATGCACCCTTTTAGTTTATGCTAATTTTTTCTATGCCTTCACTAAATACAGCTCTATCTTTTTAGCAAGTTGAAATAACCCCCTGAGGATCTTTCCTTTATCTGCAGTGACAGTGTTGCATTATAGGACACAAACCTCACCACCTTCTTCCTATCTTTCTTAATCTACACACAACCTTAAGCCAGATTGACTCCATCTTTGGAATTGGGAAAAAAGAAGACTAGAAGAAATCAGAAATAATTCCATTTTTTCTCTTATACATTACTCTAAACTACAGTCTTTCCTTGGAAACCTTCTACAAATTTCCTTCCTGCTCATTGGACAAGTCTGTCAAGTCACCTGTTATGGTGTTTTACTGCTGTAATAGTCAACATGGTGGTACAGTTTTGCAATGAACTATATATGTTACCTCAAAATTCTATGATTGTATCTAGCAAATAAATCATTAGAATCACAATCGTTACTTCAGGCTCTTCTTTCTAGAGGACTCAGGCTATCTGACATAGGTTTGGTCTTATCAGCACCTACAAAGGAGAGAGGTTTAAGCAGAGGTGTTCTTCAGAAATGTTTTGTAACAATTATAGATGTTCTTCCATGACTCAGGACTGATTAAATAAAAATTATTAAAGGTGGGGCCTTGACATGTATGTGTCTCTATAAGTATTTTTATAAGTACATCAACTAATACAATTATAGAATTGGAATCCAAGTCCACATGTCCAATTCCCTTGCCCCTCAGTGATCATGCACCATCTACAAAGTAACAAAGATCTTGTTGACATTCTGTGTTGAGAAAGGCTTCTGACATCATTAAGCAAAAGTCACAAATTATGAGGAAACGCTAAGGAACATATTTGGGGTGGTACAACTAAACAAGTGCAATAAATAAGTGCATAGCACAAAAAGACTGATGAATGTTTTATAAGTTAGAGAAATTTATTCAGAATTTTGTAAGAGGTTAGTATGTCTCATTACACTCTTTACCTTTCCTTTCTGACATTTTCTTTTAAAAAAAATTTTTATAACACTCAAAAACAGCCAGCTGGAAAACATGCATTGTCAACAAGAAGTGATGTAGGCCAGGGTAATTGATCATTTTTTAAAGATTAAGTAGACCATTCTCTGTAATATGACAGAGAAACAGCTTTGACAACACAGAAGTAACTTATTGAATTTTTACTGCCAACTGAAAATTTAAATCATGCTTACTTTTCTTAAGGTAATCCGCTTACAATAAGTAATTTACATGATCTCATCCTCTTAAAAAGCTCTGATGCTCTTCCTGAGCCTTCTATGTACTGTGCCATTATGATGCACCTGTCTTTTGCATAGATGTTTGGTAGGAGATAGGCTGCAAAAGACACAATTTTTCCTGTGTGTCTTAGACAGAAATAGACTCTGAGTTTAATCATGAGTGAATGAGTACTAAAAACCTTTATGAGTTGTATACAAGCTCAACCTCTAGGATTCATTTTTTATGTTTTAAAGGTGAGATAATCATACTATATTGTTTGTCTAAATTTCTGGATTATTTTGATGATTAAATGGAAAATATGATGATTTTATCAAATTGCTAGGAACATGTACTACTCTATTATGCACTGTATGAAACTCTGTCATCAGGAGACAGTGGGCACATCTTTTTCGAGGAGTTGCACTGTCTCCTGTTCTTAAATTCAGAGAATTGAGAGATTGAGTATAGAAAATGGAGGACTGATAATCCACAGCCAAGGATGAGAAGTAGGGAAGCTGAAGGGATCAGAAGAAAATAGAGTTAAAAATGTGTTTCAAGACTTACTCTGAAATCATTCTGGCTGAATGACTCAGACTCAATTACTCTTACCTTCAGTTTTCCTATTCAGTTGAATGGAGGAAATAATGGCTGCCACTACCATTGTGTTTGTTTATTCAAGATGGTATAAAGATATAGATATAGTGTCTAAGGAGACAGCAGGTTCAACCAGATAAAATATTTACTTTTAAGAAACTGAAAACTACCATATAATTTTAAAGATTTGTCAAAAATCACAATGTCAACCAACACAGGTGTTTGCTTTCTCCATATGATGATGATCAGTGATCCACACTGATCTAAAAAACTAAAGACACTCCAATTATTCCCATTGGAATAGAAAGTTTTCTGGAAATTGTTGTACATGAGTTCTACAAATTGAAGAATAGGGAAAATGCTAAAATGCTCATTTAAATGATCTACCTGCTGTAGCTACCTAATGTAGCTGCCCAAGGCTTTGTTTTGAGAACAATGAGTCTTGGTATTAGCTATTCCATATATCAGGAATTCTAGGAAAAACCTAAACCCTGAAAGAAGACTTACTGTCTAGGTCCTGATGGAAGTATATGCTTTAGTTAGATATCTTATACTGAGGTTACAAGTTGATGTTGAAAATAGGTCATTGAGGTGGTTTCAGATAACGCAGATTTTTGACTCCAGACTTTCTTTCTTGCCGGTTTGACTTACCTAGTGACCAAATTATCAAGTGAATAGTTTACTAACTAGGTCATTCAGAGGCATGAAGTTAACACAAAAGAAACATGCCACCTAAGTGTATTTCATAGTGTTAAAATTTCTACCTTTGTCAGGCCTTATAATAAAATTAGTTCTAAAGAAGACAGGGGGCCAACCCCAAAGTGCTCCCACTTTGCTGCAGAATATCACATACTTTTAATGTTGTGTAGGAGTTCTATATCCCCTAGTGAGTTTAGCTTTTTTCTGCCTGCCTTGTGGACTGGTTTAAGTACTTCAGTTTTTGTGGCTGGCTGGTTTTTGAAGAACTTTTTCAAAAGTGTATGGAATATAACTTCTAAGTCTTCCCACAACTGAAAATATGTATGTGTATTTAAATCAAACCTAGAAGGTTTACAACAGAACCACATGGAAGTTTTTATTGCAGAATCACAAATGTAAGCAAAGACTAATTTAATTACATATTCTAATGCTGCTTTCTTGTAATTGTAGAATTATATTTTGCTCCTGTTATATTAAAAGAATTTCAATATCACCCTGGAATACAAATATGCAAATTAAGTGTTAATAACCTCAGTTTTTTGTCAAAATATGAAAAACAGATCTAACTTTATGTGTTCTTTGCCCTGAAAATTTCTCTGAAGAATTCCCTAGTACTTAGTGATGTAGATAGTAGATAATTTAAAAAACAGAGAGAGAAAGTCAGAGTCAGAAACTCAGACCAACACAAAGACGGAGACATAGAGTCTTATACTCTATGTATAAGAGACATAGAGAATTATACTACTCAGGTTATCAGGTACCAAGTTTGGCTTGAAGCAGAGCTAGAAAACCATGGGCACTAGAAAATGTGCATTCTGCTACTCTTGTCACTGAGCATCACTCCACAGCAAATACAGTCAGCACAAGCTGTGTCTTTATTTTCCACAAACTCAGGAAGCAAGAAGAGACAAGAGAGATTCCTTCTAAACATTCCTTCCCCTAAGTTCTCCACCAAGAATGTCTCTTTCCTATCGTTCAGTGTTTTGAACTGAATTTGTTAAGACTGGAATTTCTCCAGTTAAGACTGGATTCTCCTCTGTTCTTTCAATGACTGTCTCAGCCAATCTCTGAGACCCTTTTATTATGTAGCAGTGTTCCTGATTACCCTTCACCCTTTCTGCATATTTATGAACACTTTTCCAATTTCACATTTCACTTTACCTCTCATCTTTGTTTCTGTGTTTATTTATTTATTTCTCTGGTACTGGGGATTGAACCCAGGGAATGAGTGCAGACAGTGCAGAGCTGCTTAATCCATAGCCCTTTATTTCTCTCCTTTTCTTTTTGTATTTATTTTTTTGAGACAAAGTCTCTTTGGGTTGCCCAGGGTGGGCTGGAATTTGAAATCCTGCTTCACTTCAGAGTAGCTGGGATTACACACTTGTACTACCCACTGAGCTCACCACTTATTTTGAACAAAATGGAATTCAGTCATTTACTGACTCTCCAAAACTTAAAAGGCACTATTTCAAATACTAAGAATATAGTAGTAATTGAGACAGAGTTGTTATCTTTGTGGAATTTCATCCCATGTTACCAAATAAACCATAAACAGAGAAATCAATGTAAAAAGCAATTTCAGGTACAAATTTCAGGTCACATACATTATAACATCAAGAAAAGTTCTTAGAGGATAATTTGGTAAAAATGTTGGAGGCAACTCTATTTTAATTAGGAGGACTATGGAAAAAAATCTCTGTAAGAAAGTAACATCCCATCAGTAACAAAAAATTAAAATAAGTGAGAGAGCAAGAGATGTAGAGAACTAGAGGGAGCACTTCCAAGGAGGTGGCAGTGATATCACTATTATGTGTTGTAAAATGGTAATGAGTTTGGCCACATATACACTGGTTTGTCCAATGTTTTCTTTTGACAGTGTTGGGTATCAAACCCAGGGCGTTCCCAATCTAGGAAAGCACACTACTATTGAGTGCCACTCTCAGCCCCTGATTTAGGCAATGTCTTTATTTCACTATTGTCCTGTGTTCTGATTGTTCACATGCCTGTGTCACTTTTAAACTACAGGTGCTAGAGAAAGAATCCAGTTTTTGTATGATTCCTTGTAAATCTTCACATAATATGCTGTGAAGGACCGAAGAAATTGAGAATTTATTCAATGTTTGGATAATGGTGAAGTCTGTGGACTTCTACCATACAGTACAGATGAGTGCATAAGTAACCAGAGAGACAGATAAAAATCCACTTCAGTAAGGTCTCTAACTTAAACAAATAACAGACTCAGACTAATAGCATAACTGGTTTTGTACAAATTAGGGGATCAGGGGAGAATGTCTGGGGTGCATAGTATATTTAGGCTATTTACAATACCTGACATCTCAAAAAGAAACTCACATAGCTATGGAAAAGGCAGCAAAGACAAAATTGCGCTCACTCCAAGATGACAGTTAACCAGAAGTGGTTACATAAGAAACATTCAATGTACACACTGACTCCAAACACATTTTATTTGTTTCACGCTTGCCATGCTATCTATTGCTGCTTTGATGACATAAACATGCATCCCACTCAGATTCTCAGTAAGTCTGATTAGGTGGTTAACTTCCTAATCATAAAAGCTTTTCCTTTAAGACAAGTATTATGCAAATATAGTATAAAAATCAGACTGGCTATAATTGAGCTAAAAAGACCAATTCCAGAAGAACACTGAATATGAGGCACCTATTGCACTTTTATGCACTTGTCTTGCATGTGCTGTTTTCCTTCCTCCTCTTTGATGCACAAGATTAAAGTGTATTTACACTAGAAAGTTTTTAATAGGCTTAATATGAGAGAAGCATATATTCAAGAAAGCGAGACAGTCTAGATATGAAATCTCCAATTATTTTCTATTTTACATATTTTAATGACCTTTTCTATAAAGAACTGCTTTATGTGTAATACTTTCAGGTAGAAATATCTTTTGGTCTACCCATAGTGTGACCTTGAATTTATGCTGATAACAAAATTTGCACCTTGATTTGAGTGCTTTCATTATTTTGAGCTTCTTTAGAAGTATTTCTCTTCTTCAGTTTCTTGTTCTATTATTGTACCTTAGATATAAATGTGAATGTATTTTCAAAAACTGCTGAGATATTCAATCTCAAGTATCTGCGAGGTGAGATAAAAACATTTGTGAATATTTAAATTCAAAAAATTTATTATAGTGAAAGACACTGCCATTAATTATCCTCAAAATACCTTGTCCCATCATTCTTGCCATTTTCTGAAGCAGATCTGAAAGTCTTCTTTTGTGTCTTTAAGAGGTGTGGTAAATATAGTGCATGTTTCTTCTAAATGCCATTCAATGTAAAGGAAAACTCATAAAAACATTACACTATGTCCTCATCTACTGGATCTGGCACTGTGCAGCTTTTTGTTCTTTGCCTAAGTCAAAATGACCAAAATGCTTTGAACTGATTCAGAATATAGAGACATCAATGGCAATGCAACTAGGTCCTCAAGTGTGTTTGAATCAAAGGTGAGTATTTTGAGGGAGATTAATGGCAATGTGTCTTTCATTGTAATGAAATTTTAAAAATTAAATATTTACCATATCATATACTCCATTTTTCTGGAATAGAAGGATGGTGAACTATCTACTTTTTTATTTGGCTCTTCAGAGGTAGATTACAGAAAGTTATATAATAAATACTGATAAACACTTAGACATAATTCCACTTATGTTTCCTTATAATTTGCTGTTATTATTTTTCTTTTTTGTTGTTTTTTTTGGTACTGGGGATCAAACTCGGGACCTTGCACTTGCGAGGCAGGTGGCAGAACCACTGAACTAAATCCCTGGCCCTATTTCTATTTCTTTCTAGGAAAAATATTCCACAGGCTTGTATGTAAATTAAGTTGGAATGAATTTGATTAGGCATTGATGTAAATGTTATGCATAGCATTTAATTTTATATCCTTTTATTTTATTCTGTGATTTTAAAAAATGTGTACATGTATAATTTTTATAGATTATACAGATTAATGGGTTTAATTTTGGCAGATTCATACATGCACAAGACATACTTTGATCATTTTCACCCTATAAAAAATTTGAAAGTCTTAAAAAAAATTAAAAATCCTAATGGTGTTAAAGAAAGAAAACAAAGAAACATTCAAGGGAATTTAATGTGCTATGGTAAACAGGACTATAAGGCAATAAAACTTCAAGGTGAATTCTAGTTAAGGCCTAAAGACTTCTGCAGCAGTTTTGGAGAATGCAAGTGTCTAGCAGCTCAGAGAGAATTTCTGCTTCCCTCAACAGAAATTGCAAAATATCTAATCTTATCTTGTGTTAGAAAACAAAGAGCTAATACCATATACTGTACAAATAAAGCTGGTGGAAAGTTCTACCTCTGTAATCTCCCAAGAGGGCACATTTTAAAGGCTACTACCCTCATCCTGATATTTTATGGGGACTCTTAAGGTACTCCATGCAGAGTTGAGCCCCATGAGTAATTAATCTTAGGGTAGCTAAGAAAAAATAATTTTCAGCAAGTAAATCCTGCAAGTGGAACCTAAACTTCTGAAAAGCAATGGTCCAGATGTTTCACTTATTTTTTCCCCAGCCTTATTAAGGTATAATTGACAAATAAAAACTGCATAGAGTCAAGGTACACAATGTGATTTTTTGATATACGTATACATTGTGAAATCATTACATAATCAAGCTGAAAAAATATTGCACAACCTCATAGTTATTTTTTTAAGTGCTGTGAGTGTGGTAAGAATACATAAGATCTATTTCCTTAGTAAATTTCAAATGTACAACACATCCACTACAGTCACCAGGTTGTGCATTAGGTTTCTAGTACTTATTTATATTATGTTAAAGGCAAGTTGGTTAAAGGATACAAACTTGGATTTCACTTCTCTTGGGTCTGTCTCAGGACCCAGTACAAGGTTAAACACATAAAAGGCATTCATAAAATATTTAATGAGTGAGCCATGCTTCAAAGAGCTTACTGCTATGAATGCTCTATGTCACTGTAGTATTGAATGGTAACTAAAAGTATTAAAGAATGATTCAAAGTTCTTTACTCAAAGCATAGGAAATTTTTGTGCCATATTTCATGACCCTAAATAGGTTTTAGGATATCCTCATGAAATTCAAGACTTTCAGTAAAATTTGATTTTCAGATAAATACAGATACATTTTTAGTATAAGTATACATGAAATATTGTGTAATAGAGACTTTTAAAACATCATAATCTGTCTTAAATCAATTTAGACTAAATAGAAGGTATCCTGTAATTTCATTTACTAAATCTGGAAACCCTAATTCAACCTTTGTGCCTTGAACCTGATTGAATTTGTTTCTTTTCTCTGATGATTGGACTCCAGAATGATATAAATTATCTCGACAGTTAACATTACAATGAAAAACATATAAACCATGATTTCCTTGACCTTCTTTGAAGAGTTATAGAGAAACCCCAGATAATATGTAATTTCAGATTAATTCACAGAACAGCATTATTCACAGTGCTTAGAGAATCCCATGATGTTGAATTTTGCTAAAAGAAAAAAAAAACCCTAAAAGAATAGGGTTTCAGGCATTTTCTAATGACATGGCCAGATGATGCCACAAAATCTTGGCATTACAGATAAGTACACACTGTGCTAGAAAATCAATAGTTTCTGAAGGGGATCCTGAAGGGAACTTTCCATCATTGAGATTAGCAGTAACACCCTTGCACTCATAAATTCCTGGAGTTCAGGGTGAACCATGTCCCTAAGCAAAAAAGGACTGGCCTCTTCCTAGCTTCATAACCTTCTGAGTTGAAATTATTACTTTTAAAAATTACAAAAACTACCTAGTTTTTAAAACTGAATTTTTAACTATTCCAAATGATAGCAATTGAGTTGGAAAAATAAATTTAAATACACATGTACTGTGTTTCAAAAGAGCCTGCTGAGTGACAAGGTTAGAGATGGGCAGCAACTTGAGAATAGCTAGTGGAACAACATAACCCCTCCACCCTATGACCCACTGGTGCGTGTGAGGGAGGGACTCGGACAGTGGACACAGCTGTGACCAGTAGCATAAGCAGCTTTGGTCAGCAGGGACAGGACTTGGAAATTAGCACTCCCCCACTCTGCAACCAGCGGTGGAAGCAACCTTGGGCTGGGAAGTCAGCACTCCCCCTGACTTGCCAACACCAGCAAAAGCAACCTAGGGCCTGGGTAGGACAAGGAGGGCAGTATGTGAGAGGAGCCAGTGGTGTGGAAGAGAGGAGCCTGTGCAAGGTCTGAGAGGGGCCAACACAGCAACTGGAGAGCAACATAGAGACAAACACGGTAAGGAGACCTGGGAAGGCCATCCAGAAAGCAGATAGCTAAAGACTGGCCCCACCCCCCCACATCTAGAGGCCAAGATCAGCACCGCACCCAGCACTAATCCTACTGCAGACTTGGAGGAGTTACCCAGCAGAGATTTGGCTCTGACTTGGGCACTACCATAAAACTGTGGGCAACAGAGGAATATTTTTCTTCTTTCTCTCTTTCTTTATTAGTTTGTTTCCTTTTCCTTTTTCTGTTGATTTTGGGGGGAGGTTGTTTAGGTTTTGACTTTTATTGTTTTTGTTTTGCCCATCCTGTTTCTCTTTCCTCAACTGTCTTTCTTGATATTTTATTTTCATGTGAACAAACATTGTCACTAGTCTTTCTGATTTGGTTCAATATTCTTTTGCTTTCTCCTTCATACTTTCTCTGTTGTCCTTTTCCCTTTTCCTAAAGCTCAGGTAATTAGGTAATCATCTTCTGTCCTTCAGCCTTGCTTCTACTATATTTCTCTTCAGTTATCACTCTGTTTTGTCCCTTATCCCTCTTAAATCTGCCCCCCCACACACACACAAGGTAAAATCACTCTACCAACAGGAAACTCCCTGCATACAAGTTCCTTTCCATAAAAGTTTATGTTGGATGTTGTTACATAACTATAGATCTTGCTCTTATGGTTAAAAGTACCAAGTTAGCAGTTACCACAGTTTGTCAGTTTCTAAGCTGTGATTGATGATATTGTTATTGCTAATTGTACTACTTTAGCTAGGATGCCATACCTGTTGTAATCAGTTGTTTGCCATTGTACGAAAACACAGTGATTGCCTGGGGTCATACTCATCACCATAGTCTAGTACAAAAGGACAGGGAACTGAGCCAAATAGCAAATTCTCATCCCTAATAAACTGGGAAGGTAGTTTCTTGGGACAGACATAAAGACCAAGAGCTAGCTACACCTAGAAGATATCTCTGAGGAATAAACATCTCCTACAGAAGCCTTGATACTAATGATAAAGCTATATCACATAAGAAATTTGTAAGCATAAACACAGAAAACAAATTAAAATTTAAGAAATAGAAAATGACAAGACACAGAAGGAAAATGCAACCCCAGAACTCCAGCCCACCCAGGACAAATCCAGGTGACAATGGGATAGAGGAATTCAGAAGCTACCCACTAGAATTTTTAGAAATGACAGCAGCAGAAGTAAACAAACAGATAAATGACACTACAGAGAAAATTAAAGAAGAAACAATCTCTCAGGTAAAAAACAAAGAAAGATGATGATCATAATGAAGGAATCTAGAGTAGACATATATAAAAAATAGAGGACCTTAAGAAAATAATGGAAATCATGAATGCCAAACAAGAATAGAAATGGAATACATCATACAGATTCAAACAGATATCCAGGAAATTAAAATTTTCATTGAATGAAAGTTAAAAAAGAATATCAGACCTAGAAGACAGGACTGTGGTTAGCAATCACAAAAAGAAAGATATCTAAAAATGAGCAAGGGACCAGATCCCAGCAAGAAGCCTGTGTGGACCAGGGGTGTATAGGTGTGCGAAGGTCGCAGAGAGGGTCCCACCTAGACCCTAACAGCTTGTGCCCACAGGGCCCAGCAAAAGGCCTTCCTGGAAAAGAGCTGCACAGGCACACAAGCAACAGCCAGAAGCCTGCTCAGGTACCATTGGTAAGTACCTGCAAACCCAGCCAGAAGCCCGCTCAGAAAACAAAGACTCAGATGCACAGCCCCCAACCAAAGACCCTCCCAAACAACAGCTACACAGAGGGACAGGCCCCAGGCAGAGGCATGCCCAAATACCATCCCAAGTGTGCACAGGCCCCAGCCATAACCCTACATGGACAATAGGGCAGCCGAGGGATCCAGAAGGTCACCATTCTGCGCCAGGAATTGGCACAGTGATGAGCAGCATAGAAAAGGCCTCTTGGCGGCTTGCTGAGAATTGAAGACCATTGGGCAAGCAAAAAGTTGCCTCAACAAAGGTGCAGCAGGCTGCATCTGTTGAAATGAGAAGACACATAAACAAGCCTCAAAACCAGGCCTCCTTGGAGCCGGGGATTTAGCTCAGTGGTTTTGGCGCCTGCTGCGCAAGCGCAAGGACCTGAGTTCAATCCCCGGTACCAAAAAAAAAAAAAACAGGCCTCCAGATCACCTAAGGCAACCCCAAAGGGCAACAAAATGAACAATCTGATACTCAACAACCTGGATTCCCTGAACAGGCAAACAAAGAGGGTCTGGAAAAAATGAAATTATAACTAATTTCTCATTTTGATTACTATGATTAACATGATTAATAACTCTAGAGTAGGCACAGATTAAAAAAATAAGAGGAGCTGAGGAACATGATGGAATCTCAGCATAGGAAACAAATGGAATACATAAAAGAAGATGGAAACAGATATCCAGGAGATTAAAAATTCCATTGATAGTTTACACAGCACAATGAGCCAATGTGAGGACAGAATGTCAGATAAAGAAGACAAGATTGTAATTAGTGAAAAAAAATTAGTGAGAAAAAATTCTTAAAAATAAGGGACCACAAGAAATCAATCCAGCGATGCTAGACAATGCAAAGAAGAATAACATAATACTGATCAGACTCAATGAAGAAACAGGAGACAGTGAAGATGACATAAAAAAAACTGTTCACAAAAATAAGGGCAGAAAACTTCTCAAGCAGGGGAAAATAATTTGACATACAGATAAGTGAGGCATAAGAAACTCCAAACAGCCAGGATAAAACAAAAAATGGACACCTCGGCATATAATTGTTAAGATTCCAGAAACCCAACAGGAAAAGAAAAAATTCTACAAGTAGTTAGAGAAAAAAAAAAATCACATACAAAGGAAATCCCATCAGAATCACAGCAGACTTCTCAATGCAAACCCTCAAGTCGAGAAGAGGCTAGAGTGAAGTATTTCAAGCCTTAAGAGAAAACAGCCTCCAACCCAGATGTACCCTGCAAAAACTATCTTTCAAAATTGATGGAGAAATAACATACTTTCATGACAAAGAGCACTTGAGTAACTTCATGAGTACCAAACCAGCATTCCAAAAAATTTTAAACAATATCCTAGGAAAAGACAATGAGGATCACAACCTAAGGAAGCCCGGCAGAATGAATCCATCAGGTATGACAAGACATTAAATGCAAAGGAGGAGAATCCAACAAAAAGAAAAAGTCATTACAAGGATAAGTCAATACATATCAGTTATAACCATCGATGTTAATGGTCTCAATTCACCAATGAAAAGAAATAGACTGGCAGAATGGGTCAAGAAGCAAAATCCAACAATATTATGCATATAAGAAACATACTTAATGCAAAAAGAAACTCAAAGAATGAAAGTTAAAGGGTTGAAAATAATACTCCATGCAAAAGGAACTCCCTCCCCAAAAAAGCAGGACTAGCAATCCTGTTTGAAGATAAAATGGATTTCAAACCAACACTAATTGAGAGCAACAAAGAAGGACACTACATCCTTGTAAAGGGAACAATCCAAAAGGAAAAGATGACAATCATAAATATATATGCACCAAATAGTAGTGCACTGAATTATATAAAACAAATACTAACGGACATAAAAAATCAAATAAGCACTAACACAGTAGTAGTGGGGGAACTCAATACCCCACTGTCACAAATAGATACATGAACTAGACAAAAACTAAACAATTAAATACTAAAATTCAATCAAACCCATGAACAAATGGACTGAACAGATATTTACAGAGTATTCCACCCCACAAAATCAGAATACACATGCTTTTCAGTTCCACACGAGTTGGTCTCCAAAAAAGACCACATAATTGCACACAGAACATATTTAAGTAAGCGCAAAGGAACTGAAATTATCCCCTGTACATTATCAGACCATAGTGCGATGAAATTGGAGATCAATAGCAAAAGAAACCACAAGAATTTCATAAATACATGGAAATTGCACAACACACTTCTGAATAACCAATGGGTCACAGAGGAAATTAAAGAAGAAATCAGACAGTTTCTACAACTAAAAGACAATGCCAATACAATATATTGGAATCTATGGGACACAATGAAAGCAATCTTATGAAATAAATTCATAGCAGTAAATACTCATATTAACAAAACAGAGTGAGCTCAAACAAACAACTTGATGGTGAACCTCAAGCTTCTATAAAAAGAAGAACAGGATAAACCAAAGGCTCGTACAAGGGAGAAAATTATAAAGATCAGAGGAGAAATCAATGCAATGGAGACTAAGAGAACGATACAAAAAATCAATGAAGCCAAGAGTTGGTTCTTCGAAAGAATCAACAAAATTGACAAACCCTTAGCCAACCTTATCAGAGAAAGGAAAGAAAAGGCCCAAATCCATGTAATTAGGAATGAAAAGGGTAAAATTACAACAGAGCCAGCAGAAATCCAGAGGATCATCAATACCTACTTCGAGAAGCTATACGCCAATAAGATGGAAAACACAGAAGAAATGAACAGATTCCTAGATACATATGAATTACCAAAGTTGAACAAAGAAGACCTAAAAATTCTAAACTACCCAATATCAACCAATGAAATTGAAATTGTATTTAAAAACTTATCAACTAAGAAAAGCCCGGGCCCTGATGGCTTCACTGCTGAATTCTACAAGACATTTAGAGAGGAACTACTGCCACTACTGTTTAAACTCTTCAATGAAATTGAAAGGGAAGCAATACTCCCAAATTCATTCCTGGAAGCAAGCATCACCTTGATCCCCAAAGCAGAGAAAGACCCAACTGAAAAGGAGAACTATAGGCCAATCTCACTAATCAATATAGATGCAAAAATGATCAGTAAGGTACTGGCACACAGAATGCAGAAGATCATCAAGAAGATCATGCACCCTGACCAAGTGGAATTCATCCCATGGATGAAGGGATGGTTCAACATATGAAAATCAATAAATGTAATACACTCTATCAATAGAGCCAAGGACAAAAACCTATGATCATCTCTATGGATGCAAAAAATCCATTGACAAAATCCAACACACATTCATGATAAAAACCTTACAGAAAATTGGAAAAGACAGTCTCTATCTTAAACTGATTAAAGCCATCTATGAGCCAATATTATACTACATAATCAACAACAAATCCTTCACACACTAAAATCAGGAAGAAGACAAGCATGTCCACTATCACCTCTCCTGTTCAATATAGTTTTGGAAACATTAGCCAGAGCAATTAGACAAGAGAAAGAAAAAAAAAGGAATAAAGATAGGAAATAAAGAAGTTAAATTGTCATTATTGCAGATGACATGATACTCTATATAGAAGACCCCAAGAACTCCACCAAAAGTCTTCTAGACTTAATAACAATATTTAGTAGAGTAGCTAGATACAAGGTCAACACACAAAAATCAATAGCTTTCCTGTACACAAACAACAGACTCACTGAAAGAACTGGAGAAACAACTCCCTTCACAATAGCATCCAAAGAAATTAAATACCTAGGAGTCAACCTAATGAAAGAAATCAAAGACCTCTACTCTGAAAACTACAGCACTCTTTAAAAAGAGATAGAAGAGGATATAAGAAAATGGAAAGACAGCCCTTGTTCCTGGCTAGGAAGAACCAATGTAGTGAACATGGCAATCCTTGCATAGAAGATTGCTATATAGATCCAATATAATCCCAATTGAAATCCCAACAGTATATTTCAGAGAACTAGAGAAAACAATCCAAAAATTCATTTGGAACAAGAAAAGACCCAGAATAGCAAAAGCAATTCTAGGCAACAGTCATGATGTGGGGTATCACAATCCCCAATTTGAAACTATACTACAAAGCCACTGTGATAAAAACAGCATGGTACTGACAAAGAAACAGACCCGAGGATCAGTGGAATAGATGAGAAGATGCAGAAACAACTCCAGACATGCTCAGCCACCTCGTCTTTGACAAAGGAGCCAAATGCCTTCACTGGAGAAAAGACAGCCTCTTTAATAAATGGTGCTGGAAAAATTGGGTTTCAATTTGCCAAAGATTAAAACTAGACCTATATCTCTCACCATGCACTGAACTAAAATCGAAATGGATTAAAGATCTAAATAATAAAACAGAAACACTAAACTGGCTGGAAGAAAGGTTACGTAGAACTCTTGAAGATATTGGTGGAGAAAAAGATTTCATGAACAAAATCTCAGTTGCACAGGAACTAACAGAAAGAATCAACAGTGGGTTATCTTCTTATTAAAAAGCTTCTGCACAGCAAGGGAAACCACCAACAGTGTGAACAGACAACCCACAATGTTGGAAAAAACTGTTACCAACTGTTCCTCAGACAAAGGTGTACTATCTAGAATACATAAAGAACTGAAAAAAATCAGACCCCCTAAATTCAAAGACACAATTCAAAAATGGGCATCTGAAATGAATAGGCATTTCTCAGACAAATAAGTAAAAGCAGCAAATAAACATATGAAAAAATGTTCAACATCACTGGTCATTCGAGAGATGCAAATGAAAACAACGCTGAGATTCCACCTCACTCCAGAAAGAATGGCTGCTATCATGAAATCAACCAATAACCAATCCTGGCAGGGCTGTGGGGAAAGAGGAACTCTTCTCCACTGTTGGTGTGAGTGCAGACTGGTGCAACCACTGTGGAAATCAGTATGGAGATACCTCAAAGAACTAGGACTAGAGGTCCCATTTGACCCAGCTATTGCCCTTCTCAGTATCTTCCCAAAGAATAGAGTCATACCACAATGATATATGTGCACCCATGTTTATAGCGGCACAGTTTGTAATAGCTAAAACTTGGAAACAGCCCAATTGCCCATCAAGTGGTGACTGGATAAAGAAAATGTGTGTTGTTGATTTTTTTTTTAATAAAATGGAGTCCTACTCAGCCATAAAGAATGAGAAATTAGAGACATTTATAGCTAAATGAATGCACATTGAGGCGATACTCTTAAGTGAAATAAATAGGACAGACGAGTAAATACAGAAGTTTCTCTGAGGTAAGAAACTGAAAGTGTAAATAAAGATCAAAATATATAATACATAATATGAAATAGGAAGAAAAGGTACAAAGTGGAAGGGGAAGTGGGAGGGGTAGAGGAAAGGAAAGAAGGGAATGGAATTAACATGAGACAAAGAAAAAATGGAAACAAAGTCTGTAAATAGAGAGGGGTGGTGGTGTTGAAGGGAGAGCAGGGGAATGTGGAAAAACTAAGAAACAAGCTATATCATGTAAAGATATAAATCTCCAATGATAAATGACATACTGTATACCTAAAATGTACCAATAAAATTAATTTTAAAAAAAGAAATAAAGTGAAAGTGGTAGGGGAAAGGAAAGAAGATAAAGGAATAAATATGAGATAAGGAAAAAATAGAAACAAAGTGTTTGTAAATAGGGAGAGGTGGCGGGGTTGAAGGGAGAGCAGGGGAATGGGGAAAAAATAGAATCAAGATATATCATGTAAAGGTACAAATACCCAATGATGAATGTTATAATATTGTATATCTAAAATATACCAATAAACTTAATTTAAAAAAAAAGAAATAAACAGATTATTTTGGATTGAAGTAAATAACAGGCATAAGACAAGTTTCGGGCAGAATTGAAGTTACTGTAGTGAATGAACTGGTACCAGGAGTCACTGCCTAGCAGGACTAAGTTAGATCCTAGGCAGGTAGGGCAGAAAAATCCAACACATATTTATGATAAAAACCCTACAGAAAATTGGAAAAGACAGTCTCTATCTTAAACTTATTAAACTCATCTATGAAAAGCAACAGCCAGTCTCATACTAAATGGTCAAAAACTGAAATCCTTCACACTAAAATCAGGAACAAGATAAGGACTTACAATGTCACCACTCCTGTTCAATATAGTTTTGGAAACATTAGCCACAGCAATTAGAATAAAAGGGGAAGGGGAAGTGGAAGAGGTTTGGAAAAGTAAAGAAGGGAATGGAATTAATATGAGCAAAGGAAAAAATGGAAACAAAGTCTTTGTAAACAGGGAGGGGTGGACGGGTTGAAGAGAGGGCAAGGGAATGGGGAATAAAGAAGAACCAAGATATATTATGTAAAGGTACAAATTTCAAATAATGAATGTCATTATATTGTATACCTAAAATGTACCAATAAAATTAATAAAATAGCAAAGGGCCATGAAAACACAATCCAACAACTGTAAGATGCTGCAAAGAAGAACATAAAATTGCCCAGAGTCAATGAAAAGACAGGAGTCAGTTTACAGGACATAAAAAACTTGTTCACAGAATAATGACAGAAAACTTCCCAAGTACAGAAAAAGAACTGAATGTACAGATAAGTGAGTCATACAAAATTCAATCAGCCATGACCAAAATAAATCTACCCCAAGGCATATAATAATCAAGAGCCCAGAAATTCAGCACAAGAACAGAATATTAAAAGCTATTAGTGAAAAGAAAAAAAATCACCTATAATGGAATGCCCACCAGAATCACAGCAGATTTCTCAACACAAAACCTTACATAAAATAGAGCTTGGAGTGAAGCGTTTCAAGTCCTGAAAAGAAACAACCTCCAGCCCGGATTTAGGTACCTTACAAAACTATCTTTCAGAATGAATGGAGAAATAAGACACTTCCTTGACAAAGAATAACTGAAGAAATTCATGACCACCAAACCAGCTGTACAAAATGCTCTGAAAGCTGTTTTAGAGATAAGGAAGACCACAATTCCAAGAATGCCAATAGAAAGAAGCCACCAGGCAAGGTAAGCAATGAAATAAAGGGGAAACACAGGCAACCAACAATAGGAAAATAATATGACACGGATAAGCCAATACATATCAGTAACAATCATCAATGTAAATGGTCTCAATTCACCAATCAAAAGAAACAGATTGGCAGAATGGACCAAAAACAAGA
The DNA here is from genome assembly GCF_000247695.1 of Heterocephalus glaber. Next base: position 12,843,083 of record NW_004624799.1, on the reverse strand, counting down.
TCCAACAATTTGCTGCATACAGGAAACACCTTTAACTCAAAAAGAAATTCATAGACTGGAAGTCAAAGGATGGAAAACAATACTTCATGCAAGAGGAAGCCGGGAAAACGCAGGGGTAGCTCTTCTATTTGCAAAGTTAACTTCAAGCCAAGACCGATCAAGAGAAACAAAAGATGATCACTACATACTTGTTAAGGGAAAATTGTAAGAAGAAGAGATAACAATCATAAATAAATATGCACTAAATACCGGGAAACCCAACTTTATAAAACAAATATTAAGGGACAGGAAAAATCAAATAAGCACTAACATAATTCTAATGGGGGACCTCAATACCTCACTGTCACAAATAGACAAATCAACTGGACAAAAAAAAAAAATCAACAAAGAAATATCAAAACTGAACCAAATCTGTGAACAAATGGACTTAGTAGCTGCCTACACAGTGTTCCACCCCACATCAGAATACACATACTTCTCATCTGCACGAGACATTCTCCAAAATAGACCCCATACTAGCTCATAGATTATGCTTAAGTAAATGGAAATGAATTGAAATTCCATGCATATTATCAGACCATACTGCAATGAAATTGGAAAACGATGGCAAAAGAAACCACCAGAACTTCATAAACATGTTGAAATTAAATAACACCCTTCTGAATAACCAATGAATCAAAGATGAAAATAAAGACGAAATTAGATGGCTCCTAAAATTAAGCAATAATGCCAATACAACATATCAAAACTTATGGAACACAAAGAAAGCAGTACTATGAGAGAGATTTTTAGCAGTGAATTCCCATATCAGAAAACCAGAGAGAGCTCAAAAAGCAACTAATGTTGAATCTCAAACTTCTAGCCAAAGAATAACAAGTCAAGCCCAAAGCTTTTATGAGGGAGGAAATTATAAAGATTAGAGCAGAAATTAATGCAATTGAGACTAACAATTCAAAGAATTAATGAATCAAAGAGTTGGTTCTTTGAAAAATTAAATAAACTTGATAAACCCTTAGCCAATCTTACAAAAAGAAAAAAAGATTCAAATCTGTGTAATTAGGAATGAAAAGGATGGAATCACAATGGATCCTGCAGAAATTCAGAAGATCATTAACATCTATTTTGAGAACCTTTATTCTAATAAAATGGAAAACACAGAAGCTATAGACAAATTCCTAGATACATATGAATTGCAAAACCTGAATCAAGAAGATATAAAAATACTAAATAACCCAAAACAGTCAGAGAAATTGAAGAAGTTATTAAAAACCTACCAACAAGGGCTGGGGATTTAGCTCAGTGGTGCCACCGCCTGCCTTGCAAACACAAGGTCCTGAGTTCGATCCCTGGTACAAAAAAAAAAAAAACTATCAACAAAGAAAAGCCCACATCTTGATGGAATGATTCACTGCTGAATTCAACAAGAAATTTAGAGAAGATCTAATGTCACAAATCCTAAAATTCTTTAATGAAACTGAAAGGGAACAATACTCCCAAAAAATCTTTCCTAGAAGCAAGTATTACCCTGGTACCAAAACCAGAGAAGATCCAACCTAAAAAAGAGATCCACAGGCTAATTTCCCTAATCAACATACATGCAAAAATTCTCAATAAGATACTGGCATACAGAATTTAGCACATCATCAAGATTATACATCATCATCAAGTAGGATTCATCCTAGGGATGCAGGGATGGTTCAACACATGCAAATCAATAAATGTAATATATATTATCAGAGCCAAGGATAAAAAGCATATGATCATCTCAATAGACATAAAAATCGTTTGACAAAGTCCAACACCCATACGTGATAAAAACCCTATAACAGTTTGAATAGATTACCTTTATCTCAAGCTGATAAAAGCCATTTATGAAACACCAAGAGCCAACATCATACTAACTGGTCAAAAAATTGAAAGCCTTCATTCTCAAATCAGGAACAAGACAAGGATGTATAATGTCATCTCTCCTATTCAATATTGTTCTAGAAACGTTATTCAGAGACAAGAGACAGAAATAAAAGGAATAAAGACGGGAAAAGAATAAGCTAAATTGTCATTATTTGCAGATGACATGCTACTCTACATGGAAGACCCCAAAAACTCCGCTAAAAGACTTCCAGATTTAATAACCAATTCAATATTGCAGCTGGATACAAAGTGAACACTCAAAAATCAATAGTATTCCTGAACACAAACAACAGACTCACTGAGAGAAAAATTAGAGAAACAATACATTTCACAAAAGCATGCAAAAATGAAATACTTAGGAATCAATCTAACAAAGGAAGTAAAAAATCTTTACGTTGAAAATTACAGGTCTCTGAAAGAGGAAATCGAATAGGATATGAGGAAATGGAAAGACACTCCTTGATCATGGGTAGGAAAAACCAATATAGTAAAATCCCAATTGCATGGGAAATATTATAAAGAATCAACAACTGGGATCTCATTCTATTGAAAAGCTTTTGCACAGCAAAAGAAATCACCAACAGAGTGAAAGGACAACCAATAGAGTTGGAAAAAAATTTTGCCATCTGTTCCTCAGACAAAAGACTGATATGAAGAATATATAAGAAACTGAAAAAGATCAAACTCGTCAAATTTAAAGACCCAATCCAAAAATGGGCATCTGAGATGAATACACATTTCTCAGATGAGGAAGTACATACCAAATAAATACATGAAAAAATGTTCAACATCACTGGTCATTCAAGAGATGCAAATGAAAACAATGCTGAAATTTCATCTCACTCCAGAAAGAATGGTTATTATGAAGAAATCAACTAATAACAAATGCAGGCAGGGCTATGGGGAAAAAGGAATGCTTTTCCACTGTTGGTGGGAGTGTAGACTGGTGCAACTACTGTGGAAATCAGTATGGAGATTCCTCAAAAAACTAGAATTATAAATCCCATTTGACTCAGCTAGTCCCCCTCTTGGTATCTTCCCGAAAGAATTAAAAGCATCATACCACAGTGATATATGGACAACCATGTTGATAGCAGCACACTTTGTAATGGTGAAATCTTGGAAACAACCCAAAAGCCTATCAACTAATGAGTAGACAAAAAAGATGTGATTTTACATATATACTTTGTATATACATATAAAGTACTACTCAGCCACAAAGAAGGATAAACTTGAGGCATTTATAGCTTAATGGATGGACACCCTAAGACCATACTCAAGTGAAATAAATCAGACACCCATGTGTTAATACAGCATTATTTCTCTGGTGTGAGACACTGAAAGTGTAAATAAGGTCCAAAATATATAATGGATATTGTGAAATAGGAAGGAAATGTTCAAATGAGAAGGGGCACAAGGAAGGGGGAGAGGGAAAGGAAGGAAAAGAAAAAAAAATGAGAAAAGAAAGATGAAATGGAAACAAAGCTCTAGTAAATAAGGGAAAGAGAGGTAGAAGAAAGGGGAGGGGAATGGGAGAAATATGAATTAACATGTATCATGTACAGGTACAAATTCTCTATGATTAATGCGATCATTATGAATATCTAAATTGTATAAAAAGACTTAATGATAAAAAACTGAAAGCCTACTATGCTAAAAGATAAGCTTAGCTAAGCAAATTAGTTATGGAAGTGGTTTATATTAAATAATAATTCCCTGCAACACTCCTTTACATATTAGACTCTGTTAGTGTAAAAAGTATGTCATTTCTCAAGAATTTTTGACTATTAATTCTTACCACTATTCTACAGAAAAATATTGCCTACAGAGCTCATTCTTTAATCCCATTCAATTTCCCTGAAATATGTAGATAAAGCTTCTCTAAAACTTCTGAGTAAACAACATCATTTCACTTTCACTACTTCACAAGATCTCCTAATACTTTTAACTATAAGGGTATTAAAAAATAAAAATCACTATTATTTTTACAAATAGAGTCATTGCCTGGAAGTAACATGGCAGGATAACTCAGTCTTCATTTTTAATAAACTTCTGAGAGTAGTTTTAGATTTACAGAAAAACTATGAAGATATACAAAGAATCCCAATACAACTCACATATAGTTTCTCCTCTTATTGACATCCTACATTAGTATGGTACATTTACCACAACTAATAAAAAAAACTGACAAATTATTATCGCAATAATACTTCATTCAGATTTCCTTAGGTTTTATCCAATGTCCTTTTCTCTTCTAGAATTTTCATCCAGAATACATTACATTTTGTCAGTTTCTTAGGCTCTTCCTAGCTATGAAAGTTTTCAGACTTCCTTGTTTTGGTGATTTAAGGAATACTGGTTGACAGGTTATAGAATTCCCATTTAAATTTGTGTCAAGTGCCATTCTCATCACACCACACAAAGTTACATGCTATCATCATGAGTTAACACTCTTTATGTTGACCTTGGATCACCTGGTTTAGGTAGTGCTGATCAGTTTTCTGCAGCGGTGCATTACTCTTCTTCCTTTTCCTGTTCAGGTATTGAGCTCTTTGCAAAGATCTCACTATGTGTAGTTCACACTTATGAAGTCAGGAGTTAATCTTTGCTCCTTGAAGAGGCAGTATCTACACAGATTATTTGGAATTCCATACAGAAAATTTGCCTCTTCACTTTACTTATATACTCAGTTATTTGTTGATATCATTTGTTGATGTGTGAATATTTTATACTTTGGGTTGTAGTCTAATGCCAAGTATTTATTTTGTTGCTCAAGTTGTTTCTGGTTTGTCCAAAAGAACTTTTTCAGTTTATTCCTGTGTCCCTCCTCCCCATCCTTGCAGTTTTATCTTTTTTTTTTTTATATACCCTTGCTTTCCAAAACTATAAGAGGTTTCTGGTTCTTCTTGTATGTTTCCTTCTCTGGTGTTAGATTTACATATGGCTACTTCTCTAAGGAACTCTGGTTCCTTTTATGAGTATGGCATTAGAAAGGAAGATCTAGGTCCCGCTAAGTGAAAGCCACTATGATCTTAACCACTTTCCTTGCCCCTCTCCTGCCTGAATATATTTGCCAGTTGACTGAAGGATCATTGACTTCAAACATGGTAGTAAGGAGGAAATTGCATTTTAATGCCAGAAGTATTTTATCGTTTTAACATTTCCAAAATTTAACGATGTTATGGTATAACAATTTATAAATATATTGTACTTATTTAAAAGCTCTGATTTTAATTCCCTTTGTGGTTTTATTTTTGGGTACTAACATTTGTTTGTCTTATTCAAAGGCTTAGGAAACGAGGTTCCTAAGCAAAGAAAGGGTGGATTACTCTTCTCTAGGCTTAGTTGGGTGCAGCCTGGTAATTCATTAGAAATGGCAGGGTGTATCCGAGTCTAGGAAAATTTAATATACACCAACTTTATTCAATCTTTGATTAAAAAGTTATGTTATGACCAAAGACAAGTGAGACTGGTTTTAGAATGGAAAGACTGAAACAAAAAAGAGAATGACACACACTTACCATTATCAAACCAAATAACTACCTTATTTATGATGTGCGAAGGAAACTGGCCTTTAAAGGCTCTTTCATAGAGGTAATGTCAAACATGCATTCAAAGCAACAAGGGTTTAAATGGTTTTAAAACCACAAGTATGTCCTATAGTAGCCTAAGATTTCCCCAATTCTTATATTACTAGTTTTCAGAAATACACAAATGGTAATTAACAGATAATGTATATCCCATAGCAATTTAAACAAGTGAGACTGTACTAAATGCTAGCCAAAAGGGTGACATCTTAGTATCAAGCACACACACACACACAGTTCAATGTACTATATCCTTGGATTGTTCTTCCCTCTCTCTACTTCCCTTTCCAATTCCTGGCTACAAATACTCATTTCACCCAAATTAAACACTGAGTAACCTGACAGCACTTCAAAGAAGTAATAATATGTAATCAGTGATGAGGGAATCACAGTGTTTGGGTTACTCATGAAATCTAAAGCCTATTCAGAGCTCCTAGAGCCTTGAAGTACAGTCATGGGTCTCTACTGATACTGAAAAACAGCTCTGTCTTCTGTTACTTAACACTGCTAAACTCATGCACAAAAGTTTGGCAACTATGAGTTAGATTTTGATGCTCAATGAGTCATTCAGAGATGGGTAGCTAGAAGCCCGACCTGTTCATTTCTGTGCTCCATTCAGATTGTTTCTGAAGGCTGGTCTTCTCCATGGCCTGCCATCTGCTTCCTAATGGATATTTGGGATTCAGAAGATATTATCTTTGGCCAGGGCAAAACACCAAAGACAGCAGACACAAATCCATAGAAAAAAATAACTTCTTTTTATTTACAAAAAAAATCCAAATATTGGATGCTGTAAACAAAATTCACAATCTGTTCCCTCTAGCACTGATTCAAACTTGTCAGTTTTCAAGAGTCCATTTTCAATCAACTCCTTTTCTGCCTGTGACACACTACAGTCAAAATATTCCAAAAGAGTGCCCCAACGTGCAGCTTGCCATAGTAGGATGCCTCAGAGTAGGCAATTGATGTAGAGAGGAGGGAGAGAGAGACAGCCAACAGGCAGTCTCCATTCTGCAGTTTTGCAGCAAGTCTTCCCAGTTATCTTGACACCTTCCCACTTTGTACTTTTACCATTTACTTTGTTAGCAAGCCAGTATTATAACAAAATATTAGATACAGTCTTTCTTAGCACTGAAAAGGCTATGCTAAAAGAAATCTTAAAGAAAGATTATATTCAATAGGTACTATATATGAAGTCACTTATTTTTTACTTTTTGGTTTCATCTAACACACTTCAACTTCAACAAAAAAAGCTTATTTTTGACAGCTTCTGACAGCTTTCAACATAATACATTTCATTTATAAAATAGTTCACAATATTTATTTAACAAGCATTACATTGAAAACAATCTTATGCACAGTAAAACAACCAACAATAAGCAAACAGAAAGGGGTGGTACAAATAGTATGTTCACTTATTTCATTTCCTTCTTGGCTTGCAGTACAGAAACTCTTCCATTCTTGACTATTTTGGGCCCACATTGAAACAGCCCACCCAATATCAAAGTGAGCATATTCTTGAACCCATTTCTGCAAAGGAAAAGTCCATCCTGGTGTAGGAGTTGTTGAAGCAGCTGGATTTACTGCAGATGAAGTAAACTTTTTTCAGAGGGCATTGTTACAAGCTAAGTGTTCTCTGACATGCCAGACTGGACAGGTAAGAAGATCTTCCAGAAGAAAAAGACTTCTTCCTATTTCAAAGGAATAGCACACTAGGCCAGATAAACACAAAAGCAAACAAATCACAGGCACTAATCAGGAGTTGAGAACTGTTCTTTTCTGACTTATACACACAGCTCTCTCACCAGACATTCAGATTTTTAGGCCACACATCCACAGAGACATATATCACACTGCACGTTCAACTATGTATGCACAGGACTATAGTACACACAAACTAGAAATAAATTATGTAAGTCTCAAAGTAAATGCTGAAAGTTGTCTAGTATAGCCTGTTTTAACTGAATGCCAGGTATCAACTAAGCTACCAACCCTGAAGTAAGCAAGAAAAGAATATAAATATTTTAGACAATAAATGAAAAATATATTTTCAAATAAGGCTCCTTCAAACAAAAACCTGTGTCATAAATTAACATCAGGTTGCTGCTATAGAAGAGCCACACACCTCCACTCTTTAAAATAGTAGACAACTCATTTGTAGAGTTAGGATAAGAAGAAAGCAGATCACCAGCTGCTCCTCTGTTCTTCAGCATTCCTTTAGTTTTCTTTTAGAAAACTTTCAAATAACCAAGCAGGCAGAGCTCTGGTTTCTGAAAGATGAGTACCAGGCTTATTCTCAAGTTGAATAATGTTTCCTAGGACTTTGCAATTAATTTTTCAAACCCAGGGTTGGGGTGAGGGAGATTGAGCCAACATGAGAGTAGAAGAGTTCCCTCGAAAACAGTGAGTGGCAGTGCCAGGGCTGTGACAGCTCTGACAGAATTCACCAGGAAGCTGCTACAGCAAACCAATCAGGTTCCCCTTAAGGCTTCAAAGAAAGATGCAAAAAAGATATCCAGAAAGATTAACCTAGATTAATGTAGTATTTAACATCTGAAAGATGCCCAGATAGCAGACATATTACTCTGCCAAAAGGAGAATGCTATCTTCTTCCCTGGTCCCTCTTTCCTGACAAATTTTTTCTGGTTGGGTCTTCAGGAAAATTATTATAGTAGGCAGTCTTCCAATAGTGTTGGTGGGGATCATGTGGTTTTTATCTGTTAGTTTTAACAAATGCATTTTCAGAGACCAGTATCTAGAAGGGTGGGAAATGAGGTGGTTTTAGGATTAGCTGTCATCAAACTAAAATAGTAATGCTAGTTCATTTCACAAGGGTATAACTGGTCTCTTGGAAAAGAGAAAATAAAGTTGGGTTTGATTTATTGCAAAGTGATTAAATTTAAAATACAGTACTAAATATTTAAATGCAGTTAGACAACCAGATCAAAGATGTTTCATACTGGCATAAATCTATAAAATGTTATATATAATACATATCTCATATATAAACTTTATGCAATTGTGCAAATACTCTTTAAAAAGGGTCATTTCACATTTACTAAATTCTAGTGGTCCTCAAATGCAGAATGCATTCATTTAAAAATTCATTAAATATTTATAAGTAGTGTTCAGATCACCAGAAATTATTTTTAGCAGTTAGAAATTTAGGCAGCCTACCATTGATTCATGATCCACAAGATTACATACCATAGAGGCATGCAGTTATTTAAAAAAGAAAAAACTGGGCTCAAACTGTCAAGATGGCAGTTCAAATATTTAAAAAAAATAAGTTCTGCCAAACATTCTGCCATTTGTGGGTTTCTCTGGCTCACAAAAATAAAACAAACAAAAAAACTCAAAACCTCACCAAAAAATCTATAATCTCTGCTCTTCTTATCAAATATATTACTTGTTTCCCCCCTTTTGTTTGCTTTAATTTTTTTAGATGTGGGTTTCAATTCGTCATTGCAATATGCCACGTTTCATGTAATCCTAAACATAAAAGCACACAGTATTTAAACATTTCCTATTTGATACATTGTTTTACATCAATGTAGTGTGTATACACATACAACATGTATGCATATGCACACATAGTACACACATGTACCTATAACATCACACCAACAATGTCAACTTTATGCAGGTATTTGCCAAGAAAAAATAGGGCACTTCCTACACCATTCACAAGCTTATATGTTGTTTTATTTTCTTCTGAGTCCCTGATGAAATAAAATTATTATTAAACCATAAAATAATTTTTCCACTTCAAATTTTCAGAAAGCAACAGGCACTTTAATGTATACTGGAGTGTAACAAATATAATAACTATATTCTGTATCTCTGTACTTGGGTATTTTCATGTTAAATCTTTGGTCCTTGAGCATATTTTCTTCACTACAGCTGTTTTTGCTTGCATTTTACATTTTAAAAAATGCGAGCTATTCTACGCAGCTGGAATTAATGGATTGTGTCATCACAAGTTCTGCTGTTTGTTATGAGAACTTCACCAATCTACTACTGTTCATTCGGAGCAAGCTGTTTCTGTTAGCCCCACAAGATCTTTCTACAGAAAAGCACTTGCTACAGGCCTCAGATAGTAATTCCGATGTTGGAATTCCCCTTCTTCCTGTATTGTTAATATTTGAAATCCTGAACTGATAAACAAGGTGGGCTAAGACTTTTTTCCTCTGTATTTTCCTTTTTGTGAATCCACCTTAAGTTTTTCAACCATTTTTCCCCACCACGGCAAAGCTATGGGAGCAGTTACTGCAAACCCATATTGTCATGAACCATTTTTTCCTCATTTTAAGAGAACCTGGTTGCTTTAAATGACAGGTCTCTTGTTTCAAGGTAGAATCCAATTGAGGAGGATAAGGGGAGAGGAGTTAAAGAGGGTGATGATTTATAGATCATGCTCCCATACCAATGAAAAGATCCATAAGCTTTGCCAAGCTTAAAACCAGGGGCATATCATCATTGCACAAAACACATCCCTAATTAGGGCTGTGTTACTTCTTTTTTCTTTTTTTCCTATTTTTGTCTGAAATGGCTTCCCGACAGGACATTTTTAAATGATTGTTAATTGCAGGGTAGCCAAGTCGAGTATGTCTGCTGCTGGCATGTGAATACTGGCTGAACTTGTGCAATGTAGTAATTGCTAAAGTTAGCATCTGCTACATAGGGAGCTGGTTGGTAATAACATGTGACATTAGCCACATTAGGGATGACATTCTGGTCAGCTAGCACCCGGATCGCCAGCATGGTGATAAGGTTTAAAGTCTGTCTTCTTTCATGTCCCATCAGGCACACTGTGCTCTCATTCACCACTCCGTGTAAGGTCATGAGATAATCATACTTGCGGTCTTCCAATCCCACGAAGTGGTTCTGCAAATAGGACTCCAGTTTTCTCTGCTGCTCTCCAATGTCTGAAAAATCGATGAAAAACCTGGAACACATATACCTCTGGAGAGTCTTGATCTCATCAGAGGCTGGCCTAAAGCCCCTCACTAAGAGGTTGCAGTACTTAAGCAGGCCTCCCCCTCTGATTTCCTCTGGGTTCCTGGTGGCAATGATCTTGTTACAAAGGTGATCAAAGGCTTCATGGAAATTGCCATAGACGCTCTCACCAATTATTGTGGGGTGAAATGTCTCAGTCATTGGGTTCTCTGAACATTCGTAAAAGAGAAGAAGAGAGTCTAATTTGATTTGAAAAGAATCTACACTGAATTCAAACTGCCTCCGGAGGGAATCCACAAATTTCAGTTCCACATTTTTGCCACTGTTGTTTGACAGAGATATAAGACTCCACCGGTCAGAGTCATTGCACACTTTAACCATTTTCTGCACATAAGCTTCCTACAATTTAAAAGATAAAATAAAATGAGCAAACCTAGAAAAAATAGTAAATAAATACATCTTCTTTAGAGCTGAGAATTATTTCATTTCCCTTTTGTTTTGTCAAGTTTCAGCAAAACACTACCTACAAGTTTAAACAGTCTTCTGAAAACAGAACCAAAAAAATACATTTAACAAGTAGTTTTGCTGTCAGGGAAAGAAACTAGAAGTAATAGTTTGAGGGTTTTGGCAGACGAAGCAGCATACTAAGAGACTCTGTTGTCATGTCTGATTTTTGAAATGTATTTTTTTTTAAAAATGGTCTAAAAAGCACAACAATATCCACACAATATTCAAGACACCCTAGAACATACAGTGTTGAGTTAGTCTTCCTCTCGGCCTTATCTTCAGCCACCCAATCTACCTCCCCCTAAGGTAAACAATGTTATCAGTATCTGATGTGTCTCTCCAGGGACATTCTATAGCTCCACAGTTTATAATAAAGTATAAACTGGATTGCCTTCAATTTTACTAATTATATACCTCACGTGACAAACTTGTGTGGGTGCAGGGGAGGGGATATTACCACTATACCCTTAACATGTGAACCAACACAGAGAACCACCAAATATATATTTAACACAGGGAGTCAGCTGAAAGCAGCTATGAAATCTATTCACATTTTCCAATACAATAAAAAAATCCATTGACTCAGTTCTGCTTCAGGCTGCTATTTTCCCAAAGATTAGATCATAAAGTGACTCCAAAAAATTATTTATATCATTTTATTCTTCCACCTATAAGAATCTACTCTGGACAAGATTCCAGCAAGGAAAGCCAAGAGTTAAACCATAAGGGGAAGGAAGAGAAGGGAGGGCAGAAGAGGAAGCTGAAGAAGAGTTGTGGCGCTGAAGCTCTAAGTAAACTAAAACTCCATATCCTCCACACGCACCTCAGATTACTCATTGAGGAAAAACAAAAAGAAAAGAAGCGCTCCCAAGCCAATGGCGGCAGCATATTCGCAGCACTGACGTTGGCCCTGTGCCTCTGACCGCTGCCCCTTGCACCCGCCCGCTACCTAACCTGTCCCTCCTAGAGGCTTTACCTTGAGCGTGAGTGGTGTAATCTTCTCCTTGTTCACTCCTTCGGGTAAGAAGTCCAACAGGCAGTCCAGCACGACGTCCTTCACAGTCTGAAACTCTTCTTCCCCGCGCAGGTCCGCGCAGAAGATGAGGTCCAGGTCTTTGTAGCCCAGGCCGCTGTCCTGGTGCAGGACGTGACTAGCGGCCGAGCCATTGAGGCGCACGTCGCGGACGCCGATGCGCTTCTCAGCCAGACGCCGCCGCACTACCTTGACTATGAGGCTGGGCTGCAGCTCCAACGTGGGGAAGTTGCCGCGCCCGTGGATCGGGATAGTATCGCTCAGGATGCCGTCCAGTCGCTGCACTTGCTCCCAGTTCAGCACGTTGCAGTGCGCGGTGGAGCTTTCGCAGTAGTCCAAGCAGTGCCCGCCTAAGCTGCCACCGCCGCCAAAATCGCCGCTGCTGAAGTCGCTGCCCAGGGGGACGTAGGGGCCTCCAGACAGCTCGTCCTCGGCCATAGCTAAGTACACTTCGCCCTCTGCCATGTAGTGCCCGCCGAGCGCCACTTGGCCTTGGTCAGTCCTAAAAGAAAAGAAGAGGAAAGGCGCGCGTGAGGACGCGCAGCGGCGAGGGCTGCGCAGGGGACAGCGTGCCCCCTCCCCGGATGACCCCTGCCCCGGGGCTCCTCGGAGAGGCTCCCTCCCCTCCCCCCGCTGGCCCCAGCCGCGCGCCGCGCCCCGCAGGACAGCCCCGCACCAAAAGTATCTCGGATGCATCTGGAAAGCGCAAGGGAGAGTCCCGTCTGTGTCACCTGGAGGCAGCCGCCCCTTCTAGGAGCAAAGCGAGAGACCAAACGCGAGGCGACAACACTTCCAAGAGCTGCGAGTGCGCTCCCTGCAAAGGCTCCAGCGACTTCGTCTTTCCCAGACCTCGGCGGCCGGCGTTGACACTCAGCCCCACGCCCCCGCCCGCGCCCCTGCCTCCCCTGCCTCCCCGGCTGCGGTGGTCCCGGAGGTGGCGACTTCTGGTGCCCGTGACCCGCACTCGCTCACGTGTCTGAAGCTTTAGCAATTGAGGTGGGGAAGTATCTTCAGTACTTTTTTTATAGCGGGCTTCCGGGGCCCGGAGCGTAGCTCTGGCCACGCCCTCTTCATCTGCATAGGGGGCCGGCCCCGCCTCCGCCCGCGGGCGCCCTGAGCTCTGTCGGCCTGGGAGAGCGCTGAGCGTCGGAGGCCGGAACGCTGTGGTCAGGGTTCGCTGCAGGGGGGTACGCCCCAACGCCCCCTTTTCCCCAAAGAGAAGATACCTCCAGTGCCCCAGGAGTCAGGAATACACTCACATAACTGCAAAAACTTCCTAAGCATAAAACTCTCGCCAGGTTCGGCGCGTCGTGACAGCGAGAGGTAGGGCTCCGGAGGGTCCCCGCGACCTCCCTTCACACAGTGTCCCTGACTAGCTAGACTGTGCTCCATTAATGAGCCGCTCCGAGTGTGGCCTCCTGAGTCCACTCGACTACGCCTACTGGGTCCCGTAAGCCAGGGAAGGGCTTGCAGATCGCCGAGTTTCGTTTCCGGAAACCTCGGGAAGCTCTGAGGAACTCAGGGCGAGCCCTAGGCGACGTGGGGTCAGCTTCCGTCCGCAGCGCGCGAGCCGCGGGAGTGGTCGGGAGCGCGGTGGGGCAGGCGCGCGTCCTCGCGGTGACGCCCGGGCGCGCAGCCAATCGCGAGGCCGAGCCCGGAGCGCGCCCAAGGCCCGCCCGCGGCCCCAGGAAGAGCGCGGAGGAGGCGCACGTTCCTCGCTGCCCGTGAAGGTTTGCCTTTTTCAGGTGGATAAAAATTGCAGTGGGATGTTCCCACGCACCCTAAAAGCAGGAGCCTAAAGGATATAAAGAGTAACTCCTCTCCAGCTTAGGTCGCTCGCGCAGAGCTCTAGAATTGTCACGGTTCTGCCCCCTCGCGCTCGCACCCCAGGTTTGCTAGAAAGCGCCCCGCCTTCTCTTGACATCTGTTCGGCCGCTCACTGCCTCTTTCCAAACTAATCCATAACAGCTTTTCCTTGAGGTGGAGGCTGCGGTAGCCTGAGGTGAAAATGCCGGAAAACGGAAGCCGCCCTCGGCCAAAGACCCGCGCAGCCTTGGCCGCCAACCTGGGGGAGGGTCCTCCACTGTAAGCCGGGGCCGCTTCACATGGTTTCTAGAGCCGCGCGGCTCTGGGGTGAGGGTGGCCCGCGGGGGTGTCACCCTCAGCGCGTCCGGCTGCGTAGCTACGCCGCCCCCTGCCGGTGCCCCACGGAACTGTGTTCTAAACCCGGAAACCAGACTGGACCCTAGAACCTAAGACCCTGTCCCCTAGCACAAAGCCTAAAGTGAGGGGGTACACATGTGACGCATGTCTACACGGATCTTGTAAACCCACCACCTCCTTCCGAGCACATCCATGTATTCCTCTGTCCAGCCATCCACACAGGAAGACTTTCTACTCGAGTGTATTGTGTGTATGTGGGGGGGTATGTGCCAGGAACCAAGGTAAGCGCTGTGGGTTTAAGAATGTCTACATTTCCTCTAGTCTAGTGAGCATAATACACCAGTACATAATTATGGTTCATTTGCTTCTGTTAGGAGAGAATTATATTCCAACACGGGTGGTGGGTTAGCTACAATGTGGTAACAGAAATCCGGAAGATCAGTGTCATTTACACTGAATCTTGCAAAAATGAACGTTCCTTAAGTAGTTGGGGAAAATTGGAGAAAGTCATTATCCATACAGGGAAGAGTATGAAAGAATTGGAGAATTTTGAGATAGGATTTGTAGTCTCTCTTGTTATGAAATGAGATTGGTAGTACATTTGTGAAGCTTTCAAAAACTTATTGAGCCCTTTTGGTCCTTACTCTGCTGAAGACTATACCGAACACCTCATTTGACCTTAAATTTTAAAAAAAGGTATCCCATTCATAATGATTCAGAAGCAGAAGAACCAAGAGACTAGCCCATGCTTTATAACTGATAAAACCAGAGTTCAGGTCTGAGCACAATTCATTTGACTGAATGTTATTTAGTTTTCATTGCCAGGAATAGTATGTGTGGCTGAAGTGGCATCTTCTCATTGAAAATCATGGTAAGCACAAATAGCAGAAAGGTTTTCTGAAAGAAAGATTTTTAAAATATTTCCTTTAAAGGCTGATATGAATTCTTTGCCTTCTTAAAACAAGGCCGAAGGGTTTGGTCATACATTAGATACATAGCACCAAAAAATAAAACAAAAGCAAGGATTTAGCCCCACTGTCATAATGTAGTTTATTTTAACCTTTCCTCAAAAAATGAAAATACAAAACTGAGTCTCTGAACTGGTGAGCACCTGTGCATACTCAGATTTTTTTTCTGTGGGGCTGAGGAGTCTGCCATTTATTTAGAAGCTTCTTAGTGATCTTGACCCTTGCTCAGCGACAGTTTGCAGTCCACCATCAGCCACTGCAGCCTGGTTCTTTAAGTGAGGACTCCTTCTCAAGCAGAGGCTACTTTCTTTGTCTAGCTCCTCCCAACAATAGAGTGCTCAGCTGAAAAGTGAAATCAGAAAATGAAGCTAGATGTAAAGGGTCTATGGTGTGATGCCCTGTGCTGGGAAAAGATGAGTCCCAGTGACCATGGGACAACAACCCATTTCCTGCTAGCTGCCACTGCTTTGTGGCTGATATTTCCTTACACTTTAAAGAAAGCATTCCCTGTTCCAGCCATAATCTAGACTCCAACTGCCTCCTGAGATAGAACATGGGGAATATCTTAATTTTGGCAGTGTCTTAATGGGCAATTTAATCTTTGGATTAATGTGTGTTTAGTGCATAGTTACCACTTGGTAGATAGTGTTGAATGAAAGCATATGTTGTTCATTGTTCTTCTATCTTCAAACTAAGATAATATTTACATTCTGAGAAAATGTATTCATCCTTACACTAAATTGCAAGTTTTACAGTTATAAGCATTAATTTACTTTTTTCTAGATAACAAAATAATTACCAAATGAGAAATTCTACCCTTTCCAAACATTTAGAGCTAAGATGTTTCTCAACATAGTTACTTGTGGATTAAATTTAGATGGATTTGGAGAGAGGGGTTAGGAGGCTTTAGGTTCCAAACCTATTTGATAAGCAATTTACTTTTCCCAATTAAAAAGAAAAATAGACCTATGCCAATATAATGCTGTGAGTTGATAAAGTTAAGTTCACACCAAAACTAAACATGGACAGTAGATTGCATTCTGAGTGAGCAAAATATCTTTATCTGAAATTTTTAAAGGAAAGCCTTATTTTAGAGGGAATAAAACACTTGGAATTAGTCGATCTTGACACATAAGTTACACTAACAATCTGAACTTAGTACAGTAGGAAAGATTCAATCTTGACCTTAATAATTTCCATTATTGAATTTATGTGCTAGGCAGTGTACTCTGAATATTTTAGATACATTATTTCTTTTAAACTTTCTTTAAAACCAGAGCTTTTCATATTATATCCCCATTTCCCAGATAGGAGAAAGGGCACAAGAAGGTTAAGTTACTATGAGAAGGGGCAGAACATTGAATCAGATTAAGTGTGACTTCCTTATGTTCTGGGAGTCCCTTAAATTCTAGGACTTGGCCCTCTCCCTGTCTTCTCTTGAAATTTAAAGTTGAATTGGCACTGCTCTCTCTTTCTTTCCAGGTCTGGATGTTCAGAATTGGATGTAACTATGGGGACCAATGTGTTTCATCCTGAAGCAACTGCTTAGGGCTAAAATGCAGAATGACCTGATTAGGCTGATGGGAGAGTTCTCCAGCCAGGAATGTCCTCTGCAGCATTGGAGAGGTAGCAAGCTAACAGCTTCATGGAGGTTTCTCATTTATAAGAAACTTACTCACAGGGAAACAGTGGAGGATTTGAAGACTAGCCCAATTACACTAGTAGTGGTGCCATTTCCCCTTCTTTCCTCTGTTTCCTGTCTTCTCAAAAGTGGTCTAACAGAGTAGATAGGAAATAAACAAATATGAAATTATTTTCCAAAGCTCATACCACATGGAGAGAGAGGAGTTCATAGAACTGCTGTTCAAACTTATTACTTCCTTCTCTCATAGCTCTCTGCCAGTATCTCTCATAATCATGTCCTGGCTTGGTCTTTTTCGACACCAGCTTATACACTCTCCATTGATTTTCCACCTTCCACTGCTTCTACCCTTTGATCCTATTCACAAAAGCAAAATGATCCTGTAGAAGCACCATGGTGTGCAGGCAGACCAGTGGCACTATAAGAAATGAGCCCTATCCCACCCCCCTCCCCCTTGTTAGCTTCCTTTGTAGGGCAACTCCCAGTTATCTCTGAAACCACTGTGGGACAGCATCCTTTTCCATGCATGCACACAGAATAGAATTCATTTCACAGTCAGTTGAAGGTCTCCCTGCTGTCCAGTTAGTGTTAGTTGAGTAGCACCTGATCAGAGTGTTTCATGTAAAAAGTCAAAATTCATTTGGGAGACTAAGTTTTTGAGGGAAATGGTGCTTTTCAAATGATTCTTCACATGTTTCTTCAGGGAAATAAATGCTTCTTTACCGCCTATAAAAGACCAACAGTATACTAGGTCATACAACTTATAGGTTAGTCCGAAAATAATATAATAACAATGTTACTAGTAATCAAAAAATTAAATTTTCTAATCTTAAATTTTATAACCCCTTTTCTCTGTGTTGTCTTATTTTATCCTCAAAACTATTCTGACCAGTGTGCAGTTTGAATTTTGTAGATGAAGGAAAGCCAGCAGATTTTCGCCATGTCTGTATAGCTAGTTATGGGCAAGCTAGAGTTACTCATTTGCTCTCATGGCCCAGCAACTTTTCTGTTAATCACACTATTCAGTCTTATATCTGTGTGAGTGGATTTACATGATTGGTAACAAATAGCTAGATTTGAAGAATCCTTTTGCTACACAGAAGGTCCTTACGTGGGCTGTATTCCAACCTGCCAATAGCTTATAAATATCACTACTGTTGACCATCTTATTAAGTGTAATTTTCTAAGATACTGTTTTTATGGTTTATTTGCAGTATATTACCACATAAAATAACTCCAAGGTTACAGATCAATGAGATAAGGAAATTCAGTATTTTGGCAATAGTTGGTGGTCAAACCTGCATCATCACACTTACACTCAATATGAATTTTCCTTTAATAAAATTCTTCATCAGAAAGATTAGCTAATATTTCCTTATACTGTTATTAGTGCTGATTATGTCAGAAGTTCTTCCTGTTTTGACATGTCAGTCTCAGTGAAATACTTGCTGTTTCGGTGTCCCAATTCCCGCGGACCAGACTGTTTTCCTTATATGAAACAAAGGAGGTGTGCAAAAGTTACATTTATTTGACAAAGTATAAACCAGGAATACACATTCTGTATATTTTTAAACCACCAAATGTGAATAAGTAAATAATAATGTTTTATTACAATTTTTCCCTTTTATAGTTGTGCTGGAAAATGTACAGCTGCTCTGAAGAAAATGACATTTACTTTATGGAGTTTTTGAGGATTTGTAAGAAGTAGGAGGGGAGAATATAATTAATTATTCCTCTTTTCCAGAAGGGATTTGGCCCAAAATGTTTGTGTGCCTTGGGAAAAATAAGTTCTGTAGGTCTGTCAAGGTCATCTTGATGTATTTTCAGCCAATTCTTACTTTATTGCTTTGTTGGTACAAATGTTGGCCACTGATAGTTGATGTCTTTTACATGAACATTTAACATTTCAAAGATATATTTTTAAATGATAGCCAGTTTGTTAGCTGTCTGTTTCCTGTTGCTATTTTATATAGAAAAAGAAGTTTATTTAGCTCACAGTTTTGGAGGCTTAAATTCCAAGACCTAGTGGCTGCATCTGTTTGACCTCTGATGAGGGCCCCCTTGCCCGTGTTGCAAAATGGCATATTACGTCATGGTCCCAGGAGTGCCCGCAGAAGAGATAACCTGGCCAGAAAGGAAGAAAGATTGAAGGGCTAGGCTTGCTCTTTTCATAAGAAGTCACTCTCAAGGGAATAGAATTACCCTGTGAGACTAGCATTAATATAAATGCTCCTGTGGCTTCCACTATACTCCACCTCTTAAAAATTCTACCACCTGAATAACACCTCACTGAAGCTTCCAGCACTTGAACATTTGGAGCACATATTCTAAACATATCTGAACCCTACCAACCATTTAGGAAGCATGATTTTCATATACTAAATCTAGAATTTATACAACACAAAAATAAGATTTAAAGATTTTTCTTGAAGCTGTTAAAATGATCAACATTTTTATTTCTTCCCCTACAAACAAGACTCTGAGAAGGTAAATTTGACCACCTTAAAAATCCTGTGAGTATAGAAATGGCTACAGGGTGTTAAAATAAGACACTGGAATTTATTCTAGCAATATCGTATGAAAGAAATTCAACTTTTTACCAAAAAGGAAAGCTTCAGAATGCTGGTGAATTAAGCAGCCATTGAGAAGGTATAGAGGAGAAAACTATAAAAGTTATTGATATCTGAACTGTAGGAGCTTCAGACTAGAAAGAGATCAGTTGCTAGTAAAACTCTGAACTCTTAACAGGGGCATTGGTGATTAAAAGAAAGTTTGAACTGACACATGGTTAAGAAGGCTGAACATCCAAAATTCAGACCAGTAAGATACCTTTGAAAGGCAATAGAAAAACTATTCTTCAGATTTTGAAATTTCTTATTCCTTAAGAAAGTGCATGATTGGTTAGCATAAAACAAGTGGCAGTCTTAATTTTTCTTAACAAAAAGCTTTATTGGAATATTAGAAAAGAAAAAAATATTACGCTAGGGATTCTTTGGTCTGCAGTTTTTCTCTGATTTCTAAAATACCTCAAATTTGTATTGCAAAACTTGCCAGTCACATCCCACTTTCTACTTGTGAATTCTTTGTGGACAGTGGTTGAGCACCCTCACAGAGACCAGAAGTGGATGGCTTTGCTGTGGGTTAAAAAAAAGAAATGCTTCAATTTCTTATTTTTTCAGGTTTTTTTTTCAGTCTTCATTTTTTATTAATACATGTGTATAATATATAATGATTACATTCCTTGTGGGGAGTTGGCACATGTATATAACACTTTTCAGGTCTTCTCTATTAATGTCTTCCACTCCTACAATGTCTTTCAACATTATCTGTGTTCCATGGAATATGGGACTTGTTGAGAAAATTAAAGTACTCAAACATGAGAGAGGTACTGTATCTTGTTCACTACTAAGCCTTGGAAATGTGAAAATTGAGTCCATTCTCTGCTCAGAGTACTACATTTTTACTTCAGTGTTTTTAAAATAAAACCAGTAATCAAAAAGAACATTAAGAGGATGAAATACTTCTATAAGAAAAACAAAAAGAGATAACATTAAGAATAATTACTTTAACTTCTACTAGAACATATTACACTGTAATTATATTTATGTAGTATATTGTGAGGTATTTCATTTTATATATTACAACTCTAGACTCAGTACAGAGATGATGTAACATTATTTCTGACAGGAAAGTAATAATCCTTTTGCACATTGGATAGGTCATTATTTTGAGTCACATTTTTTTCCTAACTCAAAGAAATTGAGTTATGACTAATTCTTAATCCACTTTGTGTCTAAAGATAGCAAATATTGAAATTAAAAAATTGAAAACCAAACTAATTATTTAAATGTTTTATCTATATGACATTTAACAGCCAGTTGTCTGGTTAAATTTCTTGTTTTTAATATAGCAAAATGGAGATTTTAGTTTGTTTTCTAAATTTAATTAAAGACAAATTTGATCAATACATTTACTGTAGAGCTTGCATTATACATTTTGAATGTCTGTGTTGATCAAATTAACATTAAAGGCATTAAAAACTGCATTTTATACTGCACTAAAACATGAATTGCCCAAGTCTTTGGCTCCTTTCATAGTTCACAACCCCTACCTGTGAGCTGGAGTTGAGGATGGAGGTTCTGGGCAATACAGCCATATCAGGAGGATAATATATGTGTGAACACATATATCTTCCCTCATTTTCCCCCTAAACTATATGTTCCTTTATACATCTTTCTCATTCCCTGTTAATACAGACAAATGTTATTGAATCAGCCTGTGCCATTCAGCCACTGCAATACATCTACCTTTTATAAATCCTTAAGATATAGTCACTATGGTAACCTATAAAATCACCTAGAAAGTAATCTGAATTACCTAAATGTGTTATGTGAAACTCTAATAAAAATTCTCTTTTTTCCTTAAAGAGGATAACTTTCAGTATGGCCATCTTTAAAGTTTCAGTAAGCATTCTCAAAGTTTTCTTTTTTCTGGGGCCCACTTACATATGATTAATAGGATTTTCTTGCAAATATAATTTTTATATCAGTGTTTCTGGAATACTTCAGAAGCATCTACGACTTCTGCTTTTCAGTGAAATGATGCATAATGACTAATCAATTTCAAGTTAGGCTCACATACATGGGATATAAAACAAAAAACATACCATTTCCAGGGCTAGAAAATGTAGCTCAATGGCAGTGTTTGCCTAGCAATGTGTGAGGCACTAGGTTCAATCCCTAGGAACTAAAAAATAAAAATTCTTTTATAAGGGTGTTATTACTACTTAAATTCTACAATAAGCATATCTACATTTGCATTAAGATTTCTATTCTTATTCTTAGGATATTTAAGTATAGGGACTACATATCCCAAACCAAAAATCAGAGTAGATGGTATGAAAACTAACACGCTTATAAGGACAAAGGGACACTCTTAAATCTCTTTGGCTCTTCAGAAATCTAAGATGTTTAGTGGTCATCTACCCACCATTTACAATCTTAAATTCAGTTCATTCCCACAAAAACCTTCCTAATGGAAACATTTCATCTCATTTAGTGGCCATTGTAATATAGTGAAATACAGTGGACCCTCAGGTTATGACCAGCCTGACATGAACAACTAGGGTTAATTAGGTCAATGGATGATTCACCTGCCTCTTGTTATCTATAGCCTGTACCCCGGTAAACATCCAGATCTCAGCTGTATTGATTTAGTTACAACCAGCCCTCAGGAACCAATCGAGTTCATAAGTCAAGGGTCCACTGTACAGGGGATTTAATTCAACATTCACAAATTCAAAGAGATATCACCATACTCTTCCACTTAAAATTAAAGGCTTTTCTTACCTAATTGAGAGCACTGACCATACTTGTCTTGTAAAATTTAATTAAATCTTTCTCCCATTGCCTGTGGACAGTTGTGGTGTCTCACTGCAGAGTATCGTCTTATGTGTAGAGCCTTCAGCTTGAAGTCTCTTGCTAGGACTTCTTACCCAGCCATTCAGCTCCCTTCATCTCTGGCCCCAATCTACTTCCCTTTCATTTGGTACCGGAGCCACTTTATGTTTTGTTTGTTTGGTTGGTTATTGGTTGCTTTTTCTTTTAGTTTTTGTCATTTTGGGCAAATAAATACCCACAGTGTATTTTAATTATTTAATTGCAGTATGAAATTGAACTTTGATTCCAATTCAGTTGAATATATCAAATATAATTAGAACATAAATTGACTCAGCGTCTATGTTACACTGTCCAAATACCTGAAATAGTCAAATCTGTGAGTTGATCATCCCTTGCAGGCAATTACCTCTTGTTTTCTGTCTATTGAAATCTCTTTTTGTGTGACTATTACTGACAGTAGATAATCTTTACAATTCCATAAATGCTGATAAACTCCCTCTGTTTTCTGTATTTCTTATCCGTAACATCGTTCCAAAATAAGATATTTCTTTAATCAAAGAAAGAAAAAGGTTGGTATTGCATAACCTCACAAACCAAGATCAATCAGGATTTAGGTAATAGTTCAAACCCTAGCCCAAAAATAACCACTTCATTTTATTTTTAATGAATTATAATTGAAAGCAACTTAGCTCCAGGAAGAAACTGGGTTTATTCTGAAAGTCTAGAGGCACTAGAGATCAGCTGTCCATGTTCCTTTAACCTATGGTGAGGCCTCCTTAGTTAATGCCACATCTTCTGTATTATTCATTGCTTGGGAAAAGGCAATGGCTGACAGGGGAACAGCTGAATGCATTATTCTGAATTGAAGTGATTAAATCATGAAGTAGAAGGTTGGATGCAGGAATCCTAGGGATGGATATTTTTTCTTATTCTTGTAATTGATTCTTCCTATGAGAACTTATAACAATTAGCCCTTTTAAAAGCACCCCATTCTTCATTTCGTGTGACCATAATAAACGCTTCAAAGTTGAGAGTTAGAGAAGAAAAAATAAAATAGCTATCACAAATCTTTTTTGAGTAACGGTATGAAACCATTAAAATGGGTACTATTGGTAACAAAGCCTGCAGTACACACACATTCATGTTACGGCTTTTGGGAAATGCTCCCTAGTGCAGGGGTGAAAAGGGATAAACACAAGATTGTGACTGAGGCCCAGGCTGAGACAGCAAACTGGACAGTATTGAATAATTGTAAATATGCCTTAGACTATGCCTCAGGGCATGCTAAATATGCTTCACAGCATGGAAATATGCTTTGGAATATGTCAGGCATATTGTAGGCACCCACCGTCATCTAACACTTACGCAGGAACTGGAGTGCAACATGATGTTCAGAAGTGGAGGTCAACAAAAACAGAGGTAGAGGCCAAGAACTAGGTGGATCTCCTACATATCTGGCCCACTGGATCCAAATGACTTCCAAACTTCGGGTTTGAGGAGTCCTCTCTACGGTCACTCACCTTGACACTCAGATAAACTTGGCTGCTTCCCAGCCCCATGTGAACTCAAAGTTTATTCTACATCTTCATCCTCCATCTGACTGCTGGTAAGTTGTTGTACAAATATCAACTTGTAGATCTGGAACTGCTGAAGCAGATATAGGAACTTTTTGCCCTGAAGACAATGGAGCATTCAGGCCCTTCGACCATACCGCCCAGGTACAAAGCCTGGAAGTTAACTGTAATCTCCATATCAGGAAAGACCCTAAAAGCTGAAGAAAGATAGATCAATGATGGGAACACCATGTAAAACCTAATTAAGTTCTGAAGCAAGAAGAAATCTTAAAAAGAATACCCAGCTGGTGAGACCTAGCTCTACCAGCAGCCTCTGAGTCTTTCCTCAGCTGCTGCCGTTCTGTAGGATATTGGCTCTTTGATCATCACTGTCACCACTAATTCTGTGACCCAGAAATCTTTAAATTGGCAGCCTATGTGTAACCAAAGCTTTCCTTTTCTTTACTCTTCTTAGCAAACTAAAGTTGTAAATTTTTACATTTTTCAGAATGAATGTGATTCAACACTAAACAAAAATGAAAAGGCAGTGCTTACAGGCAAGATATGTCATCTAAAGGTACATTTGCAAAGTCTAACTTCTTGAGCTGAAGACAAACTTGGTCCAGGCTCAAAAGACTGCTACATCCTGTTGTAGGTTCTCTGCCCAACATCTCATCCGGACTGTTGCTTGGGCAAAGTTTATTAGCTGCCATGTTTTTTCTTCATTTTTCTAAGTGTGGGAAGTATTTCAACAATAGAGTGAAACAGACAATAAAAAGAAATGACCTGCTTAAACCAACATAGTCAAGAAAGATGTCTTTGCAAAGAAAATAGGACAAGAACTAAAAAATTATCTGCACCCAACCAGCAGAAGTTGGAGAGTGTTCCTGACAGAGGGAGCAACTTGCACCCAAGCAGGAAAGAATCTGATGTCCTGGAGGAACTGAAACAAGCTGTCTGTTGCCAGAGCATGTTGAAGAAAGGAGAGATGGCATGCGAGTAGGTTGAAAAGTCCAAGGTCAGATCATGTAGGTTGTGATGAGGAGTTTGGGTTTTATGTTATGAAGCCACTGAAGGCTCTGAGCGAAGAGTGACATGATTTGTCCTTTGAGATCTTTCTTGCTGCTACATGGAAATAGGGAATCAAAGAGAAAAACAGAAGGGAGACCAGCTAATAGGCTATTGCAAATATATGGGCAAAGGATAATGCTGGCGTAAAGTACTGTTTTTTGAAGTGGACGGTCACAGCCTATCAGAATGTGAAGTCATTTTAGTGACCTTAACTAACAACATTAATGAAATAAAGTACAGTAGAAAATATGACAATTTTTGCATTATTTCATTTCAGTTTTCTGTGCGTGTGAGTATCCATATGCAAGCATGAGGTTGTGCTTTGAAGTGATTTTGTTACTCTGCATAGTGATCTGAGTTTAGGCCAAACTCCTTGGCCTAAAATGGGAATAGTACAGGCAGAAATTCGAAGTGGGGACTCATCAGTGTAAATATTCCTTAAAGTACATGGGAATGGAAGAGCCACCTACAAAAAGACACAAAGAGAAGACAGAGTTCTGTAAAATATTTTTTCATTGTAACTATTCTTATATTTGTACCCCACATATTGTTTAAAATAATTTATGCATGGTAAAAATAAGATTGTACCATTACCATAGGAAAATGACATATAACCAGCCTTTTTTTTTCCAACAGATGCATAAAAAATGGGACATTCTGATGATTACCAGTAGGTCATTCACTTGTCAGTCCGGCATTGCTTTCCTGCATCATTGATCTATTTCTAACAAAGTATAACCAGTCTACCATATTTCCAAAAATGTTTTAATGCATGGAAGGAAATGCTCAATCCTGTGTCCTTCAGTCTTGATTTCTCCTGAGAAATATTCTCTTGTCTTCTGAGGTTCCAGTTCTAGCTTTGCTAAACTTTTAAAAATGTGATCTGGTCTGCTCAGTTTAGTGGAAAAGTCACCACCATAAAACATATTCAAAGTTTTGCATCATTACCACAGAATAAGTAATAAAATGTTTAGTGTACTGGATTAAATATCATTTTTACAACTTATTTCATGTAACAGGATAACAGTGGCCTTAGAGAAGGCCATTTTAATGAGTCTTCTTATCCAGCCATTTCTTGAGCACATTGGGTTTAACCTGGTGAGAAAGTATGTTTGTAATAAATCATCACTGAAAATCAGAATCTTGCTTTGGAAAGAAAGGGTACATGTCATGGGCAATTAGCAGATGCAGAAATCCTTTAATTATAAAGCATGCCCTTACCTGAGAAACTCATACTATGCTGACAAGAGGCTGTACCTAATAATAAGCCTTTTCATTTTATACACACCAAATACACACCCACAATCTATGAACATGTTAAGACTCATATATTCAAACAACCCATTTACAAATTGCTAGATAGGGCCAGCATCAGCTCCCTTCTCTCTGAGCCATTTGAATAAAGCAGCTTTACTATTTCATCACTTTTCTTCCTGCTGGGGCTTTTGTATCAATTCTAACAAGATCTCTCTACCCTCTCCTATCAGGTACCAGTTTTGTTTTCGGGTATGTTACAACAAAATACTGCAGGTGTATTTTAGTAGTAGATTTCTAAAGATCTTCAGACTCAAAAGGATAAGTCTAATGATAGAAAGTTAAATTTCAGTGGGAACTAATCTAGCTGTTAGTTAAGATGCCTTCCCCAATGTTTCTTCAGCCTAAATGTATTCTTTTTTTTTTTCTTTTTTTTTTGGTACCAGGGATCGAACTTGGGACCTTGCACTTTTGAGACAGGTGACAGAACCACTGTCCCCATTGGTTCTTAATACAGACCATCCAGGTAACTGCATAAGCTAAAATGTCCATACATTTTGATAGAGCCACCCTGTGAGTCATTCCTTACCTGACTAGTTGTGCTGGTGACTCTACTATAAAAGCCATTCCCTTGCCAGATGAACCACAGAATATCAGCACGTAAGACGCTGGAGACAGGGCAGTATTATAATGTTTAATCTGTTTCTTCATTCTTAAGCCTCAATGTTGAGCCTTTCTGCAGAATTTCAGTTTGTTCTTTATTATTTACCGAGGAAGTCTGCTACATATAAAGCTTCCTCTAACATAGACAAAACAGGCTAACAGTTGGATTTTTGTTTTTTGAGGTTTTCTTTTTGAGCAAGTAGGATTAATTATCAGGAAGCTGTTGATGGTTCATTGCTGACCTGTAAAAATTTAGTAAAAATGAGGTCAGCTGAAATAATAGGGACTATTTAAAGTTTAGGTCATATAAGACATCATTAAGGATCACATTATTTCAGCAAAGAAAATATTGCAGAGAGCACTCCTCTTAAAAGAAAATAGCTTTTCTGCTGGAAAGCTTTCAAACTACACCATTGCAAAACCCAAGTACTTCAAACCATTGAACACTAATGTTTAACTATGTGTTGCTAGCTGTCTTGAAAATCTTTTTCCTGTGGTAATTAAGTTTTTGTTGAAATTCAGGTGTCATTTGGCTTTTAATCCCAATTTTATTTCTTATCCTGAGGGAGATATTTTTCTTTGCCCAGGGTTACTTTTTTGCACAATATGTGATGTAGAGTATATTTTGCCCTGTTCCTTGTGATTAGGAGAAGTAGTAATCATCATTTTACTAGAGTTGTGGAAAACAGTGAAAAGCAGGAATGGCCCAAGGCATGATTGTAAAATCCCTGAACATTTTAAAGCCCTTGTCTCCTTGTTTGTAATTTACACTTGGTCTTAGCCAAAAGGCCGAGAAATGATTCCTTGTTTGTAATTTAACTCTTCTTGTGCCCTGCCACTTAGAGCTGTATGACCTCTTTAAATTTCAGTTTCCTTTGGTGTCAGGATTGACTGAGTCAGAGAACATTACACTGTGAAGCATATTAGCTGATGTGTAGTAGATATCAAAAATTTGTCATTTTCCTCATCAATATCTCAGAAGCATCAAAAGTGAAGGATATTTAAAACTGATTTACAGTGAGATTGCTTGTAAGGACATTTGCTTTTAATAATTTCACTTTCAAAGACAGAAACATTTTTAAACCCAAAAGAATGTCCCTCTAATTCTGATATTTTGAACTTCCATGGGAGATGGAGAAGAGATGTAGTGTGGGTTGGAAGTATAATGACAACTTCTTGTACAGATCTGACTAAAAAAATATATATATGATCCTGTGAGTGAGGCATCAAGGCCAGGCAGTGTGTAGGAACTGACTCGCTTGCACTGCAGTTAAAGAGCCCATGTTCTGGTTCAGTTCCCAAGCCACTCCCATAGGTCTGCATTCTTCTGCGTACCTCTTGCCACCAACCATTCACTGAGAGGTCTGATTCCTTAACCTATTATTACTTGCTGAAGTGGCCAGGGAACATTCAGGATTCTTAGAAACTGAAGCTTATAAATTATGGGCCCCCTGTTTAGTAAGTACAGAAGAATAAATAATAGATACAATTGTGAGTGTTTAAAATTATAAATCACAAAGTATATACATTTATTAAAGCTGTCAAATATTACAAATATCAGAATATCTTGAAAATTTGTTTTTTAACTTCTTAACATATCCTATGACATTTTTTCTACTTTTGTTTTAGATGCATCCTCTTTGATTGCCCTTCACATATTTCTTGATAGAAAAAATTTCTGAATTAACATGGCATCAATAAGAATTAAAGCCATTGAATAAATTTTTTCATTAACATATTTTGAAGAACTTTCCACAAATGAGCTGGCTTTCAATAGTTAAAACTTTTGTTATCCTCTAGTGCCCACAAACTTCTGATGTTATAAAATGGATTTACATCTCATTACAACCTCTGGCTCTGTATCTTTATTCTGTCATTCCAAATGAGTATGCAAAGGACTTCTGAAAGTGTTTCTGCACAAAGACAAGTAGCAGTAACTATCATTATACTTGGAAGTGCTTCAAAGGACTTTTTTTTTTTCTTTTTGGGTACTGGAGATCGAACTCGGGACCTTGCACTTGTGAGGCAGGCGCCGAAATCTCTGAGCTAAATCTCCAGCCCTATACTTGGAAGT
Organism: Heterocephalus glaber; assembly: GCF_000247695.1. The sequence continues at coordinate 12,814,299 of NW_004624799.1, read as the reverse complement.
GACTACAAACCACATCAGTACATCTCATTGAACATAAGTAAAGGGATCTCCAGTTCAATTTCCCATTAGTCAAAGACTCAAAATGTCTACAGACAGTCTGAGGCTACCCCAACATAATAGGGAATAGAATGGAATTTGGTATGGAAAGAAAGAGCCCTCTTGGTTGAGGCTAAAATATTTTACTTTTCAAAATGTTACAAGAGCATATGGCCCAAGCAAGTGAGAGCCCCTGAAGATTTCTACTTCTTTAGCTTCACAGAAAACCCACCTCTGCACGAAAAAGCTATGCCCCAGAGAATTCTGAAGGTGAAGTTTTTTCTCCCACCCATAGAGCTTTTTAAAGCTGAAACACTTTACGTTTTAAAGACATATAATGCAAATATCAACATTACATAATAACAAATTACAAAAGTCCATTTTCCAAGCATCAGGCAATCTCAGAGGCAAAAATCATATCTGGTTCTTTAAGAAATAGGAACCAGGGCCGGGGATTTAGCTTACTTGTTCCTCCACCTGCCTCGCAAGCTCAAGGACCCAAATTTGATCCCTGGTACCAAAAAAGAAAAAAAAAAAAATAGGAACCAGAGGTCTCCTCTTTCTAAATAAACTATATGCTATGATTTAGATAAATGTCCCACAAAGGCCCATTTTTAATGGTTAGGCCCCCAGCTTACGGTGTTATGAGGAGGTGGTGAAACATTTAAGACATGCAGCCCAATGGAAAAAAATTAGGTCACTGGCAACATGTCCTTGAAGGGAATGTTGGGACCTGGACTTTCCTCTTGCTTTGTTTTGTTTCCTAGCCACCATGAAGTGAGGCTTCCTCTACCACTTGCTCCCTCCATGATGTACTGCCTCCCTACTGGTTCCAAAACAATGCTCCCAATTGATCATGGGCTGAAACCTCCAGATCTATGACCCCGAATCCACTTTTCCTGCATATAAGTTGATCATGCCAGGTATTTTGTCATCATGATTGTAAGGTGGCTAGCACACTACAAAGAACTTGGCTCTCTTTTGTCCCCTTTTCAGTCCTGTTCAAAGTGACAAAAAGAAGCAATTTTGGTAGTATTAAGAAAATTTGTTTTTGTAGTTCAATAATTTTAATTGATCATTTGAATCCATACTCTGCCTCTAACAAGCTATGTGAGTGAGGACAAATTAACCTCAGTAATCTTCAGTATTTTCCTTTGTAAAATGGCAATAGTAATAATAATAATAATACTTTCTTTGTAGAATTATGAAAAGGATTAAATGGATAGCACCTAGTAAATGACTAAGATATTGTAGCTAATGTTATTATCCACAACTTAAGTGGTAAAAATAAGTGAGGAACAGAAACAGGAATATCACACAGCCAGATTACCAAGCATGGCATGGAAAGTTGAACTCCATCAATGCTAAGGAAGGTTTCAGTTTCAGCATTTCCACCTTTGCCTCAGAGGCCCAGTAGCAACATAAGGAAAGTGTCCATGGAAACATAACAACCACAGTACTCTATAGCCAATTTGTCAATAAACATGAATGTTTTAGGAGACAGAAAGAATTTCTATTTGATTCACATTTTTCAACTGATGCTGTTTCTAACTTTGAAACTGCATGAGGTTTGGTGAGTATTCTAACCTCCATTTGACATTTGAACAAGAAGAGCAAGTTGCATCTGGTCGTGGCTGCAAAGCACTAGCACTGAGCATTTGTCAGGTTGTAGAAACTCTGTAAAGAAGTTTTTAATTCAACTGAAGTGATGTGTCCTCAGAGACCCTGGACACTGCCTGAAGAAGGCACAGGCTCTGAGTAGGCCATCTGAGACTTTAGAACATTGACATTACTACTTCACTTTAAACTCTGATCAGATCACAGTGTACTACAAGTCTCAGGTCTAACATTTAGCATCCTTATAACCTAAGAAGATTAGTTAAATTCTCTGTCTTGGTTTCCTCATTCTTATGCTAGGACAATAAGGTATCCATTTTACATAGCCAGTGAATATTAAAAATGTTTTAAATGAGATAGTATTTTTTAAGGACTTCATGATGGTGCCTGTCATGTTCTAGTGCTCAAAATGGTTTCCATTAACTTAAGTGGGAAAACTAGTGAAGAGGCCCAGCTGGCATATGGATCTGTCACTTAGAAAAAAATGATAATTAAAAACATAGATTTTATATTTTTTAGTTATATTCATTTTGTGTGTTTATTGTATGTGTCAAGTTATCAAAAACTAGAAAACACCAATTTTAAATTGGGTTGAAAATAAGAGAATTTTTTTTTATACTTCTAGAAGCCAAAGGCTCAAAACTGGTGTCACTGGACCAAAATTATTGTGTCAGCAAGGCCACATTCCCTCTGAAAAGACTTAAGGAGAGTCTTTCTCCTCCTTCCAGATGTTGGTAGCTGATTATGGCATTTTTTGGATTGTGACTTCATCGTTCCAATCTCTGCCTCTATAATTTCATTGCCTTCTACTCTTTTACCTGTATGAAATATTCCTCTTAGAAAGATAACTAATGATGACATTTAAGACCCACCCTCATAAGCCAGGATAATTTCCCCATCTCAGGGCCATTAACTTAATCACATTTATCAATGTTTATTTCCTAATAAGGCAGCAGGGATTAGGATCTGACATTTTTAGAGGCCCTTTTTTGAACCTATAATACTGGTTAACATATGACACTACTATAAGACATGAAGATTACAAGAATAAAAACAGAATTCTAGGAACCATAAACATGTAACAGGGAAGCAAAGGAAGAAAAACCAGCCTGGGGAAATGAGAGGAAGAACTGGAGGAGAAGATGAGGCTGGGAGTAAGGGGCTTCTGAGGCTCCAAAATAGTGAGTTTCACAATGGATGGCATGCTAGAAAAACTTCAGAGAATCAAAAGGAGGGTTGAGAAGGAAGTATTATTATTATTATTATATTATTATTATTTTATTAGATATGACTAGTAGAGAGGATATCAGCAAGTTGAGCCAAAGTGGATTTCCTGACATGGGAGAAAGAAAGCCAAATTGTGATAGATTTAGGATGGAGTTACTTAAATTCTGTGATATGCTTTGTGCATAGGAAGGGGAAAATGGTGCAAATATATATTGAAATATATCTTGACAAGCCACTCCTCCACCTCGCTCTCATCTCTATTTTCCTTGGATTTCTAACAATAAAAGCTCATCAGTGGCCCTGAACTTGCCAAAGTGGACATGACCCATGATTAGAAGGGGAAGGCACTGCCTCCTTGCTGTATAAATATTTTGCTGTCAAGCTCCTGAGAGAGGTCAGTAAAAAGGTTTGTTTATCCTTACTCAGTCCACTTTCTCTCAAAGTTATTAATAACTACCTTAGTCAAGTAGTGATATTTTAAGCACTGTATTCTTTTCCAATATTTTTAAAAGGATTCTAAATATTGAAGTAAATAGTTTAATTTTTTCTAATATATAAGCATTATTAGACATTCACTGATCATTGCAGACCACAAATCATGTA
>NW_004624799.1:12790884-12810420 GCF_000247695.1 Heterocephalus glaber | reverse complement strand
TTTTTTTTTAAGTACTGGGGATCGAACTCAGGACCTTGCGCTTGTGCGGCAGGCGCCAGAACCACTGAGCTAAATCCCCGGCCCGCTGCAAATCTTTCTTCATTATTCAGAACATATTTAATGAGTACCTTCTAATATAATAGAAAGTGAACTTTTGAAAATGAATAAAATGGACAAACACTCCTGCCCTCATATCCAAATAGCTGGTTCTACCTTTCAACTTCATGCAATAATCAACATTAGCCCCATAGTCCAGAGCCAAGATGAAACCAGCTTTCCCTTTACTATGTATAAGAGAACAATACTGAATTGTTAGACGGAGAATTACATAGTATGGCTGAAACTACCACTACTGATTGTTGATATCAGGCTTTATGGGGGAATTATGCTACACAGAACTATGGGTGAAAAATTACAGAGAAAAAAATTCATACATGGAGAATCTTTTCTTATAGCTCACTGATCTTTAGAGCCTGTAAACCAATAATCTTTGATCAGAGAGGTATTGCCTTCATGATACTGAGCAATTCCTTAGACATTTCTGGATCTGTGTCCTGAAGATGACATTGTTTTACCTGACTTCTAACATTGTTTTCAGTCTTACTTTCTATAACCCTAGGTAAAAAATAAAAAGAACTAGGAGGAACATGTAAAGTTCCAATATGTTCTACCTCCCACCCATAGGTAGGAATTAAGAGATACCTGAAAACTTCAAATGCTCAGAGTAAGATACTCAGCCCAGGTCTCTACATAAGTGCTGTAGAGCCCCAGAGCTCTGCAACCTTTTCCCCATGATACCCACTTCTCGTCAGAATTTATCACTAAAACTTATTTTTCTTTATTCCAGAAGAAAACAAGACCGTGCATCACACATCCCCAGTGTAACAATTAAACCCGATGCCAGGTTGTTTGGATTAAGTAATGCCTAACAGATGAGTAAAACACATTTTTCGTGTGTTTGGGTGGATCATAGAGGCCTGACTTTGGGTGGATCATAGAGGCCTGACTTTGGGTACTATATAAGGTCTCTGGCCACTTCCTCTCCAGTGCTGTTCTGCTCTGCTTCACAGCTGCCATAATGTTAAAAACTAAACATCTTTTCTCCTCTACAACTTTCTGCCATAATGTTTCTGCTTTAGAGCAGTCAGCCATGGACTGAACTTCTGAAACAATAAGCCAATGAAACCTCTCCTCTTTTAAGTTGTGGATGTCAAGTACTGTGTCCCACCAGACAAGAAAGCTGACTAATGCACTTAGGTACAATTCCCATATAAAATGCAAGATGACTGGTCAAATTTAAGTGAATGTCCTGCATTTTTATCTGCTAAATGAAAAAACCCTCACTCAGGCCTCTTAATTCTTTTAAGAGAAAAGTCCACCACATTCAGGAAGACTTCTCTGATCCTTTGGTCTTATTTAATTTATTTTTATTTATAGACTTTCTCAGGTTTATTTAGAGTATTGGGGGATAAAAGAATCTATATTAAATATGTGCTTAAGGATCATTTGCCTTCCCACAGTAATGGGTATTTCTACTTGTCTTAGTTACTTTCTTATCACCGAGACATAATACCCAATACCCACAAATTAAAGAAGGAAAGGTTAATTTTGGCTCACAGTTTCAGTCCATTGTCAGCTGGCTCCAAGGTAGGGAGGCATGGCAGAGGAGGCTTACTGATGGCATTGCAGTTGGGAAGCAAAGAGAGAGAAACTAGGGAAGGATGGAGGGAGATGTACCCTTCCAGGCCATGACCACAGTGACCTGGTTCCTCTGACCAAGCTTCACCACCCAACATCACATGTAACTATAAACTCATCAATGGATTCATCCATTGATGAATATTATGGCCCCACGATTCAGTCACCTCCTCAAAGCCCCACCTATGGGTTTATGACACTTTGGGGGGGCATCAAGATATAAACCAGAACAGCCATTGATTTATTTTATTTAATGTTTCCCCAAATCCTATTAGGTGTTTTTACACTCATTTCACAAATCAGGGAATTTAAATGGCCTATATGTAAATGATTTAATGTCCATGCTGTTACATTTTATGCTAACAAGATTACCAGTGCCATGTTCATTAATTAAGTAAGTTAGCAAGGAAGAGACTTTGATGAACATTGTTTTAGGTTATTTCATTTAGGACTCAATTCACTGAGTAGTAGCTTGAGTATAAGACTAAATAGAGAACTTTAGTAATCTATACTGCCTATTGATCTTTTTTGTTTACATAAGATAAAGGAATGAAAACAAAAGCTTCCACAAGCTAAAGAACTTCTCTTCTAAGTGAAAATAAGACCTCAGAACTTATTTTTAGTTTCTCATTTTTTAAAAATTTGTATTCATTGAGTTTATTGGTAAATTTTAGGTATACAATATGATGACATTCATCATTGGGAATTTGTACCTTTACGTGATGTATCTTGATTCTTATTTTTTCCCCATTCCCCTCCCTTCCCTTCAACCCCTCCACCCTTCCCTCTTTACAAAGACTTTGTTTCTGTTTTTCCTTTTCTCATATTTATTCCTTTTCCTTCTTTCCTTTCCCCTACCCCTCCCACTTCTGATCTCAGAAATTTCATGTTTTATTTAAAGAGCCTTTGTCATTTAGAAAGCAAATGTTAGAACCAGAGCTGAACATCAGCTGTATGGTGCCATAAATCTGGCCCACATATGTAGGCTTTTCAACCCCATTTTATTTTATTTTACTTCTTTTATTTTACTTTATTTTCCTTTATATTACTTTACTTTTTGTGGTACTGGGGATTGAAGCCAGGACCTTACACATGCTAAGCAGGTACTATAGTGCTGAGCTATATCCCCATCTGTGTGTGCTTTTCAAATAGGAGAATCTGAGCCCCATTCTGGAGGAAGAAGAAAAACATTTGATGCATTCTAGGTGCTGTATGACCAGAAATAAAATGCGAGCCATAATTAAGAGAAAGTGTTGAATTATATTAATATTTGCAAGTAATACAGTCTTGTTTCTATTTGAGTTTTATATGTTTTTGTTGTTTTTGATGTTGTGTATTCTCTCCACTCCTGTTGCCCACTTCAGTTAACTGTTTACCAAACTAAATATTGATAAGGCATATCAAAAGGTGCAGTAGTATATAGCACATTCCATATATAACCCAGGGGAACAAAGCAGACTCATGTACTAAATGAGATAAAGTAAATAATGTACATTTGAATCAAATTATTACTAATTATCCAGTCATTGATAAATAAACTTAAAATAATTACTATTAATAAACTTAAAAATATGAATCATCTGGGAAACTAAAACCCTAAAGAGGAGATTCAAACAGACCAATGCAAATTGAGCATCTGAACTACTTTTACTTTGACAATTTCCTATTGTTTAATAACAAGATATACATTAAAAAATCAACAGTCACTCATTTCCAGAACTCTGTCTTTACTAGGAACCTACTAGGACAATTATATTTGTTTTAGCCAAATGTTGATTTAATTGTCAAGATAGTTCATGCTCTGGAAGCAGCTTTACACTTCTTCCACACATACAGCTCCCTCCAAAAAGCAGATATAGGGTGATCATATTAAATAAATGACCTGAAAGAAGAATTTTTAAGGTGGTTGTAAATAATATATTATTCCTAAGCCAACATCTTTATACCCACATTGGATAAATTGTTATATGTTCTTCAACAGACATAAATAGAAAAAATTATGTACACTTGGAAAAAGATTTTTGCTATTAAGCTTTGAACATGTATCTCTCAGAAAATAAGAACATGCTTCTGTTGGTTAACTCTAAATAAATCTAAAGGAAAAAAAAACTGGAAGAAGCCCCTGTCTGTGACAATCAAACTCGGTTTTTGTTGTTTTATTAGCACACAGGCAGCTTTTTAAACATTTAAAAGGCAGTTTATATTTTTAATTTCATCCTCATTTAATAGTGGCTATTAATGCAGTTTCTTAAATACATCTTTGCTTAATTTTAAGACTTGAGGATGTCTTTACAAGAGCTCTACTTTTTTCTCACACTCCAGGACTTCACCTAAACTTCAAAAATGGCTCCTTAAATCTGAAGGAGATTTCATAATTCTGTTGGTCTATTCTGGTGGCAGATGGTAGAAGTTTGCATTTTCCAAGATAGCTGAAACAGTAGCCCATTGTCGCCTGCTGTACTACAATGTGACCCTTGTCTTGAATTTGTGCAGGTTTATCATTTGCTGGTAACTAGTACAATGTTGCAAAAGTGATGAGTCATCACCACAAGACATCCAAAGCTCAATCAGAACAGCCAATCCAGCTTTTATCTTGTTCATTATAAAACTTACTTTTTAGAACCATGAATTGTTACATATAAAATTTCAACTGTCACAAGCATACTTAGAGGGAGCTTGAACCATATGAAAATACCACGTTAATGCTCCAGTCAGTTCTCTACCCAACATCAACCACCATGAGGTTTAAGCCATATCCAGTTTTAAGTTTTCTATCCACTGCATTTAAAAACATAAAGAGAAATAAGTGAAATTAATTTTGTTAATATTTTATTTTTATCTAAAAATATTATTTCATGTACAATAAACATTCAAGTTATTAACAAGATAGTTTAAATTCTTTTATGCTACATGTTTGAAATAATATATGGGAAAGGATGTGTTTTAAACTTAGAACACAATGCATACTAGGCATACTTCAGGCACACAGTAGATCTATGTGGCTAGTTCTGGCTATATTGAACAGATCAGTTCCAGAAAATTCTGGCCACCACTTGTCAAATTTTCCCATACCCTCACCCCAGCCATGGAGCTATTCTAGCTGAACACTAAATAACATGGAGGCCTCTCCATTGTCCTGATGCACAAGATATGGGTTATAAGCTGATAAGTTGGGGAATAATATGGTTATATAGCAGAACCAAAAGAACACTACTGTTATGGCTTGTGTCTGGATGTACCCACAAAAGCTTCATGCAGTCATAGGTGGGGCTTTTTCAGAGGTGGCTGAATCTAGAGTGTGTGATTGATTCATGGTGTTATGCTAGGATTAAGGGTGCTAGGTTTAAGGGTGGATGAATACTAAATCAGTCCACTGATTGGTTTGCCACCACCTGAATCCCTGTAGCCCCAGATATAACATAAAGGACAGAAAGAAGCTTGTCTTGCCCCTTGCTTGCTTTGCTACCTTCTGCCTGCCATGAACTGTTTCTCCTCTGCGATGCCTGTCTGCCATGCCACCCTGCCTTGGAGCCAGCAATTATGGACTGAAACCTCTATAAACTCTGAGATAAATAAACCTTTCCCCCTTAAACTTTGGGTGTCAGGTATTTTGTCTCAGCAAGGAGAGAAAAGTAACTAAAACAACTAGAAATGTAAGTTTTGAGAACACATGTACTTTTTAGAGCACTGCCCTCTGCTCAAGCTTAAGTGTTTTAAAGAAAAGTTAAAAACCAAGCTGTCCTGCAATCAGTTCATAGATTCAGAATGCTCCTCTGGTCCTCCACACAGCTCATTCTATCACTCTTAGTCTTAATTGTGGTCCTTCTAATGGTTTTAGGAGCACCAAACCCAGCCCAGGTGATCCCAGACATTTCTAGTACCTTGCAGCACTTCTCAGAAAAACTGACAGGATTTTAAAACATTTTGGAGAACAAGGCATGGGCAGCCATTGACCACATCAAACAGCATGACATTCCTTTTAAGTAGTGAAATGTCTATAAAAGTAATGTACAGCAACATTCAAGAAAGTGACAAAGAAATTCAAAACTTCCTTCTGAACACGTGGAAGGTCACACCCTAGTGCCTGAGCCAAGAACTTCCTCCATTATTCTCCAGGTCCATCTCAACCTGCCAATAAAAAGTCTGTATAGGAAAAATAAAGGTTAAACTATAGAATCTTAGAGGCCCTTAGAAAAACTTGTAAACAACATCTATAATCATCCTCCTACTATCAAAACCATGACTGTATCATCCACAGCAAATGGTTTATTCATGGTCAGTTATTTATGGGTGATAACTCCCAAGAAAATGCATTGAATTTTTAGCAGTATTTTTGGAAATTTTCCCTTTATTAGTAAAACAACCTTTTTCTTTTAGTGTAATCTCTAGAACGGCCTCTAGAGATACAGGTCTAACCCCTCTGACCTCCCAACCTTCAGACCTTTGGGGACAATGATTATACATTTTGCCCATGTCACCCCCCCAACCCCTATATTCCTATCTCTAAGCTAAGCATCTTAAATCCCTTCAGTTGTTCCCTATAAGGCGTGGTTTTCAGAATTTTAACCACTAAAACTTCTGTGGCTGTTCATGTCATGACTTCATAAATCTTAAATTTATGATACATCGAATAGAATATATGCTCCAGATAAGACCTGATCAATAAATAGTTAAGTGTGATCACTTCTTGGCCTTTTGGCTAAGATCAAGTGTACATAATTAAATATGCCTTTTAATTCCTCTTTTTGTCCTAGATATGTTATTTTCATGAAGGTACATGAGATTGCTGCTCCCCAAAGGCATTTAATGAAGACAGACCTCCTTTCCAAACACGGATAATCCCTTTGCTACGTGCAGCATCTTAATGTATCTTAGAAAGAGCCTAAAACTTAAAATCAGAAAACCAATCTTGATTTCAATCAACAGTTAGAAGGATGGCTTTAGACAAGTTGTTTATACTGTCTGTGTCACACTTTCTTCATTTATTAAAAAGTGATGATATAGGAATGTGATGTTTTTTGGTAGACATTGAATGGAGTTTGTATGTGTAGATGATTCTTAATCTACAAAAATATACACATTATTATATCTTATTATATCAACTGAAGGCTAGAACTAGATATTTATTTCCATTAAATTTTATCTTCTTGTTTAAGTTTACCGTCACAGCTCGAGATCTTTCTCTAAAATATTACACAATCTCATTCAGTAATTCAGTATACATATTTTCGATGTAAGACATGGCATCATCATTTCTTCTCAGTGTCTTAGAAAGTACCAAACTTTCAAAGTCACTAGATCATGCATCTGTTGCCTACAGGTATGTCAGATTCCTTTAATCAAAAGGAGCAATTTGCCTCCAGACTTAATATGCTGTTCTTTGTACCTGCTGATCCAGAACCTGGGTCAGGCTACCAATGGCAGCAGCAGCAATGGACCTAACTACACTTCAGAGGCTGATACAAGGAAAGCCACTCATACAATTTCATGTTCCATCTCAGAGCTCCAGCACAATCATGAGTAAAACAACCAGCTGGCAGAATAAAAGAGCCTTTTTAATTAGTGTAGGTAGAGAATCTTGAAACTGGGGCTCAGACTGATGCAGAACAGTATACCATTAAGGGTCAGGGAAGGGCTCCATACTCCTTGGTAAGACTTCCAAGAATATTGCAACAGGTTCCAGACAGAGGAACGGGTTAAAATATTTGAATTTAGCATGTCAGCCCCTCTGAATAAATTCCCTGGATCTTACAAGAAAAAAAAAAAGAAAAAATTTTCATTATCTTTCAAAAAAAAAGCCCTTTTTTGATCTTAGAAAATAACATCTATATAAAGTATAGCAACTTTAAATTTGCTGTAAATTACATACCAGAGAATGGCAAGGTATTTTTCATATATGATCTGACAGGTATATTCCAGATTTTTTTTGTCTATAGGCCATTTATGCTTAGAGAGTCCTTATACATCAGTTATCATGACACAGTCATTTCATAAAAGAGGAATGAGCTTCTGAGGGTTACTCAAGACTCATGGCAAATTAACAGCACAGTCTACAAATTCTTATCTAATGAATTTCTTCGATATGCAATGGAGAAGTCAATTAGCTGAGAAAGTAAAAAATACAAACACACACATGCTCAAATATACACTAATTTTGAGTGGTAGAACTAGGACCAAGTTCATTTTGTGTGTGGGCGGGGGGTGTCTGGGGACTGAACCTAGGGCCTTGGTCATGTTAGGTAACTCTCCAACTGAGCAATATCCCCAAGTTCCAACTTCACTTCTAATCTAACTTAAACTTCTCTTCATAATGAAAACTGGAGAGAACAGTTTTGTATTTATTTTTCTGTTGTTTCAATAAATGGATCCACCATCATTATCCACACCCAGTCTTAGTTTCATGTCATATCCTAGAACAGAAATATGGGATCTTGTACAACTCTCTATTAAGTGGTGTTCAAAGTAGATTTAACAAAGAAGAGGTTTTAATCATGGATGGTTTCCAGAGGAGGAGGATCTATAAGGGGGTAGGAGTAATGGGAAAGGAGGATGATATGTGAAATAGCATCTATAAAGGCAGAAGCACAGACAATCAAGTAGTATGAAGGTGATGGCAAGCAAATAGCCTTCACTGGGTTAAGAGCAGGTACATGGATGTAGAGGTGAACTGAGGTGTGAAATGATGGCTGTTGTTTTATTCTATCTAAATATACATGGAATATCCCACCTCTACTTCTTTTTGCACAGAGCAATAATTCCAGCAGTAAAAGCAGTATTGGAGCATTTAATATTTGTAGTATCTTGCTGGATAGTTTCTAAAGTCGAATGCTTGCCTACCAAACATGGTTGGTGGTGGTTGTAGTTAGAACTGAGTAACACAAACTCCATTTTACAAAATGAGAGAGCAGAAATATTCACACTTCACTGAGTTTTTCATCTAAATCACTGTAAAATCAAAGCAAGTACCTTTAAAAAATACTATATATGACATGCATTTGTTAGCATTTCATAGTTTATCAAGAACATTCACAGGTAGTTTTATTTGATTCTGTCATCAACCCTGTGAGTTGAGCCGTTGTTCACATCTCATAGATGAACAAAGCTTGGGCTTGAGAGCCTTGGTGAGTTGCTTGAGGTCATCAGCTGGGGGGTGTTGGTTCTAAAAGCTCAGACTCAGGTTCTGAGTCCAAATCAAATTCTCTTTTCACTGAACAATTTTAGGAAATAATAATGAACACCTCCTTCGGGCAACCTCCTGTGTAACAGTTTTCTTGGCAGAAGAGATTTCAGTTTAGGTGTTCCTACATAGCTGCTATACAGAGTTAAACATGAGACCAGAGCCTCCTTTGTACGACACAGTGTAATCTGGTTGCTGTTTTGGAGAATCTGCTATAAACATCAGGACAATGGATCCATATGATGGAAAAGTTTATGTACACAGGAGCTTGAAATTTCTATAATTCTTTAAGCAAACTGAAATGGCACCTTGAAATGTTGGTTTACTATGACGTACAGAGATTTTAACCTTTGCCTTTTCTGGTGAAGATTCCAGAAAAGGGAACAAAATGTTTGAATTTACCTTTTATTCAGCTTTCCTAAAATAGTTACTCCCACTTTTCATTTAATCTTCAGTAATTGTTCTGTCACCTATAGTTTTATATTTTTACATTTTCTGAGGCAAAAATGTTATGAAAATATTCATTACTGCTTCATATTTTAAGTGGTTCAGTTTCAGTTTTACTCTAATACATTGGCAACATTTTAAATTATGTACTAGATCCATTCTGACCAGTCCTATACCAATGCAGTTTTCATGTTGTTTTTACTTTATTTACTTTGTGTAAGATGTTTTGCTTTGTTTATCCATATCCTTGTTTGGATTTTATTGTGTATATGTGCTTTCTGATACAACTTTTTCTTGCCTAGTGGTTACTATTTTTACTCTTTTAAAATTTACTAATGTCAATTTCAAATAGATTTATTAAAATAAATTTGTTTAAATTCCACTGTATGAGGAAAGTTTTATCATTTATGTAACCTGCTTGGCAACTAAGCTTGCTTCCTTATACACTCTCCCCAGAACCAGTTTTATTCACGAGTTCATTTTCCTTCAAAGAATCAAGTGTGACAAGACAAAACGTTGGCAGAAATAGAAAATGGTCATTCTATAACTTTAAAACAGCAATGAGTTGTATCATTGTCAATGTAAAAAAAAATCCTGTTGATGATGACATTAACAAACTTGGCAGGTTGACATTTTGATTGACTCTGCTCTTAAAAGTGCAAGTAGTAATAATTCAGCCCTAGAAATTGAGGTTCTCTGACTGAACCTGGCAATAAAATACCCAAAAGTCTATTTTTATTTTCTTAATATTCAAGCTGATTAAAAAACTATTGAAAGACCTAGAATTTAGATCTGTGATACAGCACTTACCTAGCATACAGTGAGGTCATGGGTTTAATCCTCAGTACCACAAAAGAATAATATGTAGGTAGGTAGAAACATAGACAAACCGATAGATGATAGATAAAAAGACAAATTTGGATTCTAAATCACAGTTGCTCTCAGAAATATGCTCTGAAGACAAAACTGACACAGAGCTTGGTTAGTTAAGGCTCATAATATCCTGTATTTTGAGAGCATATTTTGCCTTACAAATATTGCTTTGATGCCGGCAGCAACCTTATACACTATTGATTCCAGTTTTGAGCTAAGAGAAGAGGAAATTAGAGAATTTGAACCACTGATCTGAGGACAGAGAGTGAACTAGAGGAAGATTTAGGCCTCATAATTCTTACTCCTTATAATTTTTACTATTTGGATTGAACTATTTTAAAATTTCTAGTATTAGAATATTTTTATAACAGTAAAAAGGGAAATTTTATATATTCTTTCAAATATGCTTCCTACAATGATCTTTAGTTATTGGTGATTTGGCGTTTTTTGGGGGGTGAAGTGGAGTAGAAGAAAATATGTTTGAATGTTGTATTGCTCCTGATTACTTTGAAACTAATTAGTTGTGACTTAATTTAATATGATTTTCCCTCTTCATAGCAGCAACTCAATTAATTACCATAATTCTTAAAACTGAAAAGTAGTAAATATTTTTATGAGTAAGGTCTGAATATTTACAGAATTAGCACAGGGTCACACAGTAATAAACAGGGAAATGTTTTAATGGAAGTCCGGCCCTAAACAGATTTGATGCTTTTGACATCTTTCTGACTCAACCACCCTCACTGTGTGCATCTGTCCTTTCCAAGTAGGAAAGGACTGTGCCGCTTCGGAAAATATCATTGAAATAATTCTGTTACCATTTCCAGATGGAGTCAATCTGAAATATCATTATGAGAAAGCAAGAGCATCAATTTGTGGTCATATTTCATTATCAAAATAGTTCATGTTATGTAAAAAATTCCAAAACTTATAAGCTTACAGGGTTTAAGAGATGATGATGGAAAAGATACATCATCTTATGTTACATAATGAGATATTTCAATACAGTAACTAGTTTGCATCCTGATCTTCTTAAAGACAGTTTATTTCTTTTTATATCTGAGATTCTATATTCACTGACCTCTCTGTTGTAAAGGAAAGTTTAGTAATAATCAGAATAGAAAGCTAGTAACTCAAAGTTAAAGGAACTGAGAAGGATTCTAGTCTAGAAAACTTGTCCCAACTCACTCTGGAAACAGAACTTAATCTAAACTGTGATGCTCATACTCAATCAAGAGGGAGAGACTTACTGTTCTTTATTGCTGTAGTTTCTCTCAAGCCTAGTGCCTATGTCCTATCAACTGCCATCTCTAACTTCAGAAAGCAGCTTTAATAAGACATTGCCTCCATGGAAGAGCAGCAGAATTCTTCTACTTTAATCAGTTATTTACTTTGTCATGCTCCTAGGCCAGCAGGATTCACAAACCCTCTGCCCTCTTAAAGCCAGAAAGATATCTGTATTCGTAAACAACATGTTCCAGGAAGCTCTATATACCTGCCACCAATAAAGCACCACTCAGTACCTTAGAAGCTGGTGACTCAGTGATGTTTGTTCTTTTTCTTTCATTATACTTTATGGGAGGGCCATTTTTCAAGGAAAATTAAATCTAAAAAAAGACTCAGTTCTGCCAATACTGCATTGATGAAAGCTGCACCATTGATTCCTATTTGCCTCATGATTCACCCAGGAATCTACCCTACTAGTCTCACTGGAAATTCTCTAATTTTGTATTTTAAAGAATAAATTGTGCCAGAGCAAGCAGAATAGCATCAATGATTAAAGGCAGGGGTTTTAGAATAAACTATCTCCATTTGGATTCAACTTAGCTAGCTGGGTGACCTCATACAAGTTCCTTAACATCGTACCTCAAACTCCCCACCTGTAAATGGAAATGATAACAGAATCTTTTTAGTGTGGATTTACTCACCAAATAGAGTATTATATGGATTAATACATGTTCATGCATATTACATGGAAAATGCTCAACATGGACTCTCACTATAATTAGCCCAGGTTTCCAACCATCCCAGTGATAATACATTCATTTTCAGAAAAGCAACTCTTTTTTGAGACCATATTACCTTCTATGTATGAGGCCACAGAAGTGATAAATTAAAAGTCACCTCGGCACTCCACTTAGAATGTGGTCAGCGCATTGTTCTGAAAGACCTATAATCTGCAGTTTTTAAAAAGACCAAAATTTTAATCCATATTTGTTATTAATTTACTATCACCTTGGGCAGGTTTCTCTAACTTACTGTCCCAGTTTTCTAAACTATAAAATGAAGGGATCTTCCAAAGTCTTATCTAGACTTACTACCCAACAATTTCTTGGTCCTTGAAGATAAATGGAAATGGTTGGGTAAATTCAACCATTGAAATGTTAAGTAAACTGGAAACAATTTATTCATTGAACATTTGTGTGCCACATGCAGTCGTGGGACTGGACTCGGGATATGGAATTTGAACCAGCCAGACAAAAGTGCTGCTCTCCTGAAGTTTGATTTCTAGAGAAAAGGATACATCAATCAGTAAAAGATTAACAAATAAACAAGAAAGTTCCAGGTGATGAGAAAAGATATGAAGAAATTAACTAAGGACAAAAGGATTGGATGGTCAGAAAAGTTCTCTTCAAGATGTGTTTTAGGTTGAGAGCTTAAGGGCAGAAAGAGGCAGCTACATGAAGAGCCAAGGGAAGTGCATTCCAAGTAGAGGGAACGGTGGTTCAATCCTTAATGTTAGAACTAGTTTGTAGTATTTGGAAACAAAAAAAAGACAAAAAACACAGAAGGGCATGGAAATAGGTGAAGCTCAAGAGGTGAAACCAACTCAAGCCTTGCAGCCATGGCAAGCAGTTAAGGTTTTATTGTAAATGTGATGGAGCTATTGGGCAATTTTAAACAAATGGCACGGTGACATTTTGATTTGAAGTTTATGGTGTAGACTTTGAAATGAAGACTGATTAGAGAAGCCTCACTGGAAGAAGCAGGTACAATTTCATAAACAGACAACTAAAATAGTTTATTAATTCAATGGTCCTTGTCTCAATTTAGCTCTTAACTGAGAGGTGATTTGAGCCAGTCATAGAATTCATAATTGCCTGTTTTTATTATTAGAAAAACAAGAATTTAAATTTTTTCTTTCTCCTGAAGTTTTGGAGGTATGAACTGAGTTTACAACTGAGAAAACACCTTTGATTGCTTTAAAGATAGTGTTTTACATGTTTTACAGTCACTGTTTCAAACTGTTTCATAATTCCTATGTGAAATGGGTAGAAAAGAAAAGCAAAGATGGAACATAGTGTGGACATCTGTTATAGTACATAATTTAAAAATGCAGATCCAGGAGCCAAACTACCAAGTTGATATTTCTGCAATCCTGACAGAAGTACTTAGTCTACCTGTAAAATGGGAATAACAGTAGTAATAATATGCCTAACTCACAATTACTATGAATGTTAAATTAAATAATGTCTGTGTAAAGCGCTAGAACAGTAATTGGCACTTATTAAGTACTCTGTTGACACTCCTCTCTCTTGGTTCTCCATCATCCCACTTGCCCCTCCAAGCCCATTTTATGAAACTTCCATGATGCTGTGTTTACAGCAGTCCTATTTTCCACTATAGAAACTGAAGGTACTGCTTTTTCTCTCTGCATGTTCTTTGGCAGTTAAATGCATGTGACCTAGTCTGGCCCAATCAAAGTTAATATGGTAGAAAGATGCTGGAACTACTAGATTTTATTCATGGCCAGGCTGTTTCTGCTAAACGAGAGATTTTGCACTGTTCTCTTACACCACTCCTACCACCTCAAGGTACTTGGGTACCTACTCTGTATTTTGCAAGTGCCGTCTCATGCTTCCCATTGATAGTGTGAGCCCTTAATCTTGTCCAATTCATTCCTATTAGCTTTAAGTAGCCACAAAGAGTTTAGTTGCAAGCATTTCATTCCTAGTAAATGCAGTCTGGAATCCTTCCTCTAGTTCTTTTTCCAGTCACTTCTCCTTCCCTGTAGTACATTTTCTGAGATGGATGCATTGAGCAGTTACAGCTAGTGATACCCAGTCTTGCTTGGATTGTAACCCACAATGCTGTATAGTATGCCTTCCTTTCACTGAGGACGCTTACACTAAACCCATTTTCATGCAAGAAGCAGGAATACAGATCCTTCCAACTATAACATTCTCATCATGTTTGGTTAGACCATCAATTATAGCAGCACTGACCACATTTTGTTTTGAATCAAGATTATCTGAATATATACCCATTTTCCCACTGGATTTTTAGCACCTAGAAAGAAAAAAATACATTTTATTCACTTTTAAATTAGCATTATATATATATTATTTTATTACTATGATCTCCTTCAAGAATTAAGACAATATAGATAATAGCTAAAACCCATTTTGACAACTGTCTTTAATTCTGATCCCCTTTACTCCCTGAAGTTAAACAGAATCACCAGGTTAGAGTAGAGTTGTCACCTATGACTGCCAAACTGTCACCAAACTACCCAAGTCTAATGTAAATAGCATTCCTGATGCTGTACAATGAGAAAATCTAGCTTGGAAGTTGTCTTTCCAGAGTTGTTTGTTATGCATCTGATGATTGTAGAGAAAATATATAGTATTTTATGTTTGTGTGTATTGTGTTTTATTTAAATAAAATATTATACAGGATATATAACTTTGTATAGTTGTTTTTCTAATATCATTAGACAAAGTCCTTTTCAAAAATGGATAGACTTCATTCCTTACAAATGATTGATGATTATCCACTGCATGGATATTTCATAGCTTGTTTTGCCAGACTAATATTGACCAATGTGTAACAACTCATTTCTGAATTTTTACTGTTGTAAATAATGCCTCTGTAAACATTTTCGTGTGTGCTGCTTTGGATTCAAGTGTACTCTCTAGGATGGATGAAATAAGAATCACTGGCTTTCTCATTCATTTTGTGTCCTCTCACTTTTTCTATTACAATTTCTGGTTTGTAGTAATCCCTTAGTAGGTATTTTTAAGATGACTCTCAGGATCACCCTACACCATCTAGTCCCTGTTCCCCAAGTGGAAATCCATTGCAAAGACCAAGTAAGCTGAGATCTGTATCACTGCCTGTGCCTAGAACAGAAATAGTTCCTCAGTTCCAAAGAAGGCTAAGTCTTTTCACTTGGAGATACAATCAGATATAATACTATTCAGTGTTATGGTTTGGATCTAGATATGCCCCCAAAACCTCTTGTAGTCATAAGGTGGGGCTCTTTCAGAGGTGGCTGGATCTAGAGTGTGTGACCGTGGGATTGATTCATGGTGCAGTGCCAGGTTTAAGGACACTAGGATTAAAAGTGTGAGTGCTACCTGTCCTAAGTAGTCTCCATAAGATAAAAGGGGTAGAAAGACACTGTTGAGGTCCCTTGCTTGGCTGTTTTTGCTGTCTTTACCTGCAAGGAACTGCTTCTCCTCTGGGAAGCCCCTCTGCCATGTGCCACTCTGCCTTGGAGCCAACTAACTATGGACTGAAACCCCTGCGAACGACAAGCCAAATAAACCTTTCCTCCTTTAACTTTAGATGTTGGGAGTTTTGTCTCAGCAATGAGAGAAAAGTAACTAAAATGTTCAGCATTGTTTAAAGACTATTGACAAACAAAATTTAAATTAGCCCCCAGGTATAATTTGCATAAAAGTAATTAAAGTGATTTCTTTTTACAGCATCCAAACCTACCAATGTTTTCTTTGCTCCAGTCCTAATGCTTCCCATTTACGGATGAGAGAATTATTGTTGTCCCTATCGTGAGCGTGAAATGATGTTTATGTAATGCTCATCTACTTCACAGATTCAATACACATCATACAACATCACTTACAACAGAGGCACATTAATAGCTAACACTGAAGGATGAATTATTTCTCATGGGAAAGACAGTTAATTTCACTGACCCCCATATGTCACAATTCAATGCATCACCCTAGATGGGGCAGCAGTCCTGTGGAGAGGAAACCACAAAAAAGACAAATCAATGCAAAGCTCTGTGATCCAAGGCTAAGGTCATTTTTAATGGAATAAAAAGGCACTCCAGGGCTTTAGTTATTATACCACAGTCACATGCCACTGTGTCCTCAAATGTAATTAGAGCACAATAATATACATCCTGAGATGTTTTCTTTAAGTGTCACTGAATGCTAGGGGAGGTATGAAAAGGGACTGTTTGTCAAGTACTAACATTTTTAAAAAATGCAAAGTGCCACACTAATGAAAGAATGCATGCATTTTGTTTTTCCTATTATAATTTCTAATTTACTTTGTACCTACCTCAGTTAATTAAAGCATCCTACTTCTTAATAATAGTGCCCTTAATGAGTTCATTACTGTAATGTTTCAGATAATTAGGAATCTTCAGGCCATTCCCTACCTTAGAGTTTATATAGTTTGACTGAAAGCTTATTGTTAGGGGTCAATCACATTGTGCATTGCTTGGGAGGGGTGCAGAGTAAGTGTTGAAGAGAATTGTTGCTGTATTGAAGGCACATGAAAGAAATGTGTGCAAAAAGTCAACCAATTCATGCTTTGGTGGTTTCCTCATTCTACTACTAGGTGCATCTTTCAATACACATCTTTTCTCCAAGGGACTTGAGTTAATTTATTTCCTTGTATCCAAAAGTTCACTTGGAAAGCAGCAAGGTGTCTGGATTTATTATAATTATCATAAAGAATAACCAAGTGCCTTTTTGGACAGTGAGGTCTTCCCCATGAGTTTAGCTTCTGTATTTATGAGGCTGTGTGTTCACCTTACATTTAAAGTTATTTGTTTCTATTCATATTTCCTGAGCTAATTGTAATTGGTAGAATAGCATTCACAAAAAGAAACGTCTGATAGTTATCTTATTTCTTGGCCATTCTCTAATAAGTAAGCTTGTTTCTGAGATATAAGGCTGTCTGAAAAGTTCCTATTGAGCCAGACTACAGAATTCTCAGAAATCGTATACCCTCTTCCTTTGTGAGAATTATGATTTTGCTGAGGCTGGGAGGACTAGGGGCACTAAAGTATTTTGGGAACGTAAAACTGTGAATCTTTTTTGAGATACAATTGTTTTTTAAAGAGAGACAGAAGGATAAAAAGCTAGATGTAATTCAGGTTAAAGGAGACTAGAAAGAAAGAGGATGTGAAAGAGATCAAAATCGAGAGGAAAAAAACGTGTGTAAATGGGACCTGAATTAAATGTTCCCTCTTTTGGAGAAAATAAGGAAATGGGGAACTGAGGAGGAAAATTTTCCCTAAGTTTGAGTATTTTTATTTCTATTTGCATAACACTCTAATGAGTCAGGAAGAAGCCATTTAGTCCACTCTTAATTAATAATGTAAATTGCTAAAACAAATAGTGCTTTTTACAGTTTAATGGCAATAAATTTGACAAGCTTAAGGAACATATATTATATTCTAAGGACATAGTTAAGGCCAAAATAGCAAAATGGGCTAAAGAAAAGATTAGAAGTTCAAAGAACAAATAATTTTACAGGAAATCAAAGAAGTATTCTTCCATTGCCCTAGGTACCCTACCTAATTGGATATGTGAGGAGATTTTTCCCCAATATAATCTCAGAATAAATATTCCTCATGCTATTCAAATGATTTCTGAGGAGAGAGAATGAAAGGAAGCTTTATAGCTTATTTGCATATAGTTAGTAAAACTGCACTGTATTATAATTTTACATATAAATTAATACAAAAATAATAAAAATTTTACCATGACATGGCAAAATATAATGATATGTCACTATTTTCTAAATGTAAGGATAATTTAATCACAGGACATTTGTTACTATAAACATGACTAGTACATAATATAATTACCCACTTCTTTAACTTCATTTAAGCGTATGCTTTATGGTGTATTCTTAGGTAAACATAAAACATGAAGCAAAACTATTGGAAAAGTGAACATAAAGATATTATTTGCATATAGGTTGATTATTTATTTTCCTGGAAATTCACAGGAAGTGTTTTAAAGAAATACGTTAGAACTAACAATTTAGTCTGAGCCTGGTGGTGCATGTCTGTAATTCCAGCACTCTGGGTGGCTGAGACAGTAGGATCTCCAGTTCAAGCCCATGCTGGGCAGCTTAGCAAGACCTAGTCTCAAGAGATTAAAAAAAGGGCTGCAGATATGGTCCTAGGTTCAAATCATAGTACTACAAAAAAAAAAAAGGAAGAAAAAGAGAAAACAAAATTAAGTGAAGGGACATAAATGTAATACTTTCTCTCAAACTTTAATAACCAGATATAAAACATTAAAAAATCAGCTCATAGGACTTACTCATCTTGCATAACTAGAACCTTATACACTTTGACCAATGCCTCTCCATTTTACCTTCTCTTCAGACTCTAGTGGCCCTCATTCTACTCTGCTTCTATTTTAGTGGTATCATACAGTATTTGTCCTTATGTGTCTGGCTTATTTCACTTAGTATAATATTTTCTAGGTTCATCAAGGTTGTTGTCTTACTTTTCTCGTTGCTGAGACAAAATACCAAACACCCAAAGTTAAAGGAGGAAAAGTTTATTTAGCTCAGTTTCTGGAGGTTTTAGTCCATAATCAGCTGGCTCTAAAGCAGGGTGGCACATGGCAGAGGGGCAACAATTCATGGAGGACAGAAGGTAGCAAAGCAATGATGGACCTTAATAGCTTCTTTCTTCCTCTTTTATCTTACCCAGACTACTTAGAGTGGGTAGCACTGACACCCTTAATCCTAGTGCCCTTTAGCCCCACCTATGACTGCCTGAGGGTTTGAGAGATATCAAGACATAAGTCATAACAGTTGTCATGAATGACAGAATTTACTACATTTTTTAAAAAATTATTTTATTGGTACATTTTAGGTATACAATTCGTTTACATTTATCATTGGGTGTTTGTACCTGTACATGATATACCTTGGTTCTTATTTTTTCCCCATTACCTGTGCACCCTTTACCCCGTCCACCCTTCCCTATTTACATAGACATCATTTCCAATTTTTTTTCTTTTCTCATAGTTTTTCCTTTACCTCCTTTCCTTTCCCCTTCCCCTCCCTTCACGCCTTCATCTTTGGACATTCTTGCCTATTTCAGATTATCAATTATTCATTTTAATCATTTTAATCCTTGTTTACCCTATCAGTTTCTCACACTACAGAAACTTTGGTATTTACAAATGTGTGTTCTATTTATTTCACTTAAGAGTATGGCCTCCATATGCATCCATTTAGCTATAAATGACTCTAGTTTTTCATTCTTTATGGCTGAGTAGTACTCCATTTTATAAAAACACCCCACATGTTCTTTATCCAGGTTCCAGTTGATG
>NW_004624799.1:12735292-12787459 GCF_000247695.1 Heterocephalus glaber | reverse complement strand
TTGGTGATTTGAGGCCATTAACATTGATGGTTATAATTGATAGATATTGATTCATCCTTGTCATGATGTTTTACTTTTGTTGGCTCTTTTATTTCTTATTTTTCCCCTTTCCCTTTAGTGTCTTACCTTGCCTCATGGCTTCCCTCTGTTGGGCCTCATGGAGTTGTGACTTCAATTATTTTTTCTGGGATATTGTTTAGAATTGCTTGTAGTGCTGGTTTGGTGTTCATGAAATTTCTCAGGTTCTTTGTCGTGGAAGTATCTAATTTCCTCATCTATTTTGAAAGATAATTTTGCAGGATACAACACTCTAGGTTAGAAGTTATTTTCTCTTAGGGCTTGAAATACTTCACTCCAGACTCTTCTTGCCTTGATGGTTTGTGTTGAGAAGTCTGCTGTGATTCTGATGGGCCATCCTTTGTAGGTGATTTGTTTCTTTTCTCTGCTTATAGAATTTTGTTTTTCTGTTGGGTTTCTGGGATCTTGACTATTATCTGTCTAGATGTAGATTTTTTTTTGGTCATGGCTAGTTGGAGTTCTATATGCCTCACTTATCTGTATGTCCAATGCTCTACCTCTGTCTGGGAAGTTTCCCACTATTACTTCTGTGAACAGTTTTTTTATGTCAATTGTGCTTTCTCCTGTTTTTTCATGGACTCCTGTAAGTCTTATGTTATTCTTGTTTCTATCATCTAGCAGCTGTTGGATTGATTTCTCGTGGTCCCTTACTATTTTTAAGAAATCTCTGTTTTCATGGTCTTTAACCACGATCCTGTCTTCTATATCAGATATTCTATCTTCAGATTCCCTTAATCTGCTGTGGATACTTTCAGTGGATTTCTTAATCTCCTGAATATCTATTTGAATCTGTTTCATGGATTCCATTTCTTTCTTATGTTGGGCGGTCACAGTTTCCATTTCTTTCTTATGCTGGGTATTCATGGCTTCCAGCATGTTTCTAAGCTCATCTATTTTTTTATCTGTTGATGTTCTAGACCCTCTAATCATGTCTTTCACTCTGCTCACCATCTCTGTAGATATCTAGGAGTTTATTTCTGCTTTGAATTTTTCTAGAGCCTCTGTTTTGTTACCTCCTGTTCTATCAGTTCAGGGTAGACACATAGGTTTATTACATATGTTGGCTATTGTCTATAATGCTCTAATAAACATGAGCATGCACATACTCTTAGACATCTGGATTTAATATTCTTTGAATATATACTCAGAAGTGGGATTGCTGAATCATATGGTAGCTTCAATTTTTTTTTTGAGGAACTTCTTACTGTTTTTCATTGTGGTTACACCAATTTATATTTCTATCTACTATGTACAATGGTTTCCTCTTCTCAGGATCCTCTCC
This sequence comes from Heterocephalus glaber, assembly GCF_000247695.1. The sequence continues at coordinate 12,786,099 of NW_004624799.1, read as the reverse complement.
GTTTTTCATCTTTGGGTTGTTTTGCAGGTAAGGTATTATTTCTGGGTTGGGTTTTTTTTTGGTTTTTTTTTTAGCAATTTAGTGATAGTGATCTGACAGGTGTAAGGTGAAAACTTGTGGTGTAAATTTTCACTTATTTCTTGATTATTGATATTGAGCAACTTTTAAATTCAATTCAATTCTCATTGGCTGTAATGTGACTTTATTGTGAAAACATCTATAAAAGATTGTTTTTTGCTATTGAATTGTATAATATTATTAAATATTCATAACATCGAAGGTGATCTGTGTATTCAGTGCCATCTGAATGTCATGTTTTATAGAAATATTAGAAAACAATTCTGAAAAGCATATGGAACCACAAAAGATCTTGAATAACCAAAGCAGTTTTGAACAAGAAGAAGAAAAGTGGAAGCATCACACTTTCTAACTTCAGAATTTATTACCAAGCTATAATAATAAAAACAGGATGGTACTGGCCTAGAAACATATAAAAAATGAAAAGATTAGACATTTCAGGAATAAGTCCACATGTATATGATCAACTGGTCTTTGACAGGTATGGCAAGAATACACAATGGGAAAAGGATAGTTTTCAATTAATGATGGTGGGAAAACTGGATATCCACAGATCCCTATCCCCCAAGAAACACCCAAAAAACAAAAGATGGAAATCCTCCAAAAACAAAAAAGCATGGAATAGGACTCATATCTTACTCTACTGACAAAATTTAGTTCAAAATGGACTAAGAACTTGAACAAAAATACCAGAAACTATAAAACTTCTAGAAGAAAATAGAAAGGTTATTGACATTGACATCAGGAATGATTTCTTGAATGAACACTAAAAGCACAGGAACCAAAAGCAAAAATACACAAATGGAATTTCATCAGACTGAAAATCTTCTGAACAGCAAAGAGAAATGATCAACAAAAGAAAAGTCAGTCTACAGAATGGGCAAAAATATTTGCAAACCATATACAGTATCCAAAAAGTATCTACTGTCAAAGATAGATAAAGAATTCCCACAACTCAATAACAAAATAATAACCACAAAAAACAAAACAACACAACAAAAAACTATCTTATTTAAGAGTTTCTTTGGAGGAAGTCAAGAAAGTAAATATTTCTCAGTGTTTCTCAAATTTAGTAGTGTAGTGGAATGAGTATCAAAGTTTCAGGTTACCAATTTTTCACATGCTTAGTTAATATATCATCCCTTATATTTGCTATTTTGATGAATTGAAAAAACACACCCAACCCTTCTCTTACTTACAGTTAAGAATTTTAAATTTTGGGTTTTTTCTCAAAAATAAAGAGCAATGTTTTATAATACTTTTCTGTCAAGAGACTTTTCTACAAAGATTATGTAAATTTATTTAAGAAGCATCTACAACAGCACAGGATTGTTACACATTATAGTCAACATTCTATGACAAGTGAGTGGCACAGTCATTAATTTTATTTTACTCCTTTCTTAGAGTAGTGTGGATAAGGCTGAATTACTATTTGTAAGTTATTGGTAGGGGCAAATCCAACCATGCTTTAAAGACCAACACTATAAAGATTAAACAGTTCTCCTGTAATCTAGCTTCCTTTCATGCTGCATGCTGAGTTCCTTTTAAGAAAAATAACAGAATGAAGGATAAACACAAAACTCTGGGTCTTTTATTTGTCCTTCTGGCTGTCTTGACTTTTTCTGATTCTGCTTTCCTTTGATCAGCAAAAACAACTGTTGAACTGGAGGTCTGTGACTTTCCCTCCTTTTGCTAACTGGTATAAAATGCCTCTGTAGAGTGGCTTAATGGAGTTTGTATCTAGATAGGAAATGAAAAATTCTACCTATGTCTTTTATTAATGTTATCTATAAAGCAAAACAACTGATTGTTGATTAAATGCCATGATTTTAATCATTAATGAAATATTCAAAGCAGATTTGCTTTTCTATTTTGCTCATCATTGATAAAGCAAGATGATCGTTCATTCATTTAAGATATTTTTTTCATTCAAGACTGCTAAAAAATTAAGTTGGGTGAAGTGGTGCACACCTATAATCCCAGCACTATGGAAATCTGAGGCAAGAGGATTGCAAATTCAAGCCCAGCCAGTACAACTTGGTGCGACCCTGTCTCCAAAGTGGGGAAGGGGACTGGGGATATAGCTCAGTGTGAAAGACCTGGGCTCCATCCTCTGTAATACCAGAAAAAAAATAGATATGAAGTTTTGCAATAGTATTCTCATAATCTTCTTATACAATAGTGAAAAGGTAAGGTGAGAACACTGAAAAAAAATGTGTGCTGGATATTTTGCAGTTCAGTTCCACTCTCCACCCTTCTCCACCCAACTGTCTTTTCAGGATGGCTAAGTTCTATTAACAACTTCTTGTGCTCTGATTTGTAGTTAGTTGGCTTTGATCAATGGAAACAGTGTTGGGAGATTGGAAGGCAGAAGCAGAGAGAAGCCAGGGGTGCTTCTTTCCCTAGTTTGGTCTTCTCCAGGCTTGGGATGACAATGCCTGTGTTCTCTACCTGCAGAAAAAGCTGTGCAGATATTCTCTTTGATAGCTATAGCTTTCTAAAGATTATGGTAACCACTCTGTCAGACCAGAATGATAATGGCTCTCAGGTACTTTATTAACTCTTTATGGTATCCCTGATTATGCCTACATGTATAAATTATCCCTTTGCTGTGCTAGTTAGGTGGATGGGTCACCTCCTTCCTGACACATCCCTGATTGATACCATATGGGAGTGATCACATTTTAATATAGGTACAGGATGAAATATTATAATAAACATAGTTTTCACAAATAATATGGAACACTAGGAGATAATGCTCAGAATGAGAAAAAAATAAAATGATAGTAAAAATATAACCTCTCTGGAAAAAAAAGGTGTGTGTGTATATATATATATATATGTGTGTGTGTGTGTGTGTGCATCTGTGTGTGTGTGCATGTGTGTGTTTGTATGTAAAAAATCCTTTTTTTCAAAAAGACTGGAAGGAGAGATACTGAACTATTAGTTGACAATTTATATAAAATGTGGATTTTAGAAATATTTCCATAGTTTTCTTATTTATATTCTTATTTTCAAATTTACCTATGTTATGTTTCATACCTAGGTGTCCTCTAAAACCTCGTGCTCCTAGGTGGGGCTTTTTGGAGGTAGCTGAATCTAGGATGTGTGAATATGGATTAAGGGTGTATAATATCTAGATTAGTCCCCTAGTTGGATTAGCATAGTTCTAGGTGGGTCTGAATAGAGTTACTGAAGAAGGAAGTCCCACTCTGGGTGTGGGTGTAACCAGTCAACAGGCTTATAGCCTGGATGGGATATAAAGGGACAGAAAGAAGGCAGGCTCTTTGCGTCCTGCCTGCCCTGCCATGTACTATTTCTCCTCAGTCAACCCCCTCTACCATACTGCCCTGCCTTGGCTATGGCTGAAAACTTCTAGAAAATTTTTAATACAAATTTACCATACTAATCATCCCATAATCTAGGTTTCAATTTTTTTTCAAATAATAAAAATAAATAGATGATGGACATGTTTGCTTATTTTTCCTTCTCCTTCTTTTTTTTTTTTCTTTTGAGACGTAGTCTTGTTTGCAGTCCAGACTAGCTTGTTCTCATTATGTAGCCCAGGCTGGTCTTGACCTCTTGAGACTCCTGATTCAGCCTCTTAAGTGTTGGAACTATAAGCATGCACTACCGTGTCAGGCTTGTCTCTTATTTTAATTGCATAAATATATGTAAACACCTCTTGCTTTAACAAAAATCTATTCCATTTTTCATTAACATCTGCACAGAACGTATATGAGGGAAGATCATGTCACCATGACATAACCAAAGACTACACCTTCCAAACCTCACCACTTTCCTGCCTGTGTTTTCAGGCTTCATTGTATACCATAATGCACAACTTCCTAGTACAAATGCACAACATGGGCTTACTCTGTGCAGGATAGCTTTCTAGGCACAACCAATACACTATTCAGGATAAATCTCACATATAGTCTTATGTTAATCTGTTTGATTAGGAGCTATCTAAAACATTTTATGAAGCATCCTGCAGGCTGTCTCACTTCCTGCTATATTCTCATTTATTTTTCTCCTCACAACTTGTTCTCAAAAAATCATACCCAAAGCTAGAGCAAACACTTTAGTTAGATCTTATTTTAGATAGATAGATAGATAGATAGATAGATAGACATAAAATTGTACATATTTATGGGGTACCGTACAATGTTTTGATGCATATATGCACCATATAATGTTCAAATCAGGCTAATGATAACTATCTCCTCAAATATTTATCATTTATTTGTGATAAAAACATCCAAAATCTTTTCTATTAGCTATTTTGAAAAATACAGTACCTTACTGTCACCTACAGTCACCTTGCTGTGCAAACTGTTTAGTTAGAACTTCTGTCAAGAGGTTGAGATTGCATAAACACAACTCATTATGCAACTGGAAATAGAGCAAAAGTAAATAACTAAACAAATATATTTATCTGAATTTTGTAAACTTTATAGTAATTTTCTGCTTTTTTAAAGTTTGTAATTTTTTTCAATTCTAATGAAATTTCCATTGTTAAATCTAATTTGTTATTCGTGACTTTTGATGTTTTTAAAGAAATTCTCATTAATTGTGTAAACATTTAGACTCCATAAAAACTGAATATGTCTATGTTATTTTTACTATACCTTATACAAATTTCAAAAATATTTTTGATATATTGAATATTTAGTAAAATAATGAAATTTTAGAAGAAGCCAAAGAGAAGCCTTTTGCCTTGAATTATTGATCGTGCATTGCTGATCTATTCCAGTTCCTGATCTAGGCTCATGCCTTCCTTCATGACTCAGTTCCTTTTGTAATGCTTCACTTTCACTCTGTTTTTTTGTTTTACTTTTCCTTTTCTCTCCTTGTCCATTATTCAGCCACACCTTCCAATACATAATCTTCTTTTATTTTACTCCATTTGGTTCCAATTGTCTAGTTCTTCTGGAAAATCATCGTGCATTGAAATTCTACTACTAGGTACTACTAGGTAGGTCCTTAAAAATCCCAGGAGACTCCTTGACATCATTGAAAATTTAGCCATATCCCCATCCTTTGGTAATGTTTTTGCCAACACTAACCGCTCACTTTCCAGAACTGACCAGGAAGGCGGTGATGGGTGCTATCATGAATGCCCACTGTTGATACTACCTTCATCACCAGTCTTGCCCAGTCTGGTCTCCAAGATTTTTATGTAACTTTGCCGCATTATCATGTGTCTGACAAGATATGATGGAGAGTACAAGGCACTTCCCAGAGACACGGACTTGTACTAGAAAAATCACTTTCCTCTCACCTGTCGCCTCTGTTTTGCATGAACATTACTGATAGCATCTCTTTCTTAGCCTTTAAATCTTAGTCCACTCTGATACTACCTTCCCTTTGGCTTCCTACATTCACCCTCATCTTGCTAATTCATTTTTCCTCCCATTCAGTTTCATTCCTACTCCCATCATTTGGTTCAAATCTTTGCTGTCAACAATATAATTATGATCACTGTTTTCATTATAACTTTCTTCAGTCCAGGCATTATACATCAAGTGTTTTGCTGTTATATTTCACTTGTCACAAAAAATATGATGAAAAAGATGGCATGATTACTTTTTGTTGTGGTGGTGAAAATTTTAAATTTAAACCAATTAGTAACTTGCCAGTGTTTTGACTAAATACATGGCAGAGCCAAACATCAAAGAGACTGCACTCTAGTACTACTCATTTTGTCTATATCAGCTATCACTTCAATATTTCTGTAAGAAAAATTTTCAGTTGCTTTCCATTGGCCACAGGATAAAGTTCATTAACCCTGGAGCCAAATTATCTTTGTGTACTTCATGTACTGCACTCTTCTTTCATATAACCTTATAAAATTCCATTTATCCTTTAGAACAATTCTCAGGTGCTTGCTTCGGCAGCACATATACTAAAATAGAACAATTCTCGGTTGTCATCCCAGTGACACCATTCCCAAGCCCCCATCCCATAAAAATTTCTTCAATTTCTGAGCAGTAACTGTCCTTTGCTACTCTATTTACTTACTTATTTCCAGTTTCCTGTGACTGTTTCTTTTCTCCACAGTTAGTCTGCAACAGCTCTAAGAGAAGGGATAGAGATTTTGCATATGTTTTTATTCATCTCAGCAGTTATCAAAGTGTCTTTCATAGTAGGAGCTCAACAATTACATCAATTGATTTCCCAAATTTTCTATAATTGACTGGTGGGTCTTATTTTAATAAGGCACAACAGTATTATATACATTAATTTCAAGGGTTATTATATATAATTTTCAGATACATTTCCCGGTACCAGCCAACCCTTCAGTGGTACCTCACATGTGGATAATCATCTCCACCAAGGACATTCAGAAAGACAGTCTAACACTAAGAACTGAGTTATAGAGTCATGTGTCCTGGAGTTCCATGAATATCTTCATCACCACTATTTCAAAGAAAATTGAAATTTGTTGAAAAAGAACATAAGACTAAAAGATGAGAAATGCAGTGAACCTAAAATCAACCCAAAGAGCCAATTTTGTGGATGCTAAATCATATTCATTATGTTTCCTTGAGTAATTTTTGCTTTGCAAAAGACTTTGGAAAGATTCAGTCAAAGGAAACTAACACTATGCAAAAGGAAAGGAGATAGGTAAAGTGGTCAGGTGGTTGTGTTGTCAGCATCATGTTCTCATTTCTGCCACACAACTACAGTACAGTAAGGGCAGTCATACCCTTGTTCCAATGGCACTTAGGGGTCAATGGGGATTGGTAGTTAGCCCCAGAATTTCCATCAATTATCTCATAGCTATATCAATATAATAATATAATAATCGCTAGAAAGTTGATGCTTTTAAAAGTTTAACTAGTCTGAATATAAGATACTCTAGAAAACTATTTTTATTGACCTGAAACATGTATCTGAAGTAAAGACATAGCTTGCTATGCAAATTTAGGTTCTATAGGAATCCACAATTTGCCTTCCAGTTATACTGTTGCCTCTGAATCCATTCTATATAGAATTCTGGAGCTACTGGCAATATGTGGGCAAATGTTTCCAATTGACATGATTTCCCTTGGGAGCTTTCTTAAGAAGGATAGTCTCTTTCACATTCATATTCAGTTTCTAAAAATCGCCTCTTTTTGGAATCATCAAGATGTCTCCCGACCACTGTTCTACAACTTTTGTGCATACATTTATACCTTATAAATTCCCATCTTCCCTTTCAACTCTTTTATGTCACCTCAGTATTTAAAATTGTACCTGGGATCTAGCGAATACGAAATGCATGGGAGCTACTATTATTACAACTAGAAACATCAGGTGTTTTTAACATCCTTCAATGGAACTGTACTGGAGCAGCTCATCTAATTGTCAGTATCTGTAGGAATTTAGCAGGCCAGTTGCTAAACATGCCCATCATTTTAAAATGAATTATATAAACTGGATATGGTGGTACACACCTGTAATTGTAGCATTCTGGAAGCCTGAAGCAAGAGGATCACAAACTCAGGCCCAGATGGAGGAATTTAAGGACTGAGACCCTGTCTCAAAATTAAAAATTTAAATTTAAATTTTTAAAAAACTGGAAATACCACTCAATGCAAAGACCCTGGGTTCAAACCCCAGTACCAAAAACTAAAAACAAATTATAAAATCATTGAATTCAATAAATTATATTAAAAATAAAAGTCAGGGAGATGAAACTCCATAATAAGACATTTGCCTAGGGTATGCAATGCCCTAGGTTTAGTCCCCAGCAACACACTCACACACACAAATTAAAGTCATAAACATTCAAAACTCATTGCTTCCCAGAATTTTATTAAATTTAAATGTCATCCATGCCCTTAAGAGGTAATTTGATTTTACCTCTGCAGTGATAGTATGCATCTCTTTCCAATTCTATGTTCATGACATTGCCCCAGCGAGTCGAAAATGACCATAATGGCCAAGTTTCACCTCAGAGAGTAGCTGACACTTCAAATTGGGACTTGATTTGTTGTTCTGTTGATTGTTGAGACTAAAGGAAGTAACAAAAAACTTAATAATGCAAATTAAACTAATAACTGCATTGCATCTAATATTGAAGCCAAAAAATGGTTTCAATTTAGTGAATGCAACTTTGAACAACAGTAAGAAATATTTCAACAGTAAATCGTGTATCACATTTAGTAGCAAAACATTATTGGGAAAATAAAGAGCAAATTGGATTGTAATTTCATTTGTAATGTTATAACAGGGACTTACAGGCAGGGCCTGCAGATTCCCAATGGGTAACTAAAAGCTAGTAAAGCTTGTCATCTTTGTTTTCATTTTATGTTTGTCTTCTTTATTAGCGTATAACTTTAAGTCAGATCCTTGCTCAGCCCTGCATGTGAGCATGTTAGTCACTTAAGTAGTGTCTCACTAAAAACTAGTAAAGGCTTTTTAGCCCTAAATTTACCTAGTTTATCTCATTCCCCTTCAAGAGTGAAGAAACCAAGGTAAAAGTAACTAAAGTAATTTTCAAGATCTGCAGGGACAATCCAATTGCCAGGTTTTATAACTGTCCAGTTCCACATCCCTCTGGATTGATGCCTGGATGTCACCAGTCATTGTTCAAAACTTGAAGTCATCTTGGATTTCAGGAAAAGCAGAGCCCTGAAGAAAAGCAGAGCCCCACAGACCACCTCAGGATAAGGTCACCTCCTCCAAGTAGCAGCAATTATTCCATGACAGGAACCAAAGCTAACACCTTAAGCAGGAACCATCATGTCAGGATGGGAACTAAATTATACCCTCAAGTAGTGATGACTCTCTTGAGGGCTATTAATAGGTCCCCAGCTTGACCAGGATTCCTTATGTTGCCACCTGTGTAAACTTCCAACACTTGCCTCTGTTTCCTTTTTCTATAAAACTCCAGAGTTTCTGTCAGTCCCTCAGAAACAGATCTTGAATTTCTTTATCTGTCATTCTCAGCATGTCCATGGTGATTGAAGCTCCTTTCCTACCCTGCACCACTGCTTGTCTCCTTGATTGATATTCTAGAACAAGGGGGCTGAGCCTAGATCATTGTGACCCCAGAAGCCAGGGCTTTTTGGCCTGGAACTCTAGTAGCAAAATCATGGATGCTTTGCAGCCACAAGTTGGCTGTGCATGCATGACTTCTGAAAAGCTTAACAGAAGCAGTCTGTGAGAATTGATTGCATAAGTAAATTTACAAGAGTATTGTATAGTTAGTTACTTATAAATTGTGTTCTTATATACTTTATATATATAAAACTTACAATACTTGTATATGTATATAAACACTAGCATACAGTTTTTTCACTAAAAGCTTTATTATGAAACATTTACCAACACATCATTGCTTTCAGATTTTGCTTACCAAAGGATAAAATAATAGAATTGTTTTACTAAGGATGAAATTCATACTGAAAGGAGATGGGGGAAATGAAAAATGGTGTCACCTTAGTAAATTATGAAGTCATTCAAATAATAAATATTTATAGCCATAAGTTAATGCTCCATAACAAATAGTACCTTCAACACAGAAGTATAAAATAATGAGGATTTCTTCTCATTGCTGAATTCACTCTTCAGCTGTATAGCTGTGCTCACATGATCCAGTTTGGGCCAGACTTGCTCATCAAAGGCAGTTGGCTGGCCCTGAGTCCTTGTTGGTCTAGTATGGCTTCCCTTATATCTCCCCAGTGGTCTGGCTGTCACTATAGACAGGAGGCCACTTGGCCACACGTATTCATTTACCAGCTGGGCAGGATTAACACAAGGCCTTTTGAAGTCAAGGCTCAGAAATGACATAATATTCACTTCCTCATTCTGTTGGCTAAAACAAGGCAAGATTTAGAAGGTGAGAAATAAGTTCCATCTCTTAATGGGAATCTTCAGAGAATACAGATACAAAGATGAGCGAGTAGTCAGTCATCTACTGCAATATCGTCTGTCATTCTTACAAACTCATACCTTGAGCAAGCAAACTGCCTGTGAATATGGTCAGGGCAGCTGTAAACAAAGTCCTCTTTGGCCTTGGATTATGATCCTGCTTTCTTCCCCTATAAATAGAAAAAAATAAAAAAAGGAAAAAAGGAAAATAAATAGGAAATAGGAAAACAGTAGCTAAAATTTAGTCATGATTCTTCCTTTCTCACAAAAAGAATTCCATATAATTCAAATTCACAAGATGAGTTGTATTATAGAAGAAAACAATTGTAAAAGATTTATTATAATTAAGAAAGCTAAATGAAATCAAGCAACCCAAACAGCAAGAAAAATAAATGAATGAAAACCTGAAAATTTTTAAAGGATGAGAGATGAACAGAAAATAAACTTGTGTAAAGTGAAGGGAGATGCTTTATTTCCAAATAGAAAGTCTGAGGTTCTAGAAAGAAGTTACAGTTCTGAATCTGGTTAACAAAAGGCATACATTCTGAGAAATTCAATGTTAGAGGATCGCATCATTGCATGAAAACCATAGAATATACTTATGTTGCAAGACAATGTGGTGTCTGGTGATTCCAGGCTCTTTCTGTCCTACCCAAAGAATTGTCCAGGACAGCCGATGAACAGGTACATGTAACTTTTATTTAGAATAGAAGAAGAAAAGGAAAGAGTGAAGAAAAGAGAAGATCAAGAAGAGGTAACATCCCACAAGCAGAATGATCCACTGCAGAAACTAGAGGACAGCAGAACAGCGAGATGGCAGAGACAGTGAGTCAATGGCTGCAGTTTTTTGTACCTTCCCAGATGCTGTCAGCTGGAAGTTGTTCTGGGCACAACTCCTGGATGTGATTGACAGTTACATCTTGTTGATCAGCTTCTGTTCCAGCTCAGGTTACATCCTATTTTCATCCAGTCTGCCATGCCCTAAACTCCTGCCTCACACAAACCTAGGTGGTACAGTGTACTACACCCAAGCTACATGGGACCATTGTTGTATTTGCATTCCATCTGTCTCATTTACTTTCCCATGACTGCGACAAAATACTCAACACCCACAATTTAAAGGAGGAAAAGTTTGTTTGGGCTTGCAATTTCAGTCCAAGATCAGCTGGATCCAAGCCAGAAACAGGATTGCAGAGGGACACAGGGAGGAAAGGTGTTTGACCCATGGCAGCCAGGAAGCAGAGAGAGAAGGAAGGAACCAGGAACTAGAAAAAACACTTCCAACTAACTTCCCCAGTGACCCACCTCCAACCATGCCCCACCTCCTAATAGCAAATTTAGCTACTGAACTCAGTGGATAACCTATTGATGAATATAGTGCCCCTATGATCCAGTCACCTTCCAAAATACATGAGAATTTTGGGGGACATTTTAGTTTTAACCACAATACTACCATTTACTTAAATGTTGCTATGCTACACTTGACTCTGCACTGTGATACTGTCCTTTCTCTTTTTGGGTATTCTTACCAAAATTTGTGGGGGTTTTGGCTCTTTGCTTGATTTCTGTCTTCTTAGCACCTAGCTTAGTATTTGGCAATGAGGAGTTAAATATTAAATTAATGCCTGAATGTTGAGATAATAGTGCTATTTATAGAAAAATGAAAATCCTGCATGTATTTTAGTAACATTTTCCTTTCTAGAGATACTTCCTACATAGTCTTTAAAAGTAAGACAGTAGAAAGGAAAGGACCTTCTTAAATATTAAAAAAAAATTTGAAGATTGGTATAATTTTCACCTTTTGGAAGCTACAAAGGAATTCCAGAACCATACCAAACAATAATCATTCAAACTGGTTAGTCCTTAACACAGCACAGCAGTATAATCTGCACAAATAACACTGTGTAAACATTGTTTTATAATACTTCTATGTTTAGATTATATTTTACCTATTTGGTCCTCAATCACAGCAGTGACAGGTTATTTAGGCAATCATATAAAATAATCCTGCCCACTGATTCAGAATAGGCAAAAAAGGTTAAAAGAACATATTTACTATGCATTGAGTGATTAAATGTCAAGTCCTCTGGTACAGTTTATAAATTCATTATCTCATTTGAGTCCCCAAAACAATGCCTCAACAAAAATATCATAATTCCCATTTTACAAATAAAAAATCTTGAGTCTCAGAGAGGTCAAGTCATGTGGTCAAGTTTATATTTTGTAGTGACCAATGTGGGATTTAAATTCTAGTATGTCTTTGTGATCCTAAAGGTTTTGTTATGTCTATGCTGTGAGTGCACTATTACATCTCCTCTATCTTCTTCAATCAAGATCTAACCATATCCTTCACTTTAATTTTAATTGTGAAGAGGCTTTTAATGTGTAGATAGAAATGCCATAGGGAAAAAAATCGTAACCATCTGCTTCCATTGATGATTCTTCTGGAAAGCACTATTAGCTAAAAGTATGCCATACTTGATCCTCAAAGGAAATTAAAATGAATATTCTCACCAGCTGTAGCTCATGTTGCTGTAGAGTTCACATTACCCATGACTAAAACATGCCCTTCCTTTTGCTAATGAAGCTCCTGGGCCCCTCTTCACCCCTAGTATCATTCGTCCAATTCTGGCTGGCATTGGTCCATGCCTGCAGTCCCAGAATCAGCCGAACCATTCTTCTATTTCACATTATGTCTGCTTTAAAGAAGAAATGTCAAAGAAAAGGAAGGAGATATAGGCTGTATGTATAGAATGCACTGTAGGTTTGATAGCGAAGTATGTTAGGGGAAGTTTGAAATTTTGCAAAGCAATAATTTGAAATTTTGCCAAGTAATAACAATCATAAAGTTTAAGCATGACAATGTAACTCTCATAGACAAAGTTAATGATAAATATATAAGAACAAACAGTAAGAAAAGACAGATTGGTATCAGTGTGTACATAGAGGGGAGAGAATATAATTTCTCCTTTTGGAGGCAAGCACAAGGCAGTTTACACTTCTCTAAGTTGTTTTAATTATCTCTTCTCTTTCTAGCTAAGTGTCCTCTAATGGAGTACTCCTCAGACGTGTGCTTAAAAGTCAACTGGAGAAAAAAAAAATCAACAGGAGAGCTTGTTAAAATGCAGATTCTGATGCCATAGCTCGGGAGCAAAGCCCGAGGCTCTGCATTGCTAACAGGCTCCCAGGCAGTGTCCATGCTGTGGATCTGGAATCCCACTTTGAAGAGCAAAGCTCTTGACCATAGGACTCTATGTTGATTGGTAGGACTGGGGACAGGAGCAAAAAGATCTTGTACCTTAGAAAATAAAGTTACAAAGAATATTTTGCATGTTTAAAAATTCTCCAACTTTGGTCTGTAGGTACTGAAATTCCATATGAAGCTGATTTCAGAAACCTATTATGCTTGCCTTTTAAAAATAAATAGTACTTTTTTATATTGCTGACTTCTGGCATTCGAGACCAGTTAGTTCCTCTAATGTTGCCTGTGTTTATGCAAACATTCTAAAAATGAGTTGAGACTTTTACTTTCAAGGGTCCAATAAGATTTTTTTCTTATACAGATGCATTTGTGAAGCCACATAAATAAACACCAGTTTCATTCAGTTGTATGGGTCCACATGTGTCATCTAAATCCAAATCATGAATTGTGTGCGTGTGCACATGCATGTGCCCACATGCTCCCTAGACTGATCAAACCTAGGACCTTGCACAGGCTAAGCACATGCTTTACCACTGAGCTACACCCCAAAGCCTAAATCGTGGGTTTTAAGATAAAAATACAAAACAATTATGGAATTTCTTTGTGATAAATAGGGGTAACTTTGAGTATAGCCATGGGAGAGTCTAAGAAAATGGTCCATAAATATACAAGGAACACAGATTTTCTCCCGCTCTTTCAGAAACTTCGGGCTTGAAATAAATTGTAAAATAAAATTTTCATTTGAAAGAAAAGGCATATCTTTTTTGGTGACATAGTAAGAGAAAGGCTTGATGCTTCTCATTTCACAGTTGGCAAAACAAGGCACAGTGGTTAGTAGTGCATCCAAGACTGATCCACCCATCAGTTCCAGAGGCAGGATGGAGATTGATGTCAGCCCACCCACATGGAGGGTAGAGGTCTTCATTCTCATCAAGCTGCTTGCCTGCTTAGAACCCATCCAACTTGGCTTTCCAGTCCCCTAACTTCTCTCCCTTACATATGTCATTGATTCCTTGGTGACTACGTCTTTTCACTGATTATCACTGACTAATCACTGATTTATCACTGATTCCTGGAATCCTTCAAGCAGTTTCTAATTCTGTTTGCTAGTGAGATTTTACAATCTGGATCCCATGAAGAGTGGCTGTCCTATATTTCATCAATCTTATCACTGATAAGGAAACATTGGCATTCATAGTAAATTTCATTAGTTTTTTCTATTACTGTACTCCCATCAGTTCAGGGCTTGAGAAACTTAATCTTGGGACTCTGATCTCCTGTCTTCCCCAGTTCTGTCTCTGTGCCCTACCACAAGGTAGACTCACAAAAAGCTTGGCTACTCAGTCAAGAAGGAAAGAAAAAATGATCTCCTTATTTGGAAGAATATTATTCCATCTGCAACACAAGTGTTTGCTTTGCTGTTCACAACTAGGGTGATCAAATAATTCATAGTCTAAGTCAGGAAACTTCTTAAAATGAAGTGAGATTAAAATTAGACCAATATTTTGGGCCAAAATTAAGGCTGTCCTAGGTCTGCTGTAATATATGGCCAACCTTTCAGTGGCTTTCCTGGTTATCTATGTAAGTTCCTCTAAGATTCTGCTGCTAAAGGACTTGGATGCTATGAAGTTAACAACAAGCAGTAATTTATAAGTGAAATGTGGGATGAAGTGTATGTTTCACTGCATTGTAACTTTCAGATGTCAATTGATTTAATACCTTTAAGGACTTAAAAAGACACTAATTTTAAATTTAATTTTTTGTTTTTTCTTCCACATGACTTAAAATCTCTTACAGTTTTTTAAATATAAAATGTGTGTGTGTGTGTGTGTGTGTGTGTGTGCGTGTGTTAGCTGAATACTACATCAGAAACCAATATTGTCAGGAAAAGAAACCATTCTTAAACAAAAAATGGGAGTGGAAAGCCAAAGGTAATTCAATATAAACAGAATTATCTTTGGCTCTCCACTTGTGTTGCTTAAGGGTCAAGCTTGTGTTTAAAAGAAAAAGTTGAGAAGTGATTAAATTGTGCTAAGAAAATGTTCAAATGTCTTTATTTTACAGCACATTTTAAAATACAGAGGTCCCTTTTCAGAGGGACATCTAATCATTCACAAGCAAATGCAATAACTTAGAACAGCAGGTATTGTATTATCCCAAGTTGCCCTCTTGGCACACTACTCTGAGACTTGTCAGTTTTTCCACAACACCAATGTTTGTCTCCGAAAATCTCCTAATTTGTAGTCCCTTGAATTCAACTGAAGCCCTCATTATCTTTGGTAAATGTTATTCTGAACCATTCTAGAATACCCTATAAAGAAATTCCAAGATCTTTAACTCAATTTACAATCCTGTGTATCATCTATTCTCCCAGCCTCATCACTCAGCAAGTAATAGACTCTCATTTGTTGAATGATTGTAAGCAAAGATAAAAACAACTTGCCATAGCCTTTCCCCTCCAAGGCTTTTCTCCCATTTGATGGGTGATTGTAGTCTTATTATTGGGATGCATTGAGAGTCCCCAAGAGCTGGTTTAAAAATAGATTTTATTCTTGTTGCACCAGGCTTGGTGGTAACAGGGGAAGCAAATACAAGGAACTGAGAGAGGACTGAAAATGTTTTAGTCTAAAAGAACAGGTGAAAAAAACTGGATCCTAATCTGTGGAGAACAGTTAAAAACTGGAGAGGAGTAGAAACATGAGAAGAGAAGTGAGAGGAAACACCAAGAATGGAAGAGACTCTTGAACTATTTTTAAATCTCCTTCAGGTTCCAAGAACTCAATAAATTGCCAGAAATCTTTTATATTGTGCCATAAAATGGACCTGTTGATTCAGAGATTCTCAATCTTGGGTGCTCATAAAACTCACAAGGAGACTCATAACGTGCTAATCCCTAGGACTCACCTGCAGATGTGCTGATTTTACTGGTCTCAGGTGGGGCTGAAAGATGTAATGTTTAAAAGACCACCCCAGGTGACTCTTGTGAAGATTAAGGGATATTATCCATGTAGATGCACATTTCATAGGGCTCTCTAAATGTTGGCCATTATTGATAGGATTACTAAATCAATAGCTACTGAACTTCAAACCAAAGAAAAGAAAGAGCACAATTATGGATTTTGTTAGGGCCTAAATTCAGTTCAGAATAAGTCTTTGTACTCAATCTTGGAGTCTAAATTAGGTGATGAATGGGGTCATGAAGCCCAGGAAAGGGAAGAATATATGCAAAAGCATAAAGGGGAAAGTAATATATTCTGTACAGAATATATTTTTCATTTTTCAACTGATTAAGCAACCATTTATTACATATCTTGTGCCTCCATCGGGGGCATAAGACTGACAAAAATTTCAAGAATAAGGTGAATTGGACATAGCAAGACTATCTTCCTCCTTTATGGTGCTTGAAATGATGAGTTGATCAATTTAAACCTTAAAAGACACTTTAGGAGCACACAAGAAACAGAAATTTTCTATAGTGAAGTTCTCATGAATCAGCCAATCTGGAGTCAATGAGATGAATGGCAGGAAGAATGGATTTTAAAATTTTAGTAAAGGAGTAAAGTCCACATTTAGGAGTGTCCCTTTTGTCTTTTTCTTGGCATGAAGCAAAGTACTCCGCAAATGTGAAATAGCATTATTATTATTGACTCTTGAAAGCAAATGATAATAAGAGAAAAACTATTGTTAAAATCCAGTAAATATTAATCACATAGAAACCTATAGAATTCATTTAATATCTAATGTGTTAAAAATGAAACTTATTAATAACTCCAGATATAAAATGACCAAGTTCTCCTAAGTGTTAATAGTTGCCCGAAACCCTTTGTGCAAAGGTACCTAAATTATAAACACATACAGAGATATATTGAGGTTATAACTTCTTCGAGGCATCCCCTCCCCAAATTTTCATCTTTGTCAAGAAATACATGTTGGAATTAAAGGCAGCTTACCTAGTCAGCTCAGAGAGAACCAGGACCATGAATCAGGGACCCGCTGGGCACAGAAGCTGTTCTATAAATTGTTTAGAGATGAGAGTAGAAGCTGGATACTCAAAGAACACCAGTTACAACACATAGGAAGTTAGTGGAGTGGTTGGAAGTATGCTCTTGGTATCTGCTACATCAGTATGACCTGGGAACTTGATAGAAATGCAAATCCTTAGGCTCCATCAGCCTGAGTCAGAAACTTTAAGAAAGGGCTCCAGTAATTCTTCAAGAGATATAATGAATGCTGAATATGGAGAGTGGTTAAATTAGTAGTTCCAACTCCTGAATTCTTATTGAATCTTCTTAAGAACTCTTTTAGTTCGTTAGGGTTGCCATAACATATGCCACACACTGGGTAGCTTAAAGAAAAATAATTTTCTTATAGTTCTAAAGAATAGAAATCTAACATTAAAGTGTTGGAAGCATTGGTTTCTTCTTAGGCTTCTTCCCTTGGTTTACTTATAGCAGTCTTCTTCCTGGGTTCTCAAATTGTTTCTCTCCTGTGTTTCTGTTGTTATGTCTTAATTCCTTCATTTCTAAGAATACTAAGTTATATTGGATTAGAATCCAATTTAATAACCTCATTTTAATTTAATTATCTCTTTGAAGTTACTATCTCAAAATCTAGTCACATTCTGAAGTCCTGGGATTAGGACTTCAATATATGGATTATGAGGGAACAATGGTCAGCCCTTAACATGAACCATAAAAACTGTCAATACTACATAAGTCCAACTAAATCTGAACTCCTAGGGGGTGAATGTCAGGCATAAATATCTCTTAAAAGCTCTCAATGATTCAGATGTATAGTCAGGACTAAGATCTGGGATGAAATGGGTGAAAGATCAAAGAGTTGGGCACATATCAGAGGATTTGGTCACCAATGACCTGTCTGCAGTCAGGAAAGCAGACCCTAGCCAGAACAAGGGTATGATGAAGTAATACAGGAGAGACCCAACCCAATATGAGAAGTCTGCTTAAGGCAGCGTATTCAACCAAGCCCTGAGACAAGAGTGGAAAGCTTGAGAATTTAGTTAATAGAACTGAGACATTGGGAGAGCCACTTCATAAGAAAGTGGTATCAGAATGGGTGCAAAGACCAGAATTCAGCTGTGAACCACGCATGATCTGAGTCTGGGAGCACAGGTTTCTGACGAGGGGCTGCTGGTCAGGAAGTTATTCTAAAGGCCAAGTAGCTGTAGAAAACCAGGAGATGGCCATAAAGGGAATCAGATGTCACTGGAGGCCTTTACAAGTCATCCTACCTCTTAATACCTTGAGTAGATCTCTGTACTGCATTTTACAGGAAAGGAAAAGAAAAGAGCAGCAACAAATCAATGTCCTGAAGAAATAACATGTGTGTGAACTTGTGATGTGTCGAGTGCTATCTAACTCCTAGAGTGTCTTTGTACTTTATTTCTGGTAGGAAATGGGGAGTCTCAGAGAGTGACTGATTAAACTTCTAACCATCTTTGTCAAAGCTGATAATCTCTGCTTTGTTCTCTATCACACAGAGAAGACCAACTGTCTTCAAAGTGTCATTATTAGTTCGATTTCAAATACATGAAAATTAAAGGACTGTTGCAAAGAAACAAATGGAATCCAGGAAGAATGCAGTATCTCTTTGAAACCTCCTCACCCCTGCCTACACACCTGGCCCAGAGGTGGAAGAATTACAGGGAACCCAGCTGAGTAATAACGTCATTAATTCCCTGTTCTTCTGATTTTTCTTGAGTCCAGCTACAATCAAGTGTTTATAAGGCTTCTCTCTTCAAAACATCTCAAAAGTCATTCCCAACAGAGAAGCTAAAAACCAGAAAATCAATAATACAGGAACTGCTACTAAGGATTTTCATCTACCCAGTGAGGAAGATATTTATTTATAGAAAAACTGGCCACTCCAGTTTAGTGTGGTAATAACATGGTACAGCTAGTTCAAAGAGTGGTGTGGTTGAACACAGCCTTGTATTATGCCCACCGTAAATGCTCTCTATGAGGAAAAGCCTATAATTTAGAGAGATTTGCCATGAATGATAAAACCTGGGTCATTGTAACAGATACTTTTTACCAGCTCTATTGTGGGGAGGGCATGTAAAAAAGGAAGGAAAGAGTTAGCTTCAGGAAACCTGAAAGGGGAAAGTGAGCCTCATTTTGTTTTACCTACATGAGAGCTATCTTATCCCCTACCAGCAACCGTGATCATGGAGTAATTATTTATCACAAAGGCACAAAGTTTATTGAATGGAATATTTATGTTCTGCTCCCTAAAGAACTATTTCCCCACCATCGTATTTATATATTTATCTCTTTACAACCTCCTTGAACTATGGGGAAAACTATGTACTCTTTTAGGGTTTATCATTGGGAGAAAATCTAAACATAATGAATCAAAATGTCAAGCTGTTTTCCAGAGAACTCCTTAGGATATGGTTCTGTTGGCCTTCTGTTACATGTCCCACCAGTCTTTGTTATTCTTGATGGAAAAGAAAGAAGTGCACAGGATAGATGTGGCCACTTTAAAGCCAGTCTCTGAAGATGCATGCAGTAATTTGTTACATTTAATTTAAAATTTATCAGTAAATATTCTGACAGGAGTTAGGGAAGAGTGGGTCTGAACTAATCTCTATGTGCTTGTCTCCCATTGTTATTTCCAGTTTCTATCAACCAGCTGTGATGCAGCCTCAAGGATAATATTTACTCAGGAATACACTGGTAAAGATTTAGAACTGGCTTTTCCAAGGAAATAGGCCTGTTTTTTATTGTTTGACAATTTCCAAGGTATAATCATACCTCCATGGTTATTTTAAACTACCAACATGAAGTCCCTGAAGACAGAGTTAGGAAGAGATACATCATTATATAGAATTTCCCAAATATAGATACAATTGAATTGAAAAAACTCTGGAGTATATATAATAGGGCTGGGGATTTAGCTCAGTGGTTTCACTGCCTGCTGCTCAAGTGCAAGGACCCGAGTTCGATTCCCGGTACCAAAAAAAAAACACAAAAAACCCTGGAGTATATATAATAATATATATCGCAAAATAATTAGTAAATTATGAGCTTTGAGTATTTATGATCCTGTTTTTAATGTAATTTATATAAGTAATCTAATTTTTTAATTTTTTTTTTTTTTTTGTCATCCAGCTCTTCAAATCCTGGAAATCTAAAATTGGCTCACATGAGCTAGTAGTAATCTGGTCCAGCACACTTCTGTTTTTCAAGAAGGTGAAGCCCAGATTTATGAATGAAAGAATCCAGACCAGCAACGACAGGACCTGTATATTGTGACCATCCCAAACCTGTGGGCAGAGAACAAAACTGACTTAGTAGCACTATAAAGTTGAAGAATAAGCCCCAAACAAAATTTTCAGATTTCAGCCTGTAGGGCAGAGATCCCCATCTGGTGGGGTAGACATTTGCCTTATTGGAAAGTTCTAATGTTACCCTGTGCCCTTTGCATGGCAGAACTCAGCTGGATCTGAGAGGTGGCCACAATCTTTGGGCAAGAGTAGTGAACTCCAATTTGCAACTGTTTAGACTACTCCTCATTGTCTCTTTCCATGGCTGGTTCATTCATGTACATAACTCAGAGTGCTTCTCAGGCAACATTTTGCTAAATAGACCCTCTCAACCCCATGGTATCTATATACTAATGAATCCCACATTTGTATCTGTAGCCTGGATTCTCCCCTCAGGCAGAAACTTCCATATATAAATGCCTCCTCAACATCTGTCCTTAGATGTTTAATAGATATCTCAAATCTATCATGCTAAAAACTGAACTGCCCTCACCACAGTCATTTATTTATTTATTTGTTAGTTTGTTTTGATGGTGATACTGGGCAGTTGAACTCTGTATATCCCCAGCCCTTTTTATTTTGAGATAGTGTCTTACTAAGTCTCTGTAGGCTCAAACTTAGGATTCTCCTGCCTCAGCTTTCCAGAGTACTAGGATCACAGCCATGTGTCATCATGCCCAGCTTTGCCACAGTCTTTACCAATGCAGAAAAAACATACTCCATCCTTACTGTGTTTCAATTTTCTGCCCCAAAGTCATGTCCTCATCTTTGATTTCACTCTGTGCCACATCCTATCCATTGGCAAATCTTGTCAGTTCTATTTTCAGAATATGTTCAGAAGCTGAGTTTTTTTAAAAAAACAACAAAGCTTCCATATCTCTCCTTGCTTTATTGTAATAATCTCCTAACTGGTCTTCTGCTTCTGGCCTCACTCACCTACTTCCCATTGTTCAAGCAGCCAGCATGAGCCTTTTACAACTTTATTTGAGTCTTGTACTTTCCTTGGGGAAAAACTTCAAGATTTTCCAATTTCACATAGTCCTAGAGCAGATGCAGAATCCTCAGGCTTAAACTACTACTATTCCCTAAGTGTTGTTTCTTCCCCCAGAGATGGCCATAGCCCTTTCTCCACTAGTTCCCCAGCCACTAGGCCTCAACTATTGTCTGCTGACTTCTCTATTTGAAATTGCCACTGCCATCAAAATCCTCTTCTTTTTAGTTTTTCTTTTTCTTCTAGCACTTATAGCTACCTGAAAGACTACATATTTTCGTTAGCTTTTTCTTCTTGCAAGAACTTTAACTTTCTGAAGGCAGAGATTATTGTATGTTTTGATCACTGCTTCATCCCTGCCACCCAGATCAAATGAACAGATATTGTTGTGGTCTAATTTTGTCCCCTAAAGTTTATGTGTAGGGAACTTACTCCCCAAAGCAACAGAGTTAGGGGGAGTGAAGCACTTGGGAATAAGTGTAGGTTCTGAGGGCTCCACTGTCATGAATGGATTAATGTAATTATAAAAAGACTTTATAGAGTTTGACCTTTTATGTATTTTTAACTTTGGTCATGTTAAGGCAGTATTTCCAGAGGATGTGGCATTCAAGGTGCCATCTCTGAAGCAGAGAGCAGCCTTCACCAGATACCAGCACTTTGACCTTGGACTTCTTAGCCTCCATAATTGTGAGAAATGAACTTGTATAATTACCCAGTCTGTGTTATTTTTCTATAAAAGTACAAATAGACTAAGACAGATATCATCCCCATAGGAATTGAAATTATTTCAAATACAATTTACGGAAGAGAGGTAAGATAGAAGAGGTGGGAGGAAGGAAGTTAGCAGGCAAGTTGATTATTTCATTGGGTAACTCAAAAACTAGCCTCTTCAGATTCCCTGCTAAGAATCAGTGGAGGGTATGGGATTCTAGAAAACTAGCTTTTCTGATGTGTAATATGGGATTATATAAAGAAAAGCTGTGTACCTTACTAGACAGAGCATTACTTTTGAAGATGAACAAGTACTGTTGCTGTTCCTGTCATTTTTTGGTGTGTGATTTAATTCCTTCAAGCCTTTCTTGGATCTCTGTTTTGTTTATCTTATCATCCTTTTTATGGAACAGGTATCTCTGCATCTTTTCCTTTCTTGATCTCTTAAATGTTGTTACAGTGCCTCCACCACCTTCTTCCAGTGCTAGCCTGATCAGACCGCTCTTTAAACCTCCCTATTTTTGCTCATACTACTTCCTTAGCCTGTAGAAAGGCAGAAAAATGCAAATTCAACTCTACTTCCGTTTCAGGTCAAACTGCATTTGTGTTTTCATGATCTTGTCTCATCCTCTTTTCTCATAACTACAACATGCCATGAAAAATGTGGAAGACAAAGAAAACACTGTATCACAGGATTATTTCACAGCCATGTTGACTTACATCAATCCCTTAAATTTTATAAGTGATAAGTCTCCCACTACCTCAGCAGCTATTATGTATAGTAGCTGCCCTCTTCCTATGGTGCCTTGCCCCCGCCCCTGTGTGACATCATGCCAAGATGGTTGCTCCTACCAAAGAACAAACCCTTCTTCCCAACATGCCCCTGTTCCTGCCTAGAGAATAACCTAATACTCGCTCACCTCCTACCATCTAGTGATGTCACCGGCTCCTCCATTCCCTAGTCACTACCTCACTCAACCCCGTCTCAGCCCCTACAAACCCCACCCTAGTCTCTATAAAAGACTCTCCCTGCCCTGGCCATATTGCTTTTTTCTCTCCTTTCTTCAGAGACAGCCCGGCAGATCTGTTCCCCTAATAAAGGCTTGCTGTGGCCTGGTCTGGTCTTGGTTTTCGGCTTTTTACCTGACAATAAGCTTCAGTTTCTTTATAAGAAAAATGAGGAAACAATAGGACATTATGCTTCTAGCAAAAGACTCATTGGATCGATCATGTTGCAGCTTGGTACTTTTAGTTAGGTAAAAGAGCAAATTAATACCTCCGGTTCATGATGTCTTCCTTGATAAAAGCGTATCCACATCATAAGGTTGCTGTGAATATTCAGTGATATGTAAAACACTGCCTGTAAACACTCAATTGAGTAAACACTCAATTCAGCTTAGTTATTATTATTATTAGGGGGCCATTGTAAAGACCCATGAGGTAATGTATGTGTGACAGTCAGATTCTGTTTTTCTGTTTGTCTAGGTCCACTCCCCAACTTCTGTGCCCCACTTGTAGCCCATGACACTAAACTGGAGAGATTCTACCAAAAGGGTCTTCATCTTTGGACTTCTGGTTGAACTAATGGAAGCCCTAGCAAAAGTTAGGAGCCCTCTCTGGGAAATCTCTGTGGTTCATCTTTTCCCTGTTAATGCCCAGGGCTCCACTCAAATGGGTATCTTCATGGGATTATCTACTTACTCTCTGGGGACAAGTAACCATCCTCTTCCGGCTATTCTTAGCTTTAGGATACCACACTATCTTAGTTTGTCTTTACCCTGTTTGCTCCCTTGTAAACAGTCCTTTCATTAAATTCTACTCAATTTGAGCATGCTGACTGCTTCTTGCCTGAGTCCCAACTGATAGAATGTACGTCAGAGTACTTTGTGAAGTTATACCACACACTTTTTAGCCTACATGCTTATTTGTTCCTATGTCCTTAGTAACTTAAGATATCAAATGCTTATAAGAATTAAAACAAATAAAGCACTGTTGTTCCAGAGTTTTAAGAAATTCACTGCCTACCAAACATCTAGATAACCCCATTTGCTACTCATCCATGGCTGGCTCTTCCGTCAGTATTCCAGAACATTTGATTTCCCATGTAAAAATCTCTGTCATCTGGGATCTCATACCCAATCTCTGTAAAGGGAACAGAGACTCAGGCAAAGAGCAAGAAAGCTGATAGAGCAGATGATATTGATCTGGGTACAATTTTATTCCTTCACTATTTCATCCTCTGTGATGCTTTCTAGCACATTATTCTATCTGTAACCATATCTCTGGACACAAATCACTGTTTGAAAAATATCAAAACTATTTTACTCCCAACAAACCATGATGGGTAATAATCTCCCAATAAAAAATAAATGGCATATTATGACAAATAAAAATGTTTATGATATAAGTATGTCCACATAAGCACTTCACACAGCTCCTGGTATACAGTAGTCAATAAATGCTTGTGGGATAAATAAATGAATAAATAAAGGGGAAACTTGTAGAAGGAATTAATTTTTTCATAAAAAATGTACATCTCTTTTTCTAGCTTTTTATAATCCAAGTTCAGAAACAAGTCATTTAAAAGGGACTTCATTTTAAAGAAATGGAATGTTTCCCTTTTACTGGACATTCTTTGCCTAACCTTTTGTAAAAAGCAGCAGTACTTCTTATCAGACAAAAACCATTACCAAGTGCTAAGACCCGATTGAGAACTCGGGTTGCCCACATTATGCCCAGAGATGTTGCCTCTGTGACCTCTCTTCATCACCTGCAGCCTCAGGTCTCTTACTCTAAGCTTCCTGGTTAAAGTCCCTTTGCTGTTTTCATTTGTTTTCTTGAAGCATAGTTTGTTTCCAGCTGTTAGTGCTAATGCAGTAACCCATTTAAAGGCCTATCATACTTCCTTTTAGAGATAATTGATGATAATGAGGCATGAAATAATCCACTTGAATAACTGGTAGAGAAGTTTTGGTTTCTTTTTTTGGAAAATAAAACTCCCAAACTTGATCATGTGTGAAAGCAAAGTCAGACATTTCAAAGAAAGGAATTGATAAAATAATAATAACAATAACATTTTGTCATGAAACTATCCAAACAGAGGGTGTTAGACAAGGAAACATAATTGAGATTCATGTTTATTATTCCCTTGGTCCAGCCCTAATGGATTCATGAGGATTGACTATAATGAACAAACAGTGGTTCTGATGAATGAGTTTATTGGTTAATTCATAAAACATATGGCAAGCTTCTTCTGCCAGAATATTTGGGCAAGGGAAAAGCAAATTAAAAATCAAGAAAAAAAATAAATTATATGATAGAAAAATAATGTTTTGAAGTAGACCATAAAGATCCACTAATCAGGATTTTATTGATTTGGAAAAGAGAAAATCCCAGTTCTATTCTAGGCACATCTGCAAACAGCTAAGCTCAAATTGGAGATGAAGAGTATATTGTCACTGAAACTCAGTGTATGTTGTTCCTAAGTCTCACACCCTTCTGTAATTGATAACAATTTTTCTCTGTAAAGTTCATGCTAAACAGTTATACAGGGGAAACATATAATACATTAATCCCCTAGGTAGGCTTAGGCTGTGCTGTCATATAACACTCAATTCACAATGGTTTAACTTGATAAACATTTATTTCTGCCTCACACAAAATGTACTGCTAGTCCAGGTGATCTTCTGAAGTAGCCTCTTTGATTTTGTTCTACTTTAATTGCAACATGTTAACATGGCTGTTAGACTTCAACAGAAAAGAAGATGCTGGTGGTGTTCCTCTACCAACAGTTAAATACTGTAGCCCTGATGTCTAAGAAGGGACTTGGAACCATCACCATAACACAAAAGCATTATAGGACTGCAGTCACCCCATACCACCAAAATCCAGACTATAGTCAACTCTCTCCTTGCTTTATGTCTTCCTCTATTCTGAAGTACAGTACATTTTTGACAGAAGAGTATCATAAAAGGAGGCACCTTGAATGGATGCCCAGGTGCACCAATTCCCAATTAAACAAGTTATTTGACTTCTTATAGACTGGCAAGATTAGAAGAAATAATCTGTGAGAAGTGGTTATCATTGAATAATTGTGCAGTAAGTGCTTGGCCATCCCAAAAGATGCAGTCATGATCAAAGGTGTGTTTGCTGCCCATCTCAAATCTTCTCTCTCTCACTGAGAAATACCTATGAGCCAGAAACTGAGCAGCACTAGCCAGGAAGGGCTTAACTGGGGAACAAAATGTGTCTGCATCTTAGGTCTCTATGTAAAGACTATAAATTGCCTGTGTCACTAGAATGCACGTTGTTTCTGATCCCTTTAATTGCTGCCCAGTAAATGGGCTTCAGCAAGAACTCTGAAAGCTCCATGGAAATAATACTGATAGAGTAGAGAATAGGAAACCTAGTTTTCCAGGGCTGTTTCAAAGCTGGTTTAAATTTACTTTGGAATGTAAATAATGGTTTGTATAAGTCCTATAAATAAAGCAAATGTAACATTTGACTCAAAAGCATACTTTGTCTTTTAAAGTTGCTTTCAGGACAGGTGAAAATGTAATTCTACTTAAACTACTTAAATTGTGTAATTCTACACAAATTTTTTGAATTTATGCAAAATAATAATAAACAAAATTTTTCACATTCGAACAAGATTCAGGATAGAATGTATGTAAATAGCGTACTTTTACCTGCATTTTAAAGTAATCTGGTTTGCCAAAAACTTTTCAAGAATACAACACTAACTGTAAAAGCCTGGATGATCAATAAGAGACACCACTCATTCCTCTTCTTCCTATCTTCAGCTCTTCCAAAAGAATCATGTCAATATCCAGGGAAGCATATTCATAGAAATTTGAATTATTATGATTTTCTCTCTCAGAGAAGTAGAAAATTTTTATTTTCAGAGCTTCTATATTATTCAAAATATACACCTTTTCACAAAAATATGAGATAAGCTAAGAAAAAATAAAGTTCCCTTACATATGAATGAAAGCAATCACTAGAAACTGTCCTTGAAAATCTGTATTAGATTCATTAGACAAAGATGTCAAGACAGCTATTTTAATATGTTTAAAGAATTACCATACTTTTAGAGTTTTGAGAAATCTTCATACTGATTTCCATAATGGTTTTACTAGTTTACATTGCCAGTAACAATGTAGAAGGGTTCTTTTTTCTCCTCCTGCAGTCTTGTCAGCATTTGTGATTATTTGACTTCTTGACGATGGCTGTACTCTGGGGTAACATGCAATCTCAGTGTTGTCTTAATTTGCATTTCTCTAATGGCCAGAGATGTTGAACATTTTTTCATGTATTTACTGGCCATTTCAAATTCTTCTGTAAGGTGCCTATTCATTTCTCACCCATTTTTTTGATCAGGTCGTTTATGTTTTTGCATTTTATTGGCTTTTGTTAAGAATAAAAATTTGAACAAACACTCTAAAGGACACTTCCTCTGAAAATAATTGCTTGATATTTTCAATAGTGCAATTACAGCTCATCCACTGTTTTCTAGAAGCAACTCTTCACATAGAAAATGTTTTAAAGAATGGTGATATTGAATGTTGAGATTTACCAAGTAACAAGATGAGGCACAAAAAAAGAATTGCTTAACATGGTATTTTATGGAACTTTCATTTTTTTCTTTCAACATTCCTTTCTTTCATACATAGTTCTTTTTTTAGCACAGGTCTATAGTCAAAGGCTACTGGTTAATGATTAAACTGCTGTCCTGATTATTTTTCAAGTTAATTTTGTACTGGAATATTACATGTTGAAAAATAAAATCCTTGGATACTGCACATTGACTATGATACAATATATATTCTAAATGTCCCCCATTTGAGTAGGAAAGTCTAGTATATTTTAAGTGAGGTTTTTCTTCTGTTTAATTTTTATTGAGAGGCTTAAATAACACATAATTTTTTCTACCTGTACAAATGATGCTGCCAGTGTCTTAATTTACCAATAAAAATTAGGTACTGATTAAGACACCAACTTAAAATACAAAAGTGCTATGATCCTTCCTGAACATTCAAATTACATAAAAGAATCTTAAGGTAAAGCTATGGCTCTTTGTGAAATAGGTCCTATCTATAGTATTATAAAAGTATTTCAAAAGATGGTTTCAGTTAAAGATCATAGTCATTAGAAATATGCCATTTGTTTTCTAGGAACCTGACAGTAATTACGTGGTTACCAGTTATAGAATGTTTCATTTCTTGAAAAAGGCAATTGAGAGGCTTGTGGTCAAATTTGCTTAGACCCACCCAGCAACTCAGTGGCAGTTTGAAAGTTGTGATTCTTTAATTCCCAGGCTGATTCTAATGCGGCAGGATAACAAGGCCTTTATAATGGAGCTTATAAAAGCACATTTTATGTGAGGCGACTAGTTAGAAAAAATGTGACCTTTCAAATTATATCACCATTTTCCACATAAAAGCAGCGGCCAACCTCTTAATTCATGCGACCTTTGGAAGCCATAAAATCACTTCCCAGATAGAGTTGATGTAGGTTTGATTGGGGGGCTGTTCTTTCTGACCCAGAGTGGGCAGAAGCCAGCCATCCACAGCACAACCTGGGGGAACACTGATATTCAGGGAGAAATGCTGAGAAGTCATCTGATCTCAGCAATGAATTACTAAAGACAAAGGTAGTTATACTAACTAGAGGTTTGATCTTTGCCTCTTCATTGCAGACAAAGAAAGCCTTTAGACTTGCCAACTGTCTGGAGAGGAATATTTCACAGATGTTAACAAACATAGAGCCTCATAAACATAAGTGCTAGGAATATATATGCATCAAAATTAAAGTCATCAGAAAAATTTTATAAATTTATTGGAATGTCTGTCTATTAGCAAAATAGTTTTATGTTAGAACTTAGTGAATGGGTGAAGCAGAGGAAAGAACACAGAATTTAAAAACAATGTACAATACCTTTATATCTTGTTTTAAGCATAAAGCCATTTTTATACTATATCTGCATTGTAGCAAATATCAAAGAATTGACTGAATGGAAAAATACAACTAAAATTTTTTAATTTTGTGCTCAGCACTTTTTTTTTCAATGTATACATTTATGTACCTAGGTGAGAGCTCATTTTAAATATGCTACTTATGTTCACAAAACAAAATATTAATATTTCCCCCATATAATTAAAAATACTATGAAAATATCATCTTAAAGTGTTACATATCAAAATGTAAATTTATAAATTTATAAATTTTAATAAATAAATTTTAATAAATAAATTTATTGAAATGTTCCACTATTCATAAACATTTAGAGTTTTCTATTTTTGTATCATAAATAACAATCCTCTGAACATCTTTGTGGGTAAAAGATTTTTATTGATTTCAGTTTGGTTTTTTTGAAAGGATGAATTTATAATATATTAAATCACCTCCATCAAAGATAAGGATCATCAACAGACATTTTTTCCCCTCTAAGTATATTACAGCCTCCCTTTCACATCAATAAGCAATAAATTTGGACTATGAACCAAGGAACCAGGGTCAATACTGTATTTTTACCTGCATACTACTGGCATTCCATAGATTTCTTTGATGATAATCGCTCCCCCTTTAATAACACCTCTACCCCATATAAGTTATGAAATTGAACCTTGAAAAAGAGATAACTGGAATAATTATGTAAGAAATGGCAGAAAGAGTGACATTTTCAGGTCTGGTGATTTTCAAGCCATAAACCTTATAATCTTACTCCAGCATTAAAATAAGGCTCAAGGGCCAGTTTTCAAAATTTTCTTGCACAATTTCCCCCTAGAAATGCCTAGACTTCCCTAAGCTACATTTGAAAACTTGCTAGTTCAAAACTAGAACTCAGCAGATGGACTCTCTTACCTGGCATACTAACCATTCTTGGGTGTTTCAAGGAAATTTCAGAATGCTAATTAAATCTTGCCATCCTCAGAAACAATTTGGTATCTTGAGGCAATTTTGGCCACCGGATTTCTGAGTGTATAGCCAACAGCTGTGCCCAAAATGGATAATTGTGCCTGGTTTAGTCCTCTCTGACATCACATATCACAGAGGAAAGCTGCCCCACATATTTTTTTTCAAGTAGGGTGGACAATTTATATACATGATTCAGATTCAAGAAATGGAAATGATAACAGACATACAAATGTTACATTGAAAACAAAAGACAGAAAACTTTCCAGCGGAGCTGAGAGCTATGCCTTCTGTGGTTGGTGGCAAGGAGCCATTCCTGCACCATCAGGAAGTGAAGGGAGGCAGCACAAGGCCTGTTACATCTGTTTGTCAAGTTCTGTAGGCCTTGCCAACTATCATGTAGTCTTTTTATGGAAACTAGATAAACAGCATGCGTCACTGTGGCTATTTCACTTTATCAGAGAAGTAGAAGGAAGAGTTCTATGAACTGTAGATAGGCTAGTGTATGAGTCTTTCCAAGCAGTTGTACAAAAAAACAAAAACAATTTGAATGTATTCAGTTATTTTGCTAACGATTACTTTTTTTAACCAAGTCAGACAGAAAAATATTCCTAAACATATAGATGTGCACCAGTTGTTCCCAGATTCATCCAAGTGGCTGTGACACCCTCCCTATCAGCACTTTAGGTTTGCA
Source organism: Heterocephalus glaber (assembly GCF_000247695.1). The sequence continues at coordinate 12,755,357 of NW_004624799.1, read as the reverse complement.
GTTTTCCAGGCTGAAGAGACTAAAGATCTTTGATTGTTCTATGCCCAACCCAGAGACACTGCTGAGAATTCCAGTCTCTCAAGGTTTAAAATGTCTTTATTCCTATGCAGTCTTGTGCTGAAAAAATCTAAAGGAGGGAGAGATGAGGGCAGAGGATTTATGTCCTGTCTACTTCACTTTCCCCTCATCTTTGCTTATCAACACTTGTTGATTGATGAGTTAATATCTTGGATTTATCTCTTTCCTGCACTCATTACATTTTGGTGGATCCTTACCCTCTTTCTCATCTCTTCTTTGTGACCTGAAATTACTTATTAGGACCCCTCCCTGGGGAGTCTGGGGTGCATATGGCATAATGTAGAACACACCAGTGCACCATTTATCTCTTTAGTGAGCTTATCTTACTGGTATATTTAATTTACAAGGCATTACCTGGATTAGGAAAAGTTTGTACAAGTCCACACACCCCCTCTTTTTTTATTTGTTTGTGCTCCTGACAAAGATTCCTGTGACTTCTGTTCATTTGTTCAATTGTCCCAGATGCTCACAAGGTTTAATTGTTGACCTTATAATGTAGTCAAGGGGCACAGTGATCACTGTGCAAGTGCCTAATTAAGGAAGGAGATAACTGAAGGGCAGAGATCACAGTGTAATAATGGAAAGAGAAAAAAATGGAAGTCAGAATGTCATAGAAACATCTGCATTCTTGTGCTCATCCAAGCACTATTTGCAGTCATCAAAATATGGAATCAATCTAACAACATAAACAAAAGAATGGATAAAAGAAATGGTATACACAATGGAATATTATTCTAGCTTTTTAAAAATGGAGAAAATCTGTCATTTGCAACAACATAGGTGACCCTGGAGAATACTACACTAAATAAAAATAAGCCAGGCACAGAAAGTCAAATACTGTATATCTCATAAGTAGAATCTAAAAAATGCTGAACTCCTAGAAGGAGAGGAGTGAATGGTGGTTACCAAAGACTGGAGTAGGGAGGAAGCTGGGGTTGATTTGGGAAGTTGATGGTCAAAAAATACAAAATTTCAGTAAAGCCTGAGGAATAGATTCAAGAGATCTGTTGAACATCATGAGGATTATAGTTGATAACAATGTATTATGTACTTGAAAACTGCTAGGAGAGTAAATTTTAAATATTCTCACCATACACAAAATATGTATGTGAAACAATGGATTAATTTGATTTAATCATTCTAATATATACATGTATATCAAAACATTGTGCTGTATATTCTCCTTTTCTCTCTCTCTCTATATGTATATACAGATAGGTAGATAGATAGATAGATAGATAGATAGATATACACAATTTTTATTTGTCAATTTTAAATTTTAAATTTAAGTTTAAAAATGGTGAAAGAGAAATGGCTTTGGAACTACTAATACCTGGGTCAGAATCTTGGCTATACCATTTACATGGACAACTCCTTTAACCTTGATAATGTCTTTTTTCTCATCTTTACAATATGCCAAATACTCATTGCAAAGAACTTCTGGAAATATTAAGCAGTGTATGTGAAATGAAAACTAGAGATGATCAGTCTCAAGGCCTATCTTTTTCTTTGTCCCTCAACTTTATTCCATCTACCCTCCTGGTCCTGCTTTTATCCTATATCTGATACATAGGTAAAATTCAAAATTCAATAAATATTCACTTAAATGAAATGTATGAAGATTCTGGTAAGTATATAATGCTTGTAAAATACATGGAATAAGACCCTCTTTGTGATCAGCCCAAAAGCTTCTTATTCATGGTTACTTCCTTAGGTTTCCCAAATTTCTCAGATAAATCGCAAGGGGCATACAGGTGAGAAGCATGTTATTAGTGTTTTTCATGTATGTCTTTATAACTCTGACTACCAAGTAGATACTTTCACTGAGTAGAATTATATACATTTTCTATTTCTAGGAAGAAGTTTCCCACATGATGCTTTCCTATGCTTGCAAAGAAAGCCTTAAATAGTGTGGACTCTGCTGACATCTCCATCTTATTTCCTGCCATCTCTCTTCCTTTCCAGTATTCCAAAGGTTTCTAAATTATATTTCAAGCAATTTAAAATACTGTTTCCTCTTCAGTGCCTTTAGATGCATCATCCCTTCTATTAAACTCATCTTTCCCTCACTCTACAATTGATTATCTCATCCTTTAGCATAATCTTACTTTCAGAGAACCTTACCAATATCACTTTTCCTCCTCTTATGTTTCTCTGAACTCTTTTTTGCTATTTACCATTGCTATCATATTTGTCATTGTATTGTCTATTGAGTTGGTTGCTGTCTGTCACTTGCTGTAGATCATCATCTCCACAAGACAACACCTCTTCTTTCCTCCGTTTAGAGTATTCCATAATATTTCATAATTCCCACCATAGAGCTTAAAAAGTATTTGCTGAAAGAATGAATGGAGCAATTTATGAATTCACATTAGATCCTCTTTGAGCAAAACTCCTCTAAGTAGGAAATGGTTGAGCATATTTCCTACAATCACTTTAAATGATTTGGTGAGCCTAAAATGATTTATTTTCCATCTTAAACTCTGTGTTGCACTCAACAAAGTTAGTTTTTTCTCATAAGAAAATACAGACAAACTTCTGATATGTATACAGAGGAAATATCAGAAGAAATGTCCTTTTAAGTAAGTAAACCACATATCTAATCAGCAGCACATGCAATTTTATGTGCTACTCCCAAACCCAGTATCATCATTTCAATGAGGATGCAACACAAACCTTTCTTTTCCTTCTTAGAATCTTTGTGATGCTGCAGGTACAGGTGCACTCCTTTAGTAAGCATAAGATGACTCATAAAGTATATGACATCATAGAAACTTTAACAGAAAATAAAAGGTAACTAGAGTACAATTGTTTGACTGGTGTTACTAGGTTACCCTCTAGTAATCTTTCCACTTATCTTGAGGCTTGGAGTTACCCTACCCTGATGTGTCTAGTCCTATATTGAGTCTGACCAAAAAAAAAAGTCAGTTATTCACAATAACAGGAAGCTAAGCAGTTAAAACACACACACACACACACACACACACACACACACACACACACAGAGTGATAGAAAGGAACAAAATTGTGAGGAAAGACAGTTTAGGTAGTTTTTCTGGCTTATTCATGTTCTTTTTCTCAGTATCTGACTGTATATAATTCTTGAAAAGATTTATCATACCAGTATAAAATATGCTACTTACATTAGTAACATTTTGAAATCTTAGGAACATAAATTTTCTCCATAAATGTTGTCTTTTAAAACATGGGAAAAGCCACCCCAAACACCACTGGCTTGGCAGAGCAGACCCCAGCCAGAAGACCACCCAGACAATAGTGGTGCAGTTACAAAGGCCCTGGTCAAAGGTATGCCTGGAAAACAGCTATGCAGCCACACAGGCCACAACCAGAAGCCTTCCTAGATGAGGGCCCAGCATGGGGATCCAGAAGGCCATCATCTGAACCCAAGTATTGGCCCAGTGGTGACCAGCAGTGAGAAGGCCTCTCTAAGGTTGTTGAGAATTGAAGCCTACTGGGAGAGCAAAGGGTCACCTCAATAAAGGTGCAGCAGACTGCTATGGTTGAAATGACACCTAAAAAATACTCAAAACCAGACTTCCAGTTCACCAAAGGCAACTCCAAGGGGCAACAAGGTGAAACAATCTGCAACTCAGACACCTGGACTCTGTGAACTGGCAATGAAAGAGGATCTGGAAAAACTAAAATCAGAAATAATTGCTCAGATAACAACAGAGATTGTGTCCATAATGAAAGACATGATTAATAATGCTAGAGCAGACACAGATTTAAAAAAAAAAAAAAAGAGCTGAAAAACATGATGGAATCCTACCATAGGAAACCAACAGAACCCATAAAAAAATGCAACAGATATCCATGAGATCATTGAATGTTTATGCAGCAGAATAAGCCAAAGTGCGGACAGAATATCAGATATAGAAAAAAGAATTGTGATTAGTGACCAGGAAAAGAAATATTTCTTAAAAATAGCAAGGGACCATGAGAAATCAACCCAGCAACTGAAAGATGATGCAAAGAAGAATAACATAAGACAGATCAGAGTCAATGAAGAAACAGGAGAGAGTGCAAATGACATTAAAAAAAGTTGTTCACAGAAGTAATGGCAGAAAACTTCCCAAGCAGGGGAAAATAATGTGATATACAGATAATTGAGGCATAAGAGACTCCAACTAGACAGGATTAAAAAAAAATCTACACCTAGGCATATAATAGTCAAGATTCCAGAAACCCAACAGAAGAACAAAATACTACAAGTAGAGAAAAGAAACAAATCACATACACAGGAAACCCCATCAGAATCACAACGGACTTCTCAACACAAACCCTCAAGTCAAGAAGAGGCTAGAATGAAGTATTTCAAGCCCTAAGAGAAAACAATCTCCAACCCAGATTGATGTAACCTGCAAAACTACCTTTCAAAATTGATGGAGAAGTAAGATACTTTCACGACAACACCTGAGGAACTTCATGAATACCAAAGCAGCACTCCAAAGTATTTTAAACAATATCCTAGGAAAAGACAATGAGGGTCAAAAACCCACAAAGCTCAACAAAATGAATCCATCAGGCAAGAAAAGAAATTAAATACAAAGCGGGAGACTCCCAACAAGAGGAAAAGGTGATGACAAGGATAAGTCAATACATCTCAGTTCTAACCATCAATGTTAATGGTAGCAATTCACCAATCAAAAGAAACAGACTGGCAGAATGGGTCAAGAAGCAAAATCCAACAATATGCTGCATACAAGAAACACACTTAATTCAAAAAGAAATTCATGTACTGAAAATTAAGGAAAACAATACTCCATATGACAGGAACCAAAAAAAAAGCAGGAGTAGCTATCCTATTTGAAGATAAAATGAATTTCAAACCAACACTAAGTAGAAGAAACAAAAAGGCCACTACATCCATGTAAAGGGCAAAATCCAAGAGGAAGAGATGACAATCATAAATATATATGCACCAAATATTAGTGTAGCCAACTATATAAAACAAATACTAACAGACATGAAAAATCAAATAAGCACTAATACAATAGTGGTGGGGGACCTCAATACCCCACTTTCACAAATAGATCAACTAGACAAAAAAAAAGCAACAAAATAATAGAACTTAACCAAACTCTTGAACAAATCGACATAACAGATGTTTACGGAGTGTTCCAGCCCACAAAATCAGAATACACATTTTTTTCCGCTGCACACGGGTCATTCTCCAAAAGAGACCACATACTTGGTCATAGAACATGTTTAAGTAAGTGCAAAGGAATTGAAGTTATCCTCTGTGTATTATCAGATCATAGTGTAATGAAATTGGAGATTAATAGCAAAAGAAACCACAAGAATTTCACAAACACGTGAAAATTGAACCACATGCTCCTGAACAACTAATGGGTCACAGAGAAAATTAAAGAAGAAATCAGTCTCTACAATTTAATGACAATGCCAATATAACATATTGGAATTTATGGGACACAATGAAAGCAGTCTTACCAGGGAAATTCATAGCAGTGAATGCTCACATTAGGAAAATGGAGTGAGCTCAAATAAACAACCGAATGCTGAACTGCAACCTTCTAGAAAAAGAAGAGCAGGACAAACCCAAAGCTAATATAAGGGAGGAAATTATAAAGATCAGAGCTGAAATCAATGCAATGGAGACTAAGACAATAATACAAAAAAATCAATGAAGTGAAGAGTTGGTTCTTCAAAAGTATAAAGAAGATTGACAAACACTTAGCCAACCTTATCAAACAAAGAAAGAAAGAAAAGACCCAAATCCATACAATTAGGAATGAAAAGAATGAAATTACAATGAACCCAGCAGAAATCCAGAGGATCATCAATACCTACTTTGAGAACCTATATGGCAATAAGATGGAAAACACAAGAAATGAACAGATTTCTAGATACATATGAATTACCAAAGTTGAAGGAAGAAGATCTAAAAATTCTAAACAACCCAGTATCAATCAATGAAATTGAAAATGTAACTAAAAACTTACCAATGAAGAAAAGCCTGGGTTCTGATGGCTTTACTGCTGAATTAGAGAAGACATTTAGAGAAGAACTATTGCCACTGCTGTTTAAACTCTTCAGTGCAATTGAAAGGGAAGCAATACTCTAAAATTCATTCCTGGAAGCAAGCATCATCTTAATCCCAAAAGCACAGAAAGACCCAAATGAAAAAGAGAAATATAGGTCAATCTCCCTAATGAACATAGATGCATAAAGTCCTTAATAAGATACTGGCAAACAGAATGCAGAAGATCATCAAGAAGATCATACACTCTGAACAAGTGGGATTCATTGTATGGATGCAGGGATGGTTCAACATACACAAATCAATAAATGTAATACACTATATTAACAGACCCAAGGACAAAAAACCATATGATCGTCTCAGTAGATACAGGAAAAGCATTTGACAAAATCCAACACACACTCATGACAAAAACCCCTACAGAAAATTGGAATAGATGGTCTTTATCTCAACCTGATGAAAGCCATCTATAAAATCCAACAGCCAACATAATATTGAATGGTCAAAACCAGAAATAATTCATGCTAAAATCAGGAACAAGACAAGGATGTCCACTATCACCACTCCTGTTCAATATAGTTTTGGAAACATTAGCCACAGCAATTAGACAAAAGAAAGAAATAAAAGGAACAAAAATAGGAAATGAAGAAGTCAAAAATGTTCAACATAATTTGTCATTTGAGGGATGCAAATGAAAGCAATACTGAGATTCCACCTCACTCCAGAAAGAATAGCTGCTATCAAGAAATCAACCAATAACAAATGCTGTCAGTATTGTGGGGAAAAAAGAATCCTTCACTGTTTTGGGGAGTGTAGACTGGTGCAACCACTGTGGAAATCAGTATGGAGATACCTCAAAGAACTAGGATTAGAGGTCCCATTTGACCCAGCTACTCCACTGCTGGGTATCTTTCCCAAAGAATTTTAAAAATCATACCGCAGTGATATATGTGCACCCATGTTTACAGCAGCACAGTTTGGAATAGCTAAAACTTGGAAACAGCCCAATTGCCCATCAACTGGAGACTGGTTAAAGAAGATGTGGGGTTTTTTTTATAAAATAGAGTAGTACTCAGCCTTAAAGAATGAGAAACTAGAGACATTTATAGTTAAATGTACACACATTGAGGCCATATTCTTAAGTGCAATAAATAGGACAGATATCTGTAAATATAGAATAGTTTCTCTGGTGTGAGAAACTGAAAGTGTAAATAAGGATCAAAATATATAAGAGACAACATGAAATAGGGAGAAAAGTTCCAAAGGGGAAAGGGAAGTGGGAGGCATAGGGGAAAGGGAAGAGGGAAAGGAATAAATAAGAGAAAATGAAAAAATGGAAACAAAGTCTTTGTAAATAGGGAGGTGTGGAGGGGTTGAAGGGAGGGCAGGGGAATGGGAAAAAAATAAGAACCAAGGGATATCATGTACAGGTACAAATTTCCAATGATAAATGTTATCATATTGTACACCTAAAATGTATCGATAAACAATGAATAAAATATACAGGTGGGACAAAAATGAATAAATAATATGGTTTTTAATTGTTCAAGTTTGCCACTGCCACTTATAGAAATTGAATAATAGTAAGACAGCTTTCCCAGCAATGTAAGAAGAGTCATCCACAAACTGTCATAAATATGAATATGGAGTGGCACAGAGTATAAGAAATAGCTGTAGAGTTTTGCTTCCATTTATACCAGAATAACAGAGTTGTCAAAATAAAAGCAGCTGTCAGTAAATGAGCTGGATCCTTCATGAAGGCAGGCAGGCAAGAAATTATACGTTTTTTTAAGCAGCTAATGTGTGGCAAGGATACTGGTAGTGGCAGGAGGAAAGAAGAATTAAACCTGTAGTAAAATAGACAAAATGCATACTCTTTGGAATCAGAGCCCCAAGTTTAGTGCCTACAGTAATGTTGGGCAAGTGCTTTAATACATAAGCAGAGCTCTAGGAGAACACAGAAGCAGAAGTTCTGATGTTTCTCAAAGTCTAGAGAGAACTCAGAGAGAAGGAAGCCCTGGAGAAGGCTTTTACAGATGAATACTTATTTCCCCACCAAAATTTTCAGAAGGCACTGAGGCAATCCATTGCATTCCTGGGCAGACCATTTATAAAGGAAAATCATACACATCTGAGAATAGACTGCAATTCAAATTACCTGTGAAGAAACACTTTCATGACAAACTGCTATTTGAATAAGTTAACATTCACATAACCACAACAATTACTACTCCACCATTACTAACATTTATACAAAATAATATCTCATTGAACTCATTACTTGTTAAATATTAAGAATTTATTAAAGATTAAAAACTTATTAAAGATTAAGCAATTAAGGCTGAGCACTAATCTTTTCAATTTTTACAGTCAAGTTATGAGAATAATATCTCCATTTTTCAGATGAAAATTTTTAGATGAAGACAAATCAAGTAAATTATCTGAGGTTATATAATGGCTAATGGTGGAATATATATTCAAATTAGAGTCTATCTGACTTCAAGTTATGGGTTTCTATTCTCTTGAAATCTGGAAGAGTATTTGAAAAATAAGTTAAAGCCCTGGAGGTATGATCAGGAGAAAATGACCAGTTCCCCTCAATTAATAGTGGAAATGTATGATTCACTGAAACAACCAGAAGTAAAATGGGCCTCTCAAATGGTAAATATGATTATTTTATTCTTAAAAATGAACATTAAAAATTATATGATGGTGAATTAAAATCATGCACTCATCAATTGCCTTCAAAATAATCAACAAATTTTCAATTTTGTTTCATCTCCCCCTGAACTTTTTCAAGCTTGAATGTTCAAATGTAAAGTTCAGAAATCAAATCTCTTTTATAATTAGTACAATTTGCATCTTGAAATAATATCTTTCCTTTATTATCAGCATAAACAATCTTGGAAAGCATTGTTCTTAAATAAAAGACAAGATACTGATTTTCTCAAAATTAAAATGCAGATTCAATAGGAATAAAACAATGAAAATTCTACTGTCTACAGTAAAAATCATAATGACATCATCAATAAAATCTCATGTAAAAGAAATTTGATTGTGAAAAGAGAATGCTGAATGAGCAATGTTTGATTATTTTAGATGCACATAATAGTCTAAACATAAAAAGAAGAAAAACTCCCTTTGGTGCCAAATGAATAAGGATAGGTATTTGACAATGAGATACAACCTAAAATGTGTCTCATGTGAAAATGTGTAAGGCAGAAATAAAGTCTTGCTTTGCAAATCTGCTAGACAGGGAGAATATGTGCAAACATAAGGAAATGAGTGCTATGAACTATAGATATGGGTATTTAGCTGTATATTAAAGGGAAGGAACAAAAAGAACTGGAACTATCTTAAATATGTAGTATTTACTCTAGCAATATCTGCATGGAATATATATATGACATATTATTAAGAGATTTGTCCTTCCAAAACCTTTAGCTGGAATGTGTACCCCACCCCCACCTCTATCCCAGATGCCAAGATCAAAATTTCAAATTCTTGTGCTGACCACATTGCTGAGTGCTAAGAGAGCCATAGTAAAAATGACACTCACTTAAAGGGCTTATTGGCCTAACTTATGCATAAAATGTATAATTATACCAGTATATTATAATAGAATTTTCATGAAGAGTATTTAGGTTAGGAAGGTTTACAGAAATCTAGCTAAACTGGATTGGAAAGTGTTATGCTTTGTATCTAAATGTCCTCCCCAAAGCCTCATGTGTTCATAAGTGGGGAATTTTGAAGGTGGCTACATTAGGGTGTGTGAATGTGGATTAAGGGTATGATGCTGGGATTAAGAATGCTCCGCACTAGGTGTGGGTGGCATCACCCAAAAGACAGGTAGCTTGGATGGGATGAAAGGGAGAGGCTGCTGCTGCGTGCTGCCTTCTGTCTGCAACACCATGGACTATTTCTCCTCTATGGTGCCCCTCTCCTATGCCACCCTGTTTTGGAATCATCTGACTATGGACAAAAATCTCTACAAACTGAGCTGAAATAAACCTTTCCTCCCTTAACTTTGGGTGTTGGGTATTTTGTCTCCACATGAGAAACTAGTACAGAAAGTAATACAGAAGGTAAACCAGATTCTGAAACTAAAATTCTGTGTCTGATTGGTCACAGCTTGCCAATTGCTCCTCTGGCAGCTAAAACTTCAGGAGCATTGTCCTTCATTGTTTCCAGGCCAGCTTGCCAAATGAGGGGCTCCTATGAAAGTCAATTCTACCAGACAGATGCTGACTCAGTCTTGCCAAGCAGGTATGATTGAGAACTCACCTGGATAAGCTGGCCAGTGTACCTCTGAAGTGAGAAAGAACAGTTTCCTCCTTCTCTAATTACATACTAGCAAACTAAATGACTAGACTCATGGGAGTAGGCTATCATTTTACCACCTGGATAAGAAACAGAGTGATAGCACAGATGTGATTCTTCAGCAAATTGGCTACGGCTGCCAAATTGCACATTCAGGTAGCCCAAGACGGCAACTATTTAACAGAATATCTGTGTTAGGCCTAAAATTTTCCTAAGATGTGTTTTCATGTTTTTTACATTGTTAATCATCAGGTAGGTCAAGGTATATGCTAAGAAGTATAGATTAGACATCACTTTATCTTTTTAACTAGATTATGTTAGTGAAACGGCACAGAAAAAAAAAGGATTCACTTAAAGTTCATGATTTTGACCTTTTTTTGCCTCAGTTTATTCACTTGTAAAATGAGACAGATAAATATATGTCTACATGCACCTCCTGGTATTGAGCTGAATATAACATAAATAAGGAAGTACATTTTTAAAAATTAGAAGTGAAAAGCATAATTTTGATTATGGATAATTTCTCTCTAATTTATTCACTTTTTTATGTTTTATTTTCTATGTGATTTGTTCCTACCTTTGTTGTATAGAAAGAAATATTTCATATTTATAAATACAGAGGAAAATTGTTCAGATCAAACAGTGGAGACACAATTAGATACGTCTTCTAGAACAAAAACATATACATATAACAACCTCAAAGAAAATGTGAAATTAATGAATAAATTAAACCACAGCTGTAAAAATAAATAACACTTAAAAATTTACCAGGAGTGTAGATTTCATGTTATGTGATCTTACCACAATAAAATAAAATGAAAAGAAATCACTCTGAATAGCTTGCAACCTTCTTGAATCTACTTTTCATAAACTTCTTTGTGGGCTTCAGGAAAAGGATGCAGCATTCAAAATTATTGTTGTGCACATCACATGCTGATTTTAGGCTCTACTGAGGAATATGATTAGACTTTAATCCATAAATTGTGGGCAGAAAAATGGTTTTTGAATTTTATTTGGTAGTTTTTAACTGAATAAAAACTATGGAAGTAAAAAGATTAACAGCCATCTTAATTTTATATTCCATCTTTTCCTTTTCTGTCCATGCAAATGGCTTTTAGGGGAAGATAGGGAGATGATGAGAGGAGAATTTATTAAAGGAAGACTATATTTTTGGGGGGACAATTTCTAATCTACATCTAAATTCTCTAGGAAAAAAAAGATGACAAATGTTCCGTGGAACTGCTACTTAGTAGACACCACTTTCTGTTGTCTCCTCCAGAACAGCACAGTGATTTAATGCATGACTGTGGAATTAGGCCTTCTAGGTTGGGATATCTGCTCTGTTGTTATTATTAGCTGTGTGACAGACAACAAATTAAAATTTTCCCATTACCCTGACCTTATTTGTAGAGAGAGAATAGTATACAATTGAAGATTTGACAAGTTAATACATATAAAGTGCTTAGAACATATTAAATCCTCAATAGGTTTTACTGATTACTTCCAGTTATTTTGTGTTTTTTTAAAAAAAACCTTTGCTTTCTGCAAAAGTTATTCTAATCTTCCTTTCTATGTTTTAAAATAAGAGATACCTTAAGTAATGCCAAAAAATAAGAAGGAGGAGGAGGAGAGAAAGATAATTATACTAGTCTACTAGCTGTGGAAGAAATATTCTAAATTTGACTTAGAATTGAAATGGAAGTCTCCTGATAACAGATGACTCAGTCATGGCTAAAGAGAGAATTCCCCATGAAACTTGAACTATAGCAGAGGCCAGTATTTGGCAGCAGGACCCTGCCGATATTGTCAGAGACACAATCCATTTGAAAGGCAGCCAAGGAATGTGGATCTAAATCATCTAGCTTTCATTGTCTGCCCCTCATTGAACTCTTCCTGAGAAAGTAAGTGCTAAGAAATTAATCAGAAGGAAATAAACTCTACCATGTCCATAAAAATGGCTATTATAATATTATGTGTAATATTTACTGAAGAAATTTCCTCAAGATCTCACAGGGGAATATCTAACTGATAGAATATATACTATTAGTAAAAACAATCAAATTATCAGCAACACAAAAAAATACTGTTCAATATAAAGAGAAAAAAGAATTTGCAAATGCATATATCTTATTACTTTATCTTTGTGCAAACACATTTATAAATATTTTATACAATTATATATTTAAAGGCAATTAGGAAATTGGAAGAAAATAATTAGGTTTTTCCTGAAGAAATCATGAGTAAAATCTCTTTGTAATGTTACATATATAGATGTATATATATAAATATAGATATAGATATTTAATTAATATGAAATTAACCCATTTGCATATATGTGAAATATAATACTAAAGGTAATCAAGCAATTTGTGTTTTAATGAATCAATACCTTAAATCATTTGTGGATTTAATGAATGCTTCGATTTTTCTATCTTCCTGCTACCTCTAACACTACTATGAAAACAATATTCATTTCACATCTATGATCAGATACCTGTATATTATGACTTAGCAAGTTTAAAGTAAAAAAAAAATCATAATAATTTTTTCATTTACATCTATGTTAAATAGTTAAATATTCAATAGACAGTTACTAACAGTGGGAGGCAGAGAAGAAACTAATATTACTGAACACCTGTTATGTAACATACACAGGCTTTTAAAACATATAATTTCTCATTTAAAATTCTACAAGAAAATTACGATTGATAACACCATAGTAAAAAAAAAATCAAATGCTATTCCAGTCAGGCAACATGTTTGTTGCTAGAAATTCTATTAACCACAAATGCACATTGGAAAGGACAAATGTCAAATAAGTAGACAATGACTTTGGCAGTAGATTTCATCATGCAAAGAAATGTAATCTCAGAAAGCACACCTGAGCTACTCAAAGGACCCCCATGGACTGAGCCAGCTACTCATAGTAGAAATCAGCAAAAGACCACCAGGAGAGCAGAAGACTCCTTGAGGATCACGGGGATGGACACCATCTTGAGAAGGAGAAAACTAAAGAAAAAGCAATGGGATAAAGACTTTAACTTAGAATCCATGGAATATCTCAAAAAACAAAGATATCAAAACAGACTGTTTAAACAGAAAGATCCAAAGATGACGGTAGTTATCTTTTTCCTTTCAGTGCATAGTAGTAAATTGGGAGAGCCTGAGAAAGGAGAGCCTGAGTTTAAGGAACATTAGGTCCATTTTAGAAAATGAAGATAATTTTCTTTGCTTATCTAAGCAGTATATGAACACTTCTATAATGTGAGCTCTCTGAAAGCAGAAATTTTATTTTTTTCTACTTATCTCCATCAGAAATTAGCACACTTGCTTCTGATAGTTATACAAGAAATAGCACCAAATGAATGAATTTTAAAACTTGAAAGGATTAAACAGGCTTCTTAATCCATCATCCTCATTTCAGACAGATTCACATAATTCAGTGCAGAAAACTTTTCTTGGAGGAAAACCTCATAAGGAGGTTTTATTATCACTACTTAATTGTGTGGGCTGTTCAGAACTTCATTTTTTTTCTCCCAGTGAGAGATGCCTCTTGATTACTTACTGAGTATGTGAATCTTCCTGATACAACTACCACAATCAATTTCATGCATTGATTATACTATAAAATATACCCAAATGTGCAGCTTGGCCAAGAGTTTTTCTTTTTCTTTCTTTTATTCTTTTTTCTTCTATTTGTCTTATTATTGTTGCCTTTTTTCTTTAAAGAGAGGAGAAAACTCTCTTTTATTTAAAATAAAGAAAACAGTGACTTATAATTATATTTTCATGCCTTAAAACATGAGAATGTGCCAAATTGCTTAACTAAATGCAGATTTGGTTGGGATTCCAGAGTTACTCCTGAGTCAAGGCCTTGGAAAGTCTGAACCATTGCTTATCTTTAATTTATAGTTCTGTGCTCAGGGCCACACTTAACTGATTGTTCATAAGGTTAAAATTTGGGCTTAGAATGTGCATCACAGAACAGACATCAAGCAAACTCACACTCCAATATTTTTCTTATTTGTTGCATCTAAAGACTCCCTCCGGTAGGTATATTAAATTAAACTAACAAGGCTGTCTGTAAAAGCAGTCTAACATAAAAGTAGAATGTTGGATGGGCTCTCCTGATATTGTTGAGCTCTTCTATTTCCTTCTCTTTGGCCTCATAAAATATTTTGCCCCCATAATCATAAAATATTTTTATTTATTTAGTTTATTGGTATACATTTTAGATATACATAATGATCACATCCATCATAGGGAATTTGTACCTGTACATGATATATTTTAATTCCCCAGCAGAAATGATTTGAAACATTCAGTATTCTAATCAAAAGATACACATATTTCCAAGTTTAAGTAAAATATCTTGATACACAACTGTGCTTTCTCATCTTTGCAAATTTTTAAAATATTAGTATTTCAAGTACTGAAAAGAATGTAATTCTCCCTGTAATGCCTAGATGTGTACCTCTACCAAAGGAACTCAGTATTCCAGGAAACTGTGAGATGATCAAGATAAAAATGGGGCAGTGAGAGCCCTGTGGTTTCATTCCCAATGCTCATCACAGTATCCTTCCTTCTGTGGCAAAGCAACTGTGCAACTCAGTTGGTGTATCTTTCTAGGTCCTGGCAAGAAACACATGACATGCTCAAATTGGGTTGTTCAAGGGAAGATTAGTACAGGTGACTGTTAAAGAAAGTGAAGGTAAAGTAAGGAAGTCACAAATGTCTTCATGCTAGTATCAGTACTGTTGGGAGGAGGGATTAGTAATACCCTGAGCCTGATAGGGCAAGAAGAGGAAGCATTAAGAGAAACTAAAGGCAGATTACAAAGATAGAAAGAGGCATGTGAAAAAGGCTGTTGGTAAGTGATTGGCCTTCAGTGGAGGAAAGTACTTAACCTAAAATAGTTGGAAAATGTCAGATAAAAGTGGACTTGACCTTGAGCTCCATGAAGTAGAATCTAAGGATAAGGGTGTCTATTGAACCACATTATACTCTTAAAGAAACAACAGAGTGGATCCTGGGTCTAAAAGAACAAACAAAAGAGATACAAAAACAAATGAGCTTCATCTCTTAACTCCAGGATTATGGCCATTAGTAATCCATAAGCACCTATATGTAAACTAAAACAAAATCTCCTATTAACCTTTTGGTAATATAACTGTGCTTTAATGGAGTGTAATCATGCCATTCCCAATTGTAGAATTATTGGTTCACGGATGGGCACAGATCTCAGCCCAGTCCAATCAGCCTCTGAATATTCCCTGATGACAGTGATTCAAGGCCAGGCATCTGTCTAGCATTAGCTTTACAGGACTTAAGTTCAGGACTTTTACTCTATGACTGTCTATTCAAGAAGTTCTTTCTTGCTTCCTGGAAATGAATGAGGAAGGATGTAGTCCTAGGAAGTTCTAGTATTTACCATAAAATAAAAATGGATCAAAGATCTAAATGTTAAAACAGAAACACTTAATCTTCTGGAAGACAAAACAAGTAAAACTCTTGAAGATATAGCTGTAGGCAAAAATTTTCTGAACCAAACGTCAGTTACAGAAGAAATAACATCAAGAATCAACAAGTGGGATCATATCAGATTAAAAGGCTTCTGCACGGCAAAGGAAATAACTAACAGAATGAAAAGAGAACCTACAGAATGGGAAATATTTTTCCAGCTAGTCCTCAGACAGAAGTAATATCTAGAATATATAAAGAACTCAAAAAACTTTGATCCCTCAAAATAAAAAACTCAAAAAACTGGCAAGTGAAATGAACAAATATTTCTCAGAATAACTATAAATGGCCAATAAATACATGAAGAAATGCTCAACATCACTGACAATTGGAGAAATACAAATTAAAACAACACTGAAATTCCATCTTACTCAAAAAATAATGGAATCTATCAAGAAATATAATAATAACAATAATAATAATAATAAATGCTGGAGAGGCTGTGAGGAAAAGGAAATCTTCTCCATTGTTACTGCAATGTAAACTAGTACAACCAGGATGGAAATCAGTAGTATGGAGATTCCTCAAAAAATTAAACTAGAAATTCCATTTAACACAATTATTCCCCTTCTAGGTATCTTCTTAAAAAAGTTAAAGACATCATATTACAGTGATGCATGTATACCCATATTTATAACAGCACAACTTATAAAAGCTAAATCATGAGAGTGGCCCGTATGTCCAGCAATAGATGATGGATAAAGAAAATGTGGTATTTATACACAATGGAGAAATACTCTGCTATAAAGATGAATACATTTGAGACACATCCAGGAAAATGGATACATCTTAACACCATAATGTTAAGTGAAATAAGTCAGACACACAAGCTTAAATATTGCATAGTATCTTTTATATGATAAACCCAAAATATAAATAAAGAGCAAAGTAAAAGTCACCTAATAGGAAATATTGAAATAGATCTTTTGCAGATGGAAAGGGAACCAAGAAATAGCAGCAGGAGGGAGGGAAAAGAGAAAAGTGGATAAAACGAATTGAGATGTGTTATTTATATTTACCAAATCCTTGCAAGGAATGTGATCATTATATACAGAAAACATGTACTAATAAATAAAAAATTGAAAAGGAAGGAAAGCCAGAAAGAGAGAGCTTGATGGACAGATGGTGTAAATGGAAAAAACAATGTACAACTTGTACATCATGAGTGTCTGAGCTAAAATATGCCAGAAGTTTGCTATTTCCATCATAAGTATTTCTCAATCATTTCCTATAGATTTTAAGTTGACCAGAATTGGGTTTTCTGTTGATTGCAAGCAGTTCTTTCTCATCTTTCAATAATAGAAGAAAACTTATGATTTATAATCTCTCCATTATCCAAACCATATAAAAATAGACAGAATATATATGTATTATAAACTACATTTTCAACTCAAACCAGATTGATTTCAATTATTCTTGTATATCAGCTATATTGGAATTTACTTAATCAAATTATCTGCAAAATCCTTTAAAACAATTCAGCTGATTTTTTCTCTGATACTATCTTTAGCATAATTGCAATGTAAACATCTTTTATTATCCATTGATACAATTGTATTTGTATTTGTCAAAATTACCCATTTTAGTGGACCACCTGCCCAAAATATCCTTTTCATACCCACAGTTGGATTTTGATTATTTGCATACTTCGCACCTAAGTTACTTGATCACAAGTGTGAAGATACAAATTAAGAACATTATGTAAATTGCTAATAGAAGAAATTAATAAATACAAACTGAAGTTTTACAACTCAGTAATATGCTTAGGTTCACCTATCAGGAATTAGATTCCAAAAGTAGATGTAAGGGTACAGAGTCCAACATCTGTATTGATCAGAACTTATTTGAGCTCCGTGTGTGTGTGTGTGTGTGTGTGTGGTGTGTGTGTGTGTGTGTGTGTGTATCTTTCCCCTCAGCTCTATTAAGGTGTGATTGAAAAAACTGTAAGTAAGGTCTGCAATATAAAACAGCCTTTTAATTAGCCTCCCTACAAGAGGTTTTGCATTACACACATGCCTAGTTCTTAGGATAGTGTGTTTTTAGGTAAAATTTTCTGGGAAATTCTCTCCTCCCTTTTCAAAGCATGGAGTGAGTATACTGTACTTGTCCAAAAGTTTTGACTCAGCAGGCAGAAATATTTCATGTCACCATAGACTGGTTGTGGTGGTATGACATCCTGGACCAGAGCAGAGTGCACCAAGAAGCCAGAGTAGCCTATGATCACCGTGTAGGGATCAGGCAGTACAGCAGATAGCTAAGGCTGGTCAGCTAAACTAGTGAGATAAAAACAAGGAAGTGTATTGGCCTTGCAGGCAATGGTGGGATCTCTTCATGGTCCAGGAAGTATATAACTGTAAAGAGCACAGTATCTGACTGAAAATATAACAAATATTATTGTGGCAGAGAGCAGCTTTAGAGCTAAACACAGTGAACCCTATTTCTTATAAATGATGGAAAATTGGGGAAAAAGAGACAACCCAGGAGGCCCCACAACAAATTGGAACAGTCTAGCTTGAGAGTCAGGGGAACACTGAAGGCTGGACTACTGAGGCAAAGGAATGCAGGGGCCAGGACTGTGTGTGGTCACCATGGGCTACAGGGTGTAGAGCAGAGACATTGAAAAGCAACTGCAATCACACTGTTCTCTGCTATGATAAGCTCTGTGTGTGTCTAGGATCCCTGAAGAAAAGATGCATGTAGTTTGTTTACAATGCTATTTTGATTCTTTTCGATCAAGTGTTCTTTTACTTGTAAAACCTGATATTAAATGTGTTAGAGACTGTAGATATTGAATTACACCCTCCCTAAAAGACACATTGAAGTGCTAATCCCCAGTATCTCACTCAGAATGATCTTACTTAGAATCATTGCAGATATAATCAGTTGTCACCCAACAGTTGGATGCACCCTTAATCCATATGCCTGGTGTCCTTGTATCAAGAGAAGACAGACACCTGAGGAGAGGAGCCTTGTGAAGACAGAGGCAGAGACTGAAGTGCTGTAGCTGTAAGCTATAGGGTGCTGAGCATTGCCAGCAAACTTCCGGGAGCTAGTAAGAAGCAAGGAAAGATTCTACTCTATGGGTTTCAGGGAGAACATCATCCTGCTGATTCCTTGATTTGGTACTTTCAGAGTCTAGAACTCTTAAACAATAAAGTCCCCACTCTGTAGAACTTTATTACTCAGTTTTAGGAAAGTAATACAAAAAATATGGTTCTGTATTTCATCAAATCTAAAACATCATTAATTGCAGGATGCTCAGTTTTTTATGTACCATTAAGAGGGAAAAAAATGCCAATTCAAATATGACACATGGTCAGTTGTAAGAGGTAATCTGATTTAAGATGTTAAAATATATCTAAGAACCTATAAAATGTGGCACCTGGATTCTATCAGGTGATTTGATACTAATGTTTGAATTAGTATTAATTTGAGTAAGTCACCTAGAAGGCCAGGTCTAATGAATGTGTTCTCCAGCTGGTACCTAAACAGATATCTAGCCAGACTGAGCATTGCCTGATAAGTAAAGTATGTTAAATGATGATACATAGGCATATTCTTTTTAAAGATAAGGTTGGAATGTATTTTTTTTAATTTCCTAATATGTACTAATTTATTTTTTTAAATAATTTTATTGGTACATTTTAGGTATATAATATAATGACAAGTCATCATTGGAAATTTGCACCTTTACATAATCTCTCTTGGTTCTTATTTTTTCCCTCTTCCCCTGCCCTCCCTTCAACCCCTCCATCCCTCCCGATTTACAAAGACTTTGTTTCCATTTTGTCATTTTCTCATATTAATTCCATTCCCTTCTTACCTTTCCCCTACCCCTCTCACTTCCCCTTCCCCTTTGCCCCTTTTCTTCCTATTTCACCTTATCTGTTATACCTTTTAGTCCTTATTTACACTTTCAGTTACTCACACTAGAGAAACTATTCAATATTTACACGTGTGTCCTATTTATTTCACTTAAGAGTATTGCCTCAATGTGCATCCATTTAGCTATAAATGACACATATCACAGTGATATATGTACACCCATGTTCATAGCAGCACAATTTGTAATAGCTAAAACTTGGAAGCAGCCCAATTGCCCATCAACTGGAGACTGGATAAAGA
>NW_004624799.1:12717573-12735192 GCF_000247695.1 Heterocephalus glaber | reverse complement strand
TGCCCATCAACTGGAGACTGGATAAAGAAAATGTGCTTTTTTTTAAAAATAAAATGGAGTACTGCTCAGCCATAAAAAATGAGAAATTAGAGACATTTGTAGCTAAATGGGTTGTATTTTTCACTTGAGTATCACACAATGTTGTTCCTCACTACTAGGCAATGTCAATCTTGGAAAAAATTGAGTAACATTATTATCAAATGGTCTTTTTAACCTTACCTTTTTCTTCAAGTTATTTTTGTATCACTGGCTGCCATCACCATTGTTTTCATTTTTATTGTTTACATAAATTTATTAAATTGATTACATGTCTAATCTTTTCTCGCATGAACATCCAGCCGGCTGCCTGAAACAGACTACTTTTAACCATATTTCTAAATTACAACATAAATGGTACTCAGCTTTCATTCTTAATTCTCTCAGAATCACTGATAGTCTATGCCAATGGCTCTTTCCTTGACTTTCATCAGAATTACCTGGAAATATTTTGAAAAAAAATCTATCCCTAAAATTCAAAAACTTCATAATGTGTGGTATAGGAAATATGAAAAAAAAAATCTCTTATACTTCACTGGTAGCAATGCAAGAAATCATGCAACCTCTATGGAGGAAAATTTGGAAATAGCTACCAAATATTTTCAACTCAGAAATTCTACTTCTAGGAATTTACTCCAAGATTTGCACTACCACAGGCACAAAAGAATTATAAATAAAAATCATTCACTGTGGCATTATCTGTCATAGTAAAACGTTAAAAAACACCTAGGCCCTAAACATAAGAGGTGAATTGATCAAATTCTGTTGTCTCCACACAATAAGGTATGACTTTACAATAGAGCTATAAAAAGAAGAGAAGATGACTTCTGAGAAAGAATATAGCGAGAAAAAAGCGGGAGACAAAAGAATATTCTACAATTAGTTTATAACTGTACTTAAATGGACATTTCATTGTTCACTTTGGCAAAAGTGCTGAAATAATTGCAGGTACCTTAAATCACCACAAAAAGTAAAAACCAAATGCCAATTTTCATCCTGCAGAAAGGTGAAGAACCATTCAGCAAGAGACTGGCATCCTAGGCTCTATGATCACTTGTGACTATGACCATCAATGCCATTGCTATCAGTAACAAGCTCCCAACCATCATGTAGTCCAGAGGCAACCATGTGATCTTTATGTCCCGCTTCCTTGTGAAAAGGGACTCATCTTTTACCCATCTGACCAAATAGTAAGGTTCCCATTAAAGTGCTTGGTTAAGAGACTTTGGATTTTATGGAAATGTTTTCATTAGCCAAAATAAATATTCATACATAATTTTTAGGTACATTATTCTTTGTCTAGTTTGCATTTTGCTTATTTTGCTAGGACCAAGAAGAATCCTTTCTAGCCAAAAGTATTTAAAAAGAAAACATGGAAGAAAAAGGAACAGTTGCTGGAACATTTTATTCAGACCTCTTCTTGAAACTTTATCTGGCAAGTCATTTTAGAAAACATAGCACGTAATCTGCTGAAAATTAAAAAGTGGGAATTTTTATTATCAATCCTCATGTCCTAACCAAACCTTTCTCATCTAGCTCTACAGGCCAAATTCTGCATTGACATATGATTTTCTTCCCACAGCCTTTCTGGATTTCATGGTGCATAAAGTTATTCCAAGATTTTAGAAATTGGATGACTTTTTGGTTCATAAAAGTTTTGTGAGAAATTATATTATTCTATGAAGAAAGCAATGAACTGAGATCTAATTTTTTCAGAGACTTTCTTTTATGGTCTACATTATTAATTAACTTTCGTTGGCACCATAGAAACATTTTTTTTTTTACCTATATTGCTTATTTTGGCAGATTGGAAGAAGAGGGTAAAAAAAGGTCGAATTTTGAATTTGTAGTTTAAATAGAAAATCAAGAGTCGAGTTCTACCTGTACTTCCTACTTACATGAAAGCACAACTCTGAAATCTAGTTCTTGCTGTCTCTCTCTCTCTTCTACTTGTCTGATGATATTTGATTATTTTATAATCAAAGGATTATTGAGAAGGATAAACATATGAAAAGCCTCTCAGAAGGGCAGTACTGGAACACAGTAGGTCCTACATAATCATTCATTTCTGACCCTGTCACTGTCCATTCAGTTAGGTTTTTTTCACTCTTAGGCATGCATCAGAACCACCTGGAAGGCCTGTTGAACACAGATCCCTGGGCCCCATACCCCAAAATTCTGATTCAGTAGGTCTAGGGTAGTTCTCAGAATCTGTGCTTCCAATTAATATCCAGATGATGTTCATGCAGTTCTCAGGACACACTTTTCATGTCGTTGGTATTTCTAATCATTTCTATTGCTAACAAAATTCCTCTCTTGGGCCAACTCCAGTTGACTGGTATGCTCTATTTAGAAAGATTCTGAGGCTGTGTCAGGCCTGAGTGAGATGATGATGATGACCAAATTGTTTGCAAAAACATTCATGAACCAAGGTACCCCTGTATTTAATTTTCTTCACACAGTAATTCTGTGAAATAAGTATTATTATCTCCAAACTAAAAATGATGTTTAGAGAGTTTTCTCAAATAATTTTCCTAAGGTCATTCAAAAAGTCCATGACCTATTTTTAACCTCAGAGGCTGTGTTCTTAATCTCTATAGAAGTAAAAGAAACACTGAGAATTTTTCTGTTAAAAAACAACAACCACCAAAATTTCTGTTTCTGTTGTCCTTGGGAAGTTACATTTGTTTTTGTTTTTTTCATGAAAGTAATGATAACCCATCATTCTTATGTATAATGTTGAAGTAAAATATCAAATGCATATATTAATGGAGTTATGTGTTTTAGTAGAGTCACCTCTCCTAAATATAAATCATATTTATATGTCCTTGTTTAGTATTCTTTAATATTTTGTTATCAGCTGTTCTTACAGAAGTATCTCATGTACAAAGCAATATATCTTAGCTCAGGCTTCATGTGCGTGTTTATCTCAGGTTTTAAATTTAACACATACCCAGTGGCTTCAATATTAGATGTTCTTACTTTTTTACTTAACAAGGCACTAGAGTCATATTTTATTAAAGTTTTTTTCTTATGCATGTTCACTATCAACTTAATGTAATTTATGTATATCCATGCTTCAGTCACTCCTTATTTTTAAGAAAAAGCATATTTCAAAGCAAGTCATTTCCTTGGTAAATTGTACATATGCTTCAATATAAATTAATAATAAAGTAAAGGTACTATAAAAATTATTCCCTCAAAACTCTGGAGGAGGTAGTTAGTGTTAAAAGCAGGACTTGTTGCTCCCAGGATGCTATTATGTTTATGAAAACGGATAATCAAAGTCATTTTGAAACGTCATTCATTCTATTTTTATGTCTGGGAAATTTCTGCTTTGTAAAACATATTTGAGTTGTTAGAAATCAATTTAGCACTTGTGAAAGGTTCTTCAAGGAAAGTATTATCAGACATTTTAAAGCTTTCTTATTCCCTTGGACAATTCATATTGTCATGAGCACCATAGAAAAAAAGTATCCTGATATTTGTTTTGCTTTGCACCTTACAGAGCTGTCTTTGAGATCAAAGAAATTCCTGAGTGAGAAGGAGGTCCACAAAGTACAAGGCAAACAGCAGTGGATGCCAAACGGGGGGGGGGGGGGGGTTGATCATGGGACCAACTTCCAAGTCCCCCCAACTTCCAAGTCCCCCCAAATACCATTAACTGACTTGAAGAAACAAGCATCACAGGATTGTAGGTTTTGAAGTCCAATGATACATTAGAGAAGACCTACCCTGACAATTTTATTCCACAACTGATTATACTGAAGGGCAAAGATCATCCAAGAGCACAAAGTCAATTGCACAAAGTCAAACTGGACAAATCATGCTATCACAAACTATTTGAGCCCTGTTCTTGTCAGAATAAAAATCAAGTGACACATTCATTATCAAGCAGCCAACATGAGTAGGGAAGAATTTCAAGATTCTTTGTAGAGAAAGCTAACAAGGAGTTAAAAAATCTTTTGGGAAAACAATCCTTTTATTTACATCCACAAAGATCTTAAGAATAAGAGAAGGTCAATTTTAAAAGTATAAAAATGTATTTTCTAATGGGATATCTTTTATTCTATTTAGAAATCATTTTGACTATATATCTGCTCTTCATGGTGACTTCCAAGGAGTCAGATTCACCAAGTGACCTATAAAATGACAATTTGGGATTAAAAAAAATATTAAGAAGCTGAGTGTGGTGGTGCATGCCTGTAATCCCAGAACCCAGGAGGCTGTGGCAGGAGGATCATTGAGAGTTCAAGGCCAGCCTGGGCTATGTACTGAGTTTAAGGCCAGCCTGAACTACATAGTGAGACCCTGTCTCAAAGCAACAACAATAACAACAAAAAGCAAAAACAAAAAACCCAAATATTAAGATACTATCCTTTATGAAAAAGAGAATAAGCAAAAAAGAAACTGATCAGCTTCATACTATCACATAACATGAGATCCAGCACAAACAGTGGTACCATACTGAGCTTATCATAGACTTGGGAAGCTCAGATTATGGCTCTGAAATAGACTTTCTCCAAGCTAATCTATGGCTAAACTTGATCTGAAAGTTATGGTAAATATAGTAACAAAAAATAAAGCTAAAATTTACGTACACAGGCAAACAATGCCCCAGCATTAACTTAAAACTTCACAAAAGGAAATTTGGATTGCCATATATACCAGCACAGTGGACAAATATTTGCCTTCTTTTCCAATTGTTGTAGGTACTTAAACAGTATAGGTACCTGTTTACTTACAAGGTTGGCATTGATTCCCTTGTTACCATGGGAGCTGGTTAAAGTTGACTTTGGGCTTTCACAGAAAGCCTCCATATCTCTGCTCTGATGAGGAGTAAGTGGCTTTTACTCCTAAAAGCGAGGGTGTTCTCTTTGTGACCAGGCCCTGTCAGTGTGTTTGTTTGAATCATTTCTAACAATGTTAGTTGTTACTCTAGGTAACGAAGAGTTTCTTTTTTTATATAACATACACATTTACAATGGCACACACACCAAAATTCAAGGCGAGGGGGTGGGGGAATGATAGCATAACATTAGCGAGTAGGTGCTTTGTTGTGTCTCCTGGGTGTACTATTCACTATTTCCTGAACATCTGTGCTATTTAACAACTATGCTAACTGCAGTGTTCTGGATGGTTACAATACTCTCTTCTTTCTGAACGCTGCATTCCTGTTTACCACTGAAGCCTCCATTTCCTTTTTCTTTCCTTTAATATTAAAGAAAACTATATGCAGAGTGCCTTTTTGTTACTAACAGTATATTTTGTGCATATCAACATTTGTAATGTAGTTTTAATGTAATACAAAGTTTTCTATTGGATTGGATAATATATCTAGAAATGATCAAAATTTATAGTGAAATTAAGTTCATATTTAAATATTTATTACCGTTATAGACACATTGCCATTAATCTCTCTCAAAATACTCAAAATACCGTCCTTTGCTTTGAAAACACTTATTTCATTATTCTTTTTTTTTTTTGGTACCGGGGATCGAACTTGGGACCTTGAGCTTGCAAGGCAGGCAGTGGAACATCTGAGCTAAATCCCTGGCCCTTATTTCATTATTCTTGACAATGTGTTTTTCATTGGAATAAGTTTTTTTAAAAACATTAAACATTCAACACTATTTTTTAATCATGCTTTGTATTAATAGAATTCTATTACAGGATATTAGTTTTATACACTGTACGATTTCATAAAAGGTTGCAAAGATTGTGGATTTGTATGCGTGTGTGTGTTTGAAACTGAAAATATATCTGAAAACTGCTGGGTTTAAAGTGTTTATTTTAAATTTGGTGACAATTTTCAAATTGCTCTATCAAGTTTCTAGGAACAAAAGAAACCAGATTTAAAAGTATTTATTTGCTCACTCCAAAGTCAACACCCAACTATCAAACTTTGTTTTTCTTTATCCAAAATGAGTGAAAAATAGCGTCTTCTTTTCACTTTAGTTTGCATTTCATCAAAGATGTGTGAATTCTAACTTTATTTTATAGACTTTCTAATGCAGAGCATGCTTTAATTTTGAACTTCTCCAAATCTATTTTTTGTAAAGCTGGAGAATATGAACATTTTTGAACAATGATCCAATTTACATTAACAATTTATTTTATTTTCCCCCACTTCCTAGCGACTTTTGTATTTATCTTTGTTAAACTCTCTCTTCCAACCACTCTGCCACGCTGTTTCAAGCTACCGTCATTCACAGATCAGTCCTTCTCCCTAACATATGCTTCCTTTTGTTAGAAGGAGGATCATTTTCTTCATTCAGGTTCCTGGTCTCATGTGCAATGGCTGAAGTTTATCCAGTTCAAATCCTGTGGTGCTCAGCTGAGACCCTGCCCATTTTCAACAAGTATCCTACGTGGTCTCTTAGTCTTGGGCTTGCTATGAGTCTGAGATGCTGTCCTCTGGGTTATGAATCATGATTGGGAAAAGTCTTCTGCAGAGAAGCTGTAAATGTGTGTGTATCTGCAGTATTTAAATGAATGTTGTTAACCCCCACCTCTTACCACTCATCCTGCTGTCTCATGGTTGTTTTTGTCAACTGTATAATCAATCTGATGAGTCATATCCTAACTACTGAGAGAAAGAAGAGGGAAGAAAAGTTGAGGGACACAGGTTCCTGATTTACTTTATAAAATTCAGTGACTTAATGAACAAAAGTTCTGGATTTGTTTTTCTACCAATAAATTCATAAATGACATGGAGTCATCTGTTTTATCAAATACATTTACTAAAAATTCTCTTTCCTTTAAAGTGGTAACAACCTTACTTTTTGTAAAATAAAATAAATAAATACTCAGTTGAATAACTCTTAACTAAATCCCCTTTGACCTTCTCTTTATTCTATATTATGATCATCTTAGTTTCATCTACATATGATTTAAATATATTCTAACTCCTCACCATAACCTTCTAAATCTTTGACCCAACTTTTTTGAATTGGAATGTGCTATCTAGACATATCCACAAGCTATGTCCCAAGGCACAAGAGATGCCCAAATCCCCAGTTCCAGAGGCAAAGGGTAGGATCTACTTTGCTAAAATCACAGCATGTCTAGACTTATGTCCAAATACATTGGTTCATGATAAAGTAATAAGCAGGATTTTTGTGGAAAAGTATATGGTAGAAAAAACAACACAGAAGCTTACATCCTTTGAAAATCGGACATTACAGAGGGTTCAGGAATTGTCTAGCCACAGGTCGTTCATATGTGGTCTGAGTGTTTTCTTAATGTGACCCCTTACTTAAGTGCATATAGATTCAGCCAGAAAAGAGAAAGATGAACATCAAAGTTGTTGCAATGCCAGAAGAAAATTATAGGGTGTTTCCATGTTTGAAAGATCACTAGTTTTTGCTATTGGTTTGTGACAATGAATTATCCATAAATAAAATCCTTAGAGACCTCTGACCAAAAACACACACTAAGCTTACAAAAAGTACAAGTTCAATGAGTAGCTACTTCTATCACAAAAAACCAAGTGTATTCAATTAAGAAAAGGAGAATTAGAAGAGTAAAGACATTAAAGTTGCTTTGGAAATATTCTGCCAACACATTCTGGAAAGTTTCCTTTGCAATACTAACTTATTTCTATGACAAAAAAGAGGGAAAGCATATTAGTAATTAATTTCATTTAAAAATATATGTAAATAATCTGTAAATAATGATGGCTTTAATTTATTGATTGCTTACTCTGTGAAAGGTATTAGACTTAGACATTTACATGAATCCTCTCTTATGACCTTCATAATGTCCTATGCCTTCGTCACCCTGACTCTGAAGCCATGAAATCGCAGCAGAGTTAAACAGAGAAGTTTATTTCTGGCCCGCAAAAGTTTATTCTGACCCAATGTACACCAGTAAATTTCTGGGAGAGGAGGTGTACTCAATTTCCAGGTCATGCACATAGGAATAGGGACAGCTTACATAGCAGGTCTCCAATTCTTTGCACAAACAGCCACAAGCATCAGTTTTAGTCACAGCCCCTTGGCCAGAAGTATTCGTATGTCTGGAATCACAAGAGCACTGGGACATGTGGCCAACTGCATGGACATTTAATGAGCAGTAAATGTATTTTCCTTATTTTATAGTGTAGACATCTCTATATTTTAGATAAAGAAACAAGTATTTCTGTAGCTTCTCAGCTATTGAGAAGTGGATCAGGAACTCAAACCTAAACTCTAGTCAACTGCTCAAATCTGGAAGCCCTCATTGTCCTCATCAAAGTGCTTTATTTGACTTTATAGCTTACATAATAAACTTTGCATAATGAGAGATCACAAATAAACTGAATATAGATATGACATAATTTTTTATCACTCAAATAATGTGGTTATGTCTGAACTTCTCAATTAGTTTAAAAGTGAAAGAACCCCATGGCCCTTATCTCTGGAATTCTAAACATGGGGCTCATAATAAATGTTCAGTCAGTAAATATGTGTTCGTTGTTTTTCAGCTTCCCCTTATTATTTTCTATTTTAGCTACTTATTTGTATTTTCACCTTCTGATAGTAGAAGGAGAAGTAAAATATCTTAAATAAAGGCAAAGACTTTTTCAGAAAAAAGAAGAGATTTATTTATTTTAATTTTTTAAGGCTCGCCTGATGATTTTCAATTTGGAAAGAAAAAAACACTTTGAAATTATTGGAAGCTGACACATACCATAAAGTATCAGAAAAAAGAAACACTGCTACCAGTCAGGAATCATGATTTTATATGATTTGGCTATTGTGTACTTTCTAACACATGCTTATTTTCAGTTTTCAGGACAGTTATTATCTTATATGAGTTGTTACCATATTTCTTCCTGTGTCTTTATATAGTTTTAAATTTTCTACCCTTTTCATTCTGCTATCCTCTTATTTTGCTTTTTGTCATTTCTATTTTATTTTTTATATTTTAAAATAATATCTAACCTAGCATTTGTACACTGCTTTATTGTTTTTTCTTCATTGTTCCTTTGTTCTCAGCCATCCAGATGGTTTTATTTTATAGCTTTAATTGACTTCTCTGTGGCCCCCAAATCCCTAACATTGTTAGTACAAATATACTTAAGTAATACTTGTAGACTTGTCAGGTTGTAGCATCAAACTTTTCTGTATCTGCAGTTCCAATCTATATTCTTTTTTTTTTTACAGTTTTCATAATAGTGGATTTTTTTGCCCTTTCTTTTCTCTGGCCTTCCAAAAAATCACATATTTCCTCTAATGTTTCATCTTTCAGTATGTTTTGACTTTAATATTTTTTTATATGTTTTTCTCCCTGCTTCTATATAACATCTATATAATAGCATGCTAGTGAACAGATGTTCTTTATTGCTGTTTCAATTATGTTCCTTTACATGAATTAACATACTCATTCTTTTAAGTGGTTTGAAAATCAGATCTGCTTAATTTTTTGTTATCACTTTTATATTTGAGTGATTAAAATAGAAGACATCCATGATGACATTATAAATATCTTTCTATCCAATGACTTCCTTAAAGACTGTCAAGCTGACTATGAGATAGGTCAACATCAGCATTATAGTTGTTGCCATAGAAAATAAGTCTTTTGAAAGATTTTAAGAAATATTTATTTAATGCCTATCAAGCCCCATGCATTACACTAAGAAATACAGACAAAATGCAGACTCTCATACAGATTAAAGCATGGTCAGGATAAAAGAAAATAAAAACAAAGCAAGCAGAATTGTAAAAAGATGGTGAGTCACAAAGCTATATGGTTAAAAAATTGAAGCACTCTGATGTATCTATATTCTCAATGGCAGAATCAAGAACTATTTCCCTAGCAGGATTTTTACCTAAACGAATTATTATTTAAGAAATAACAAACAATAATAATATTTTGTTCCCCACACTTATAGGTATAAAAGCAGTATTAAGGCAGTCCTATTTAAGCTGCTGTGTAGTTGACAAGAAGTCTTCTGAAGTGAGAACAGGGTAGGGTCTACAAGATTCCTGTGGGTGAAATGACTCAGAGAGTTTCTACAATGAAGTTATTGTTCATGTGATGTGAGAACATAGAATGTTGATGAACAAGTAAAATTATGTGTAGTGGAGTGTGAAATGTAGGCAGAGACAAGGCAACACAAGACCTTGGGGTTGGGTGTAAATTTTATTATGGTGGAATGGGAAGCATTTGAATGTTAATCAGGAAAATCGCATGACTGTATTTATGTTCTCATCAACATATATTTACCTAGTGCCTATTATGTGTCAGGGTATACACACTAGGAATATAGCACTAAACTAAATATAATAGCCCACAAATTCATTTTAGTGTTTTTAAGATATCCTAGTAATTTCAGGGTGGAGCAGGGATTAGGCAGCCAAAATTAGAAGACCAATAAAAAAATCTGTCACAGAAGTCCAATAGAGAGAGGATGACTGCATGACTCCAGATGAAAGGCTCACTACTCAGGGATACTTTTATTAATAAAATCATGGTCATTCACTTCAATCCATATTCCTTGTCTTTTAAAATCAGTAAAATTGAACAGTACAAAAGTATAAAGTAATATGGAACAAAGAATGCACACTAATCATAAAATTGAGACAGTGTATGCAGACAGACATAAATACCTGATGAATTAAAAATCTTAACATAGGTCAGTAAAACTGTAAAATAATAAAATATAGAGAAATATCATCCCAATATTGGTGTAGGATAAGCCTTTCTAAGCATAACATAAACAATATGATGTGAAATCCAGAAACAATAAAAAACAGAAAATTTGACTAAAACAAACTGGAGCAGAGAAGTTAACAATATACATATAAAGGGTGAGTAGATAATATGAAAAAACTCCAAGAAATTATTTTGAAACTCATCTTAATTTCTCACAATGTAATCAGGATATATTCTACCAAACTTAAATTCTGGTAATTGTATTTGTTCAACCAAGTTCAACAATTATTTATTGAGTGCTTAATTTGCTAAGTGCTAGGGAGATCCATATGAACAAACAAGATGTGTGCCACTCTTTCGGGGACCTTACAATTTACATTCGATGTTTACATGACAAAAATGTTTCATAGTAATCATAGATGATATAGAATCATCTGTATCTGCAACACCAACACTAATAAATAACCTCAGTATCACAAGATGGAGTTCCAGAATAGTGTATTATATATTTCGGAAGGAATATATCTTGCTTCTTGATTAGTCATCCTTTCATCAACTTTATTGTGCTCACACTCTGTACCAAGCTATAATAATATGCTAAGACTTAAGGGTGAGTAGAGCTGGGTCTTGTTCTGGAACCTTACAGCACAGGGGAAACACAGACAATAAATCAACAAGGATGGAATGGATGATGCAAGCTCAGAAAGATGAGCATGTGGGATTGGGTGAGATGACAAGAGAAGGGTTACTCAAGTCAGGTTCAGAGGTAAAGAGGAGCTCTGTGGAGACAGCTGGGTGAAAGGAGGCAAAGCTCACTAGATGTTTTGAGGGACAGCTAGGATTAACCCAAGTGAAAGAGGGGGGCCTTTCTCAACAGGACTAGAATGTTCAGGGGCAAAAACAAAACAACATGATCTGTCTGGGCAACTGCTAAAGAATAAATAAACTGTCATAACAGTAAGGGGTAGTAGATGAAGTTAGCAGGCAGACAGGAAAGCTTTGACGAGGATTGAAAAGTTATTCTGAAAGTTATGGGAGCCAATAAAGAAATGTAACCAGGATTTCACAACATCCTTCAAATTTAACAATTATTATCTGGAAAACATTGTGGAAGTGCTAATTAGGGAGCAATTACATAAATCTATCTCAAAGGAGATGAGAACTGAATGAAAGCAAGATTAGATCAGTTACGGGAAACATGAGAAAATTTATTGGATGGGAGAGGTAGAAAGTAAATAAAAGAGAATTGTTTAAAATGATTCAAAAATTTCTAGCCTGATGTTATAGTGAATAGTGGTTCCATTTATGAAGGCAAAGCATATGAGAAAAGCAAATTTGAGAAAAATGGATAAATTTCGTTTGGTCACACTGAGTTTGAGATGACTTGACTATCTTAATTCATCCAGGAGGCTACTGAGTAAAGTGTTTGTTTCTGCAGCTGAGGAAGATGGCTGAACTGAACATTAACATTTATTACTGTTATGCTTTAAATCTAGACTGAACCCCAAAGCTCTCCTATGTTCAGAGGTGGGGCTTTTAGAAGATGATTACATCATGGGGCTGCACTTCTCTGTTCAGTAGCTAAGTGTGCTGTTAAGAATTGGGGCTTGATTACAGGTAGGTCAGTGAGGTTAACCTGGACGGATACATCTCTTTCCTTGGCTCCTTCCTTCTCTTCTGCTTCCTAGCAACCATAAAATGAGTGGGTTTTCCTACTGGGCCCTTCCATCATGACTTTCAGCCTTAGAGCAAGCTGACTATGGACTGAAACAGCTAAAAACTGTGAGCCAAAATAAAACTCTCCTCTTTAAATCTGTAGGAATGTTTACAATAAAAAATAGTTTGGGATGGCCTTGATAGAAGGGTAGAATTCAGATAAGCAGAACAATAAAAGAAGGGTAGTCTAGTAAGGTAGAACAATGATACAAAGAAATTCCTGGTCCTTGTACATAGGCCAGTAGGTACATTTGTAATGTTTAAAGGAGACAGGTAAGGAGGCATGAGATCTGAACTAAGACTGGTAGAATTCAAATATGAAGGTAATAAAGGAATCAAGTAATACAGCATAGAATTCATAGATCTTAGTGGCTTATTTAAGATAAATACAAAGGAGAAAGATAAATTTAAGATGACTTTGAGTGATTTATATGGGTCCATGTTGAGTGAAAGCTGTTTGGAAGTCAAAGAAGATAAGCACAATTTTAGCACTGTTGTACTCCAGGAGAAAAGGGGCTCAATATAGAGATCAAATAAGGGAAGGCTCGGGCAGGGGATTTAGCTCAGTGGTTCCGGCGCCTGCCGCGCAAGGTCCCGAGTTCGATCCCCGGTACCAAAAATAAATAAAGGAAAGGCTTGAGCTCAAGTGAGGGTCATGGATAGGACAAGGAATTCTGAAGCGATCTAAACATTAAGGATTTTTGTGATAATTAAAATATAGAAGGAATTTAAATGAAGAGTGTCCCCATGTTAAAGACTTAAAAATAAAAAAGAAACCAGTGTGGAAGACAGGTTACAAGCAGAAAGAACCCAATGAAAGGGAGTTTCATCTATATCAATGGAAAAAGAGCTTTTAAAGGAACATTTAACAGTATCAGAATTATTGGGTATATGTTGAGGAGAACGAACACTGGATAGATCACAGATTAAAAGCCAATTGGCAATCTTCAAAAGAATGTACACAGAAATTTAAATTTCATTCTTCATTCAATAAATGATTATTGAGATTCTGCAAATTACCGGGCAATGAACTGGATACTAAAAATATCACAGAGAACAAAATTGATAGGTTTATTGGTTTTATATCTCTACATAATGAAGAAGATAAGTAAGTAGATAATTAAAACACAATGTAATAGGCAATGATTAAAATGGGGAGGTCCATACTCATGAGAACTCACAGAAAGGCTGAGAAATTACCAGTGTTGTGTGTTATTGTTGTTTGTTGTTTTCTGGAGAAAGTGATGCCTAAGCCAGATTTGCAGGATAAAGTGGAATCAAATGAAATGTTAATTGAGGGAAAAAATAATACAGCAAGAAGAAAACATGTTCAAAGACATTAGACTTGAATGAATATAATTAGAACAGAGTGAAGAGATACAGTACAATAGTAAAACACTATGAAGGGACTTGTGAGTTAAAGATTTTCAATAACTTGATCAGGAGACAAATGAGGAGCCATTGAGAGAGAAGACTGCTACAGTTGAACTTTGACTTTAGAAATATTCCTCTGGATTTAGTGTGGCAAAATGTTTGCAGAAGAGTAAGACTGGAAGGCAGGGAATGAGAAGTGGTGGAAGGAGAAGCAACTGGCTGAGGATAATATCAGGTTTGAAGTAAGAATAGCAGTATGTGTCCTAAGAACTAAAAGTTTCAAGTAGTGATGGTGTAAATACTATTACATCATCAACAAAGATGAACATAGATTTTGCTCTGCTCAGTAAGGGCCCAACAATTTTAGGTAAAATGAATCCACAATGGACTAAGTTAATAAATGCTACAAACTTTTATCCAGGAAAGGTGAGTGACCTAAAGCATCAAGGCTTCAAGCATGCCCTGGCACTGGGGATTAGTACAACAGTCAGAATTGTTGGTGATGAATCCTCGTAGATAATTATACTGGAACTGTCTACCTTTGGCTTCCTACATCCAAATAAGGATTATCTCACAGATTTTACTGGAGTAAATGTCAAAAGCTGAATGTAAGAGAAGAAAACGAGAAGCTGAATAAAATATTTAGAAAGAACAAAGATCCGTAAAGGAAATAGAGGTGAAAAAGTAAGACAGAACATGGACCATCATAGGCCATTATTTTTACATAAAATAATACACTGAAGATCCTACATATAAATTGAAAGAGCTAAAAATGTTATATAAATGCAAAATATTATGATGTTGGCAGGGTATTTTGTCTGTTTTGTTCACTGATCAATCTCTAAAACAGTGCTGGTACATAGTAGTTCTTAAATAATATGTGTTCTATGGGTAATTTAATTTATTAATAATATTTGATAGACACATTAAGGCAAAGGAGAAAACTCACTAGAAAAAAATCTAAAAGAACATATTTCTCTAATTTTGAAAGGAAGTATTGAATTTGCTTAGAGATGAAGATCTAGAAGAAGGAATGAGTTGAGAAGAAAAAAAAACTTTTTAAAATAACAATGCATAGGCTGTGAATAATATATGCCAAAGCATACAGTTTATTGACAAGTCTTTCCTCATCTGTTATGTCAGTGCATGGTATTGAGTACTTAATCTGAAAGTCACATGACAAACCAGAACATATTCCTCTGAGGCATGATGTCTCTCAATACAGATTTGGGCTTTAATCCTTACCTTTGTTTTTTAGCACACAGGGCCTGTTACAGATATTTGACCACATGGTCAAATGTTTCAATACTATCTAAATGTTAAGAATTACAAACATTAACTGTAATCTATATTTTTAATCATTATATTTACAAATACTCTTTATTTTTGCTAGCTCATTTGTCAATCAGAACACTCTATAGGCAAGACAGAGTTACTTTGTAGATTGGGTAATCAGTTACTGGAACTCAGGGAGCCTACAGAATTTACCCTGGACCACCTGATTAGATGCAGAGCTGAAACCAGAATTTAGTTTGCCCAGCACAAACCAGTATTCTTTACAGCACTCTACACAAATAAATCTAAAATTCTAGTTGAGTCACAGCTGAAAGCATGGGCCAAGACCAACCTTTCAGTCTGATGCTTTAAACACCACTTGTATTCAAGACAAAGTGTTAGCCCAGTGACCCACTGCAGAGTTTCAGAGCACTGTGGAAATCTGATTTTGAAGCCTAAGGCAAATACTTTTCCAGAATAGTAGACACTGGCATCCTTTAGAGTGCATTTTGTTGAGGGAGAGTAATTGCACTGAGGTCAAAACAGAGCACCACAGCCGTAGACTTCTACCCGTTTTCTTTCATGGCATCAGTTTTTGGTGAGACTCTTGGGAAACACCAAGCAATCATCCTACAGATGAATTTAAAAGCTGCATGAAGCCACTCAAAATTATCTTCAGAAAGACTTTTTTTAAAAAATCTATAAAACAAAAATACAGCCATTTCTCTGGCATTTTGTTACACATCCTAGAAAACTGATTTAATATAATTTTCTGACGGAAAGCACTTTTTATCATGTAACAAGAGGATTGAGGTTTTATCCTTCTTTGCCATCTGTGAGACTGATCAAACTACTTATTTTTCATGAGCCTCGCTTTCCTTATAAATTTTTAAGAAAGATCTGTGCTATAATCATTTAGGAATTTTAAACATTGAGATATGTTGTTTGAGATATATTTTAAAAGTTGAATACTGGAAATATCTAAATCATAAAAATAAGTCATGGAAACATGGAATCATGGTAATACCTGTCAAAACTGGGGTTTAGTAGAAATACACTTGAAGGTTCAAGTTTTTATATCGTTTTTTTTTCCATTCTGAGGTTTCTTGAGTCCTTATTCATTTACTCAAGAGAGCTTAATTTAGAATTGGCTTGATTCAGAGTCTTTAGGATTGGTCGGGAGAGTCCTAAGTGCTACTTAAATGCCACCTTCTATTTCCTGGGCAAGAGTGCCTGGGCTGGCAGAGCACCACAGCCCAGCAGGACAGCAGTGGTTGTGGGAAGAGTTGCTGAGGGGCTGCTGTTTCAGCCCCTAAAATTAGTGCCTAAGAGCTGAAAATTCCAGTAGTCTCTGATCAGATGGGTCTGGAACTGGAAATAACAGGAGTGAGAAGTTCATGAAAGAGAAGGCTGCAATCCCAAGGGAAATTCACACAAAAGCCCACCACTGCACACTGGAATTCTACTCCATTCCTCCTCCCTGCATCTCAACCTCCAGCTATGTCTTCTCCTGGCTGTTGCTAGTAACATTAAATTCACTCAGTGATAGCATCGACATGATCCACTCACGTCCCTGACTTTTTCTCTTCAATCTTCCTCTTTCCTTGTTCTTACCTTCTTTCTTTTTTTGTCATTTCCCATTTGTGAATGTAATTCCTTCATTGCAATATATATCCCAGCCATTCTCATATACTTCTTGAAATGTCAGGGAAGGAATAAATAAAATGGACAAACTGAATCTTTAGTTTCTATGTGGCAGAAGAGGGGATGTGAATTGAGAAGCAGTTGATGGTGCCCAGCTCCCTAAAAAGACCCCAGGCACACCCTGTACTTGAGCAGGTACAGCAGCCAAACAGAGAGGCTCAGTGCCTTATAGTCCCTTTGAAACTTTTCTCCAGGTTCTGACATTCACTCATTCATCACTCTTTCAATGGCCAATGAGATGATTTATAAAAGTGTAATTTTCAGAGGTCCCGAGTCACGCGGAAGACGCCGAATCAGCCCACAGCAGACAGGCAGATCTGTGCACGCCCTGCTGAGGTCCCCAGTCACACAGCAGGCAACAATCCACTGGACTCCCCAACCCCCGCTCCTCTGTAAAGCCATCTGGTTCCACACTACAAAGTTGCAGAGGACACTGGACCACCAGACCACGGTACTGAGTCCTGCTGCTCCCGGCCCAGACGTAGGGGCTTCTGAGCCGCTGTCCCACTGCTCCTAGTCCAGAGGAAGGGGCTTCCCAGCCACCATTTCTCCCACTGCTCCCACACCACAGGAAAGGTCTTTTGGGCCACCTTCTGTCCTGCCGCTCCTGGCCCAGAGGAAGGGGCTTCTGGCCCACCATCTCTCCCACTGCTCCCAGACCACAGGAAAGAGCTTTTGGGCCACCATCCCTACCACTGCTCCCAGCCCCTGTCCCACCTCTCCCAGCTCAGAGGAAGTAATCCCTGCAGGCGCCAACAGCTGCCCCCCGCCCCAGTCGAAATGAGAAAATACGTAAATAAGTCTCAAAACCAGACTCCCAGATCACCTACAGCAACCACAAAGGGAAATGAGATGGAACACTCTGATACTCAA
>NW_004624799.1:12698391-12712473 GCF_000247695.1 Heterocephalus glaber | reverse complement strand
AATGCATTATGTAAAGGTACAATTCCCAATGAGAAATGTAATTGTGTTGTATACCTACAATGTACCAATAAAAGAATTTAATTTAAAAAAAGTGTAATCTTCTAATAAAAGACACATAACCAAATCTATCTGCAAACCAGCAGCTAGTGATTTCTGACAATAAGGCAAGGAGCTGATATAAGTATGGGAGTCACTGATAGTCTGATTATACACCCTCCTAACTGACAAGTAAGAGGAAGGCCTGGGGTTATCTACATCAGGATTGAGCTGAGGAGAAGATTAACCAGGGTCAGTGTTTGACAAGAGGAATGTCAGTTAACTGACCTTCATAACTATTTTAAGTACATTGCTTCTAAGTAAAAAAGAATGATGACAGTAGATAAAACCATTTTACCAATCTTCAAGCTGTGCCTATACATCCAATAAGCAGGATAGTCTGTAATTATTTAAATGGAAATGAGAAAATAGTCAAAAATTTAAAAGCCTCTAGCCATATATTGTACAATCTAGCCATGTGAAATTTTTGAATTTCTTCACATTGGCCTGGCCTGCTTATGGTCACTAAGCATTTTCAATCACCATTACCTCCTGTGTTTGAAATGTGTTTTCCTCTCCAGGTTGTGGTGCACTGTTATTCATTCTTTAAAACCAACTCAAATGTCCTATGCGATTGGTGAAGCATACTTTAAGACACCTTCAAGCAGAATTGTAAACTTTTTCATGGTGGAAGAGGGATATAATAAAATCTTAGAGAGTTAGTCATATTGTGTTACAAATAAGTATACGCATTAATCCTCTCCCCTAACCTCCTCCCAACATGTACCAAATAGATACTGAAGAATGAGCTAAAGAAGAAACTGAAGCAAAGTTAAAGATGACATTGAAGACAGCAAAGGCTCTTCAATAAATCCGAGATCATGGCAAGGATTGGGGTGGAGAAAGCTCCTATCTTCTTTGTAGTGTATCACAAAATACCTAAGAGGTATAAGTTATATGTTTGTGATGTGAAATTTTCAAAACTCATGTATTAAGCATAATGGAAAGAACTTTCCATAATTGTTTAGAAAAATAAAAGCAAGGAAACCATTCTCGAACATGCTTCAGTGATAAGAAAATACCGTTGTCTGAAGTTTCAGATAAAGACTATCTCCCATTAGTAGATTCTGGGTTAATTCTGAGTTAATCCAAAACTCCAAGTTTTAGGAATGGAACAAACAAACAAAAAAAAGAAGAAAAGAAAGAAAAAACACACAAAGCAGTCATTTTTAAGTGGAGCAGTGATGTTTTACAAACATAAAAGATTTTGTAATCTCCACTTTTCTGTCTTTTAAAGAAGGCTTGCCTATGTTTCCGCCCTGCATAATTAATGTAATGATATGAGGAGTTACCACTTCTAACTTCCTGGAGCTAACAAGGTGGGGAGCTGTCCAGAGGGCTGGGAAAAGCTTGTTCTTACCTCAAAGATTCTGGGAATAGATCTCTCTCCTCTGTGTGACGTCACATGCATTCTGAAAACAATTTCTCAAGACAGTTTCACAAGAGGTGAAATGTAGAATTTCTTTTTCACAACAGGGAAGATAAAACATCATCCACATCTGGGCAAGAATGCTGAGGCAGATTCAACATGTGTTAATGAACATGGGAAATCATATCTCGCTTAGGTTTTTTGTTTGTTCTTGCAATTCTCTCTCTCTCTCTCTCTCTCTCTCTGCCCTAGGAATTAAACTCAGACCTTCAAATTCAGGTATATCCCCAATCCTATTTATTTATTTAGAGACAGGTTCTTGTTAAGTTGCTAAGTTTACCAGGCTGGGACTGAATTTGTGATCCTTTTGCCTCAACCTCCCAGCATGCTGGGGTTACAAGAGCAAGCTACTACCCCTGGCATTTTTTTCCCATTCCCTTGCCCTCCCT
The DNA here is from genome assembly GCF_000247695.1 of Heterocephalus glaber. The sequence goes on along the minus strand of NW_004624799.1, from coordinate 12,710,559 downwards.
CAACCCCAACACCCCTCCCTATATACATAAGCTTTCTTTCTGTTTTTCCTTCTTTTCTTCAATTTTTTCCCTTCTCCCCCTCCCCGTTCTTCTTCCTCTTTGAACATTATCTTCCTATTTCACAATATCTATTATACATTTTGGTCCTCATTTACACTCTCAGTTTCTCACACCACAGAAACAATGTGATATTTACATATGTGTGTCCGATTTATTTCACTTAAGAGTACAGGGTGCATCCATTTACCTATAAATGTCTCGAGTTTATCCTTCTTTATGGGTGAATATTACTACATTGTATAAAAAACCCAACATCTTCTTTATCCATTCATCGGTTGTTGGGCATTTGGGCTGTTTCCAAGATTTAGCTATTACAAACTGTGCTGCTATAAACATGGGTGTACATATCTCACTGTGGTATTATTCTTTTAATTCTTTTGGGAAGACACCCAGCAGAGGAATAGCTGGGTCAAATGGGACCTCTAATCCTAGTTTTTTAAAGTATCTCCATATGATTTCCATAGTGGTTGCACCAGTCTACACTCCCACCAGCAGTGGAGAAGGGTTCCTTTTTCCCCACAACCCTTCCAGCATTTGTTATTGGTTGATTTCTTGATAACACTCATTCTTTCTGGGGTGAGATGGAATCTCAGTGTTGTTTTCATTTGCATCTCTCAAATGACCAGTGATGTTGAACATTTTTTCATATGTTTATTTGCTGATTCTACTTCTTCATCTGAGAAATGTCTGTTCATTTCAGAGCCCATTTTTGGATTGGGTCTTTAAGTTTGAGGGGGGTGGTCTGATTTTTTTTAAGTTCTTTATAGATTCTAGATAGTAGACCTTTGTCTGAGGAACATCTGGTAAAATTTTTTTTTTCCCAGATAGTAGGTTGTCTCTTCACTCTGTTGGTGGTTTCTTTTGCTGTTCAGAAGCTTTGTAATAAGATGAGATCCCAGTTGTTGATTCTTTGTGCTAGTTCACATGTGACTGAGGTTTTGTTCATGAAATCTTTTCCTATGCCAATGTCTTCAAGATTTCTACCTACCCTCTCTTCCATCAGGTTTAGTGTTTCTGTTTTAATATTTAAATCTTTGATCCATTTCTATTTTAGTTTAGTGCATGGTGAAAGATATGGATCTAGTTTTAATGTTTGTATGCCTGGGTTTTCTATGTATTTTTGAGGCACAGGAATTTGTGAACCCTCACACAGAAGAAAAAATCAAAAGGGGTAAAACTATACCCTCACCCATGTTGTGATATGTGAGAGTTCAGAGGAAAAGACCAGCAGACTGAGTTGTCCATTAAGAGTTTCAGGCTTTACTTTCTACCCAACTTAGCCTCTCTAACAAGCACTGAGGCAGCACTGGGAAGGAAAGATGTCAGGGCTTATATTCATAAATCCACTATGGGAAGACATAGCCGCAAAGACTGCTGGGTCAACAGAGGACAGGAGGAAGAGCAGTTTGACAGAAATGGCATTTGTGCCACTGACAGTTTTCGTATACTCTGTGCACAAAAGGGCATTGATGCTCTTTTGGCACCATCTAAATGAGACAAAGTTGTGTTTGGGGCCAGCAGGCAGCCAGAATGAATGGCATCATTTAGAGCCAGAAGTCAAGCAGAAGGGACGGGGCAGGAACATATTCATTTCTGTGTTCCATCCACACAGTCTCTAGAATTGTTCTCTATACTCTTGGGAACTTGATCAATATTAGGACGAAGGAAAGAAGCATACTTAGGACCATGAAGTACCACTGGAAAAGACTGTGTTTGAGTAGAGATAGGAAGAAAAAACCTGTAAGCTTTCAGCTCATTTGGAAAGTGGAATCAGCTTGAAATGTTACATCAATTCTCTGTTTTAGGATCCTAAATAGACGAGATTGAATCAGTGACTCCAGCACGGAACATATTTTCTTCACTTGTTTGTTTGTTTTCTAATGGACAGAAAGAGAAAAAATAAGGTTCAGAACTTCAGGCATTACTGAATTCTGTTATTAAGGAACCAGGGCCTAAAAAGCAAGAAACTCATTAGTGGCTTCTGTGGAGAAGTCTGGGGCACTGGATGGTAGAAGGAAATGGAAAAGCTGCCAGTTAACAGCAGGAACATCTAAATCATCACACTTAGGAAGAGAAGTGGAAAACAAGTCACTATTTTACCCTCCACAGAAAAATAATAGTGAAAGAAAGCCTTCATTGAGTGTATATATGGAATGTCTTAAGTCAGGCAGTTAAATAAACAGCTGCTGTTCATGAAGGCAAGCAGATAAACAGGCATTCATAATGATCAGGAGGGCAGGGAGCAGTGGCTGTGGGATAGGGGGCACTTGCAATTCTAGATCACTAAGTCATACACACCCCAGGTAGTGCCAACTCAGTAACAGTAATCCAATTGCCCCTTCAGTCCCTGGCAAATTCTAGGTTCAGCCTAATATAATTATAACGCATCGTAGTGCATCATATCAATAAACCAACCAGTGTTTATTAAATATCTACCATGTTCAAAGTATTCTGTGAGTATGTGGGAAAACATAGATTTATCCTACCTCTCAAAGTATTTCCCATGTATTTGGAAAAACCGACTAAATACATAAAAGGATAGCAAATATGCAGGACCCTACATGACATTAAAGAGCCAACTGATGACATATGTTCCAGGACTAGAAAGAAGGACAAGATTGCAAAGATGTGGGGCATTTAACTGGGATATTCAGAAACTAAGGAACATTTGAGGGGATTGAAGTTCAGAAAATAATGTAATCCAGAGACTTTTAGAAATAAAAAAATGAAAGTCCTGAGAAGTGATGGCTTGTCCATGGCACTGCAGCAAGTAATAGTCTTTCAGAGGGACTTAGTGTTTGAATTCCAGCTCCACAATATATTCCTAGCACATTATTTAAGCTCTCTCTACTTCCTTAGCTCATGAATAATACAGGGATAATAATAATAATCAGCCCAAACTATCAGGAAAATTAAATATAACCATTAGTCAAATATGCCATTCTTTCTCTCTGACCTAGAATGGGTCCTTCTCAGCACAGAGCCCCAGGCAGCTGACTATTCCTAATCGAACAAAATTTTCAGTTAGACTCAGTATATATATTTTCAAAATATCAGTTGGGCTTTTTATTACTATTGATGAAAATGTTCTGTATATAGACTAAAGTTTCTGTTTTTAAAGTTTATATTACAGTGTTCGCTTCAGCAGCACATATACTAAAAAAGTTTATATTACAACTCTTTTCATAAACCTAAATTATTTTCTTGAGATAATTTTCTTTTTTATTGTATCAGTACATGTTTGCAGTACATAAAGTTTATTCTCCTCTTGGGGAGTGGGTATAGGTACATAATCAGCTTATTTCTTTTTTTTTTTAAATCCCCTTCACTTACTCTTTCCCCTTCAGACTCACCTCCCTCCCTCCAACTCTAAATCCTCTTTGCTCATTTTCATTCCTGTTGTTAGTATTATACTTTGCTCATGTTTTTGACATACAATGTTTACATTCACTGAAGTTATTAGGTTCCTGTACATGGCATATCCTTTTTTTTTCTGGTACTGGGGATCAAACTCAGGACCTGGCACTTGTGAGGTAGGCACAGTGCCACTGAGCTAAACCCCAGGCCCAGCATATCTTAATTCTGCATGCTTCCCTTTCCCTCTCACCTTCCTCTCTCCTTAGTCTCTTCTCTTTTGCAAGAGATCTGTTCCTTTGTTTCCTTCTCTCCATTCTTTATTATGTTCTTTGTACTTTGCCTTACTCAAATGAGAGACACCATATTGTATTTAAGCTTTTTGATTTATTTCATTCAACGTTATATTTTCCAGGTGCATCCATTTTCCCAAATGTCTTGAATTTATCCTTCTTTATAGCCAACTGGTATTCCATTTCAAGCCCTACTGTATCATCCTCATTAGTTCAAATCACTTATGGAAACAAATCTCCTTAATACCTGATTGTTCTCAATTTACATTTTCATTTTTAGGGACAATGATCAGCAGTCTGGTTTAAGATGAAAATGTGGCATGTGGTGAGGTGGAGATTCATGAACTCTCTTGCACTGAATGTCTGGGAACTGAGCTCTGTCCAGTCTTTCAGATGAGAGGCTGAGACCAGTGACAATCCCAAGTTGCTTTAGTTGCTCCCCTCCACTATTAAGCTATTTTTTGCTTAATGAGGAGGATAAATCTAGGATCAGCCAAATGTTAAATGTGGGAAGAGGCCTTACAGGTGATATAGGTCATTTTCTCATCTAATGTATAGTTCCCTGTCACTAAGTCCTCCTTCTGAGAAAGGCTGGAACTTACCCAGACCCTTTGTTCAGTAAGATGAAGCTAAATCTATGGTCACCACATGAACTAAAATAGAAGCAGTTAGAGCAGTGGTACCGTGGAAGAGAGAATCCACCTACCCAGTAATCCTCCATATCGAAGCCATCAGCTGCTGCTCTTATGCAGTACAATGTTACACTTTTGTCCAGTACTCTAGTACTCCAAGAGGTAGGGCTAAAATTCCCTAATTTACGATGATCAACAACTCAGGAATTGAAAGGAAGAAAAAATGTGAAAACAGTAGAGACTAAACATGTCTGCTGTGCATGGCAAAAAGGGCAGGCTTGCGACAAAGGAACACCCAACCTCAGAAATGAGAAGATGCTGGGATGGAAGCGGGCCTGGTTGCCAGTTCCCTCCAGACTGGTTAATGGGAAGATTATGTGTTGTGTCCAGCTTCATGATGGAGGGAATCTACAGGGCTTGCCCATGCAACACTGATGAAGTACTCGACTGCAGACCATTATTTACCTCCTTTGATTCACTAAAGTATAAATAATCAAAATGATACATAAATTTAATTGCTGGTGCCATGTTGTTATTTTTGAGGAATGGCCACAAATCTGAGATCTAGTATTTAACAAACAACTCCGGCTACCTACTCAGACTAAACACATAGTGTGTTTTCCAGGCTGTAATTTTATAAAAACAAAATGTCTTTAGAGAGAACAAGCTAGTACTATTGCTTTAAAAATCACTTTAGGAAAAGTTTCCTTACTAAACTAAAATAAAATGTAGACAATCTAATCCATTTTGCTGGCTGGCCCTGATCCGCCCTGTCGTGCTATGTTATTACCTTCCTCTCATCAGCATCCCACACAAATGTCTTCCCTCTAGCAGCCTCCAGGAGCAGAGAAACTCCTCTCTTCCTGATGGTGCTTGATTTCTCCAAGAGCTGAGATTTGCAGACATTTTGACTCTGGACCCCCTTACACTCTTAAAAATTATCCAGATTCAGATTCTAAAAGCCTTTCATTACATGCCTTATGTCTAATGATATTTACTGCACTGGAAATTAAACATATTTTTATAAAAATAATTATGTTTCAAAACACAACAACATTTAGTCACGATAGTATTTAAAACCCCTTTAATGTCTGGATTAAAGAGGAAGGCTAGATTCTCATATCTACGTTCACATTCAGTCTCTTGCATTGTGCTGTTTTAGTATATGAGGAACACCAGCTTCAGATGTATATGTTAAAAGAAAAAGAAAAAGTATTCTGGCCAGGGATTTAGCTCAATGGTTTTGCTGCCTGCTGCGCAAGCGCAAGGACCCAAGTTGGATCCCTGGTACCGAAAAAAAAAAAGTATTCTAATGGCCTTGTCAGGAAATGATGGATAGTATTATACCATTCTACCTAAACTCTCCAAGTAGTAATTTCTAAAACATTATTTGCACTGTGGAATCTGAAACATTTTAAATGAAATTTTGGTACCCTGTTACACTAAAATCCATTGATGATATCTTGTATTTTGAATTAATATTTTGCCAATGAATAATGTTTTATAAGTTCATAAATTGGTCACTTACATTTTTTAATTAATTTTATTGGTACATTTTAGGTATACAATATAATGACATTCATCATTGGAAATTTGTACCTTTACGTAATCTACCTTGGTTCTTATTTTTTTGCCATTCCCCTGCCCTCCCTTCAACCCTTCCTCCCCTACCTATTTACAAAGACTTTGTTTCCATTTTTTTCATTTTCTCATACATTTTTATACCTTATCCAAAATTCACATAGATCTATGAGATTATAGTCTCACTGAAAAGTCTTAAATTATTAGGAAGTTTTCAAGCTCATAATTGTAGATGCAAGTTTTCAAAAACTATGAATTTTTCTTGAAAACATGCATTTTACCATTGATGACAAATATTGCTATTTTCCTTGAAGGGACAATTCTCTTTTGCGCATTCTTGATAAAAATGTGTAGTCAAATGTTAATAATCATGGTTTGACTGTCAGACATTCTTTCATATAAAAATTGTATTTCATTAAAAAAATGGTTAGTTCAGCTCACAACCCAAATAATTACACACATACATTCCCTGGAGATAACTATGATACATTAGTATACAGCAGACATGATTTATATGTACTTTCCATAAAACATTAAAGAGATGTGCAATCAAGAACCAAAACAATAAATTTGATGATTTTCATACTGCTTAACCAAAGAAAGTTGCTTTTTAAATTGTATGTATCTATGTAGCTCCACGATTATTATGGTTACTATTAGAATTTGAGGCCGCTGCCTTCATTTTTGGTAAGAGATCAACAGTTTTACTCCAGTACCTTTTGCTTTATCAGTGCAAATGTAACACAGGGGAAAATGGAAATGGTGTCACAGTGTTGTTGTGAAAATAGTTCTGAGCTCAAAAACACCCTGAAAATATCTCAGGGACTAACAGAATTTCAAAGAACATAGTTTGAGAATTTCTATCTTAGAATATTTCATGTATTTTGCAGCCCAAAATAATTGTAAAATCAAGGGTAAAAATCAAGAATACCCAAATTGGTAGCAACACCTAAAACTTTTTTTCATAAATGACTTATAATCACATATCATGGGACAGTTCAGTCAGTGACAGACTACATATCCAATGGTGATCCTGTAAGATCATAATCACACCGAAAAATTCCTATTTCCCAGTGACATCATAATCATCACAGTATTATAGCATCATTCACATGTTTGTGGTGATGCCCTAAACGTACTGTGCTGTCATTCACATAAGTTATAGCACATATAAATAATTATTTCTAATATATAATACTTAATAATTATACTAAATGAATATGTTATTGGTTTAAATATTTACTATACTATACTATTAATTATTATTTTTAAAAAAACACTTATTTTTTGGTACCTGGGATCGAACACAGGACCTTGAGTTTGCGAGGAAGGCGTTGGCACCACTGAACTAAATCCCTGGCCCTGATTAATCATTATTTTAGAGTGTAGAATTTCTCTTTTTTAAAAACAAGTTACAGTAAAACAGTAAGCCATGTTATGATGGAAGCAACCTCATAAATCTCATGTTTACTGTCTCTTTATTGCACCAAGAGGCCGCATGGAAAGAGGACCTATACCATCTAGGTTTGTGTAAGTACACTCTGAGCTTCACAAAATAACAAATTGCCTAAGGAAGCAGTTCTTAGAACTTATCTCTGTTCTGTCATTACGTGGTGCATATCTATAAAGCAAATAAAAATATAAAGATACAGAAATGGTATGTTCTCAAAATAAAACTTGCTCTTCTTGCCCCACATTTTTGCCCATAATTCTGTCACATAAATTTCTCCTTGCCTCAGATCTTGTAAGTGTAAAATGGAAATGATAATTGTACCTACAAATATTTCATTTTTTACAACTGCAGCCTTTCACTGAGGATAGTTATGACTCATGATAAGTTATTTTCATATGAAGTTATTGACGATAATTTTCGGTGATAAAAATATAACTCCACTTCTCCTTCTTAGAGTGTTCTGACATCAGTACTATTTGGAAGTTTCTTCCTGAAACAATTTTTAAAATAAACTAAATACTGGCAAGGCAAAACTTGAAACATAATGTGAAGAGCTTTAAAAGTAACACATATTACATTTTTATCTATAGACAAAGACAGGGATAGCTCTTGGAATTTGCCTAATATGACTGACTAACTCAAAAGGACAAAAGTCATGGTGAAAAAGCTTGTGAATTTCATCATACAGCTTAAGATTTTAAGGATTGAATGGCATAAAATATTACTTTTGACATGCTTTGACATTTTCCTTTATTAGAAAATATTTTCAAAGAGCTAAGAAATAACACCATTAGCAAAAATATTTAATTTTGTCAGCTGGCATGGGATGAGACATACTGCTCAGTATGAATTCCTGAGGCTGAATGAAGGCTTTGAATTTGAAAGAAGGTTGAAACTTCACAAAATGTTGCCTTCCTTCTGGTATGTACTTTAAGAAATACCTCTACCAGTATTTACACAGTTTTAGATAGGCTCCATGGTTTATGATCAGATTAGCCTATTTTCCTCCCAATGCCTGACTCCCAGTTCCACATTTGGAAGTGGTTCTCCAAGAGTAGTAATAGCGAAGCCTGTGCTTCCAGTTCTTCCAGTCACAAATAGTCAGTCTAAGAAAGGGAGTTAATTTAAGAGATATTGCATATCAGATGTGATCTTATTTTAGAAAATCAATGACAGGAAGAAAGGCTAGGGTTATACTTATAGACTATCTGAAAATAAATCCTCCTTACTTCATTTACCTTAAAACTAACAAAACCTCTACATGAGTTTTAGGTAGCAACTGTCATATTAAAAATGAAAATTGGATATAGGCTGGGGTGCAAAATGTGACATTTTACCTCCTAAGGCTCTGCTACATGCCTCTCAGCTGTCATTGACCTTGAAATGGGACTAAGCTGAACAATGGGGTTGAGAGGCATGTTCTTATGGCTGAAGAACATTTATGTGTGAGCATGGATGATGACGTGTTATCTGGACAGTTTACAGATGTTGAGTCAGTCCATAAATTGCAAAGGAAAATATGATAAAGACACGTATGTGCATCATGGATATCAATGATTAGAAAACAATGGTGGGAACATATCTGTGTAAAGACAACCTACCAACCAAAAAGTCTTAATATGTGCTCACTGTGTGCCTACTCCTATATTATATTCTGATCATTGGATAACAATGTTAATTTCTACAACAATGTTTTATGTAGACTATACAAGTGAATGAATGAGTAGACAAAGGAATCAAAAGTAATCCATCAGGGGTGATCTTCTGCAATTTGCTTAGATACTATAATGGATAATACCCTTTCTTATTTAATTTTTCAGGCCCTTGAGCACAACTTAATCCTTGCATAAAGTGACAGCTGGAAGTCATATTTCACTTTCATAACTTTTAGAAGATTTCTTGCAGTAGAGTATCCGGTTTTGTGCCCATGTTTGTTTTTGCACCTCCTTGGGCTACACAGCAACTCCACCTTTTGCAAGCCAAGGCCAAACAGAGCCTGGCAGGAAAGTTCCAAAAGGCTGACAGTGCCAGATTCCAGACCTGAGACGACATCTTTTCTCACTTTTCTTTCCTGGAGATCAGGAGAGTGATTTCTTTCAATATGACATTTGAAATTATGCCTAGCTTTTGCTAAAGATAAACTGGCCATTCAGCCCTGGAGGAATTGGGAGGACACAGGATGCAAAAGCTAAGACATTTTGGGAGTCTTATTATCTGTCTATATGTATAGTTGTGGTAAGACTCAACCCATCTCAATTACCTTTTCTTATTTCTAGGACTTCAGGACATTCCTTAGGCGGTGGGAAAAGAGGAAAGGCAAAAATAAAAAGTTAAGGTTAATTGACAGAAAAACAAAAGTAAAAAGAATGAGAAAAGAAACAAAGGTTATTTAGATAAAGGCTAAATACCATCAATGATTTAATAAATGTCAAAGTTAAGGTGATGTCAATATAAAAAATTGTGAAAGATTTCATTAAGATTAAAAATCCAAATTGTTGCTTTCCTTGAATATGTTGGCTTTTCTTTTGTAGAATTTACAAAGTATTTAGTAACTCTACCTCCAACACATTATAGTAACTTTCAATATAGTAGGTGTAACATGAGTAAATACCGAATAGTTTCTCTGGTGTGAAAAGCTAGAAGTGTAAATAAGGATCAAAATGTATAATTGATAATGTGAAATAGGAAGAAAAGGTCTAAAGGAGCAGGGGAAATGGGAGGGGAAGGTGAAAGGAAAGAAGATAAAAGAAAAAATATGAGAAAAGGAAAAAATGGAAACAAAGTCTTTGTAAATAGAGAAGGGTGGAGGGGGTGAAAGGAGGGCAGGGGGATGGGGAAAAAATAAGAACCAAGATACGTCATGTAAAGGTACAAGATCCCCATGATGAATGTAACTATTTTATACCTAAAATGTACCAATAAACTTAATGAAAATAAAGATATTAGGTTTAAGTTATACAGAGAATTGTAAAACACAGAATTTTGGAGAGTTGAATGCTACAGTCCTGCAACTCCTTCCCTCCCTGTTCTCACCCTTAGCAACAGATTTCATATATCTTGGAGAAATTTCAAGTGCCTAGTTCCTTCCTTTCCCATTACCTTCTGCAACTATCATTTGGACACTGTCATGTTAAAAGTCTATAATAGCTCCCAGACTTCTTCAGTAAAATTAAATAAAAAAATAAAGCTCATAATCAAGTCTTTCCAGCTGCAAATTCTTTCATCATTTATGGCATACCTAATCCATATCAGGCAATGACAAAGTATGGAGAAAATAGATATGAAAGATGAACTAGTAGTGTTGTACAACACATAGTTTTGAAGGAGAAATTGCTACATAAATGGCCTACCACCAAAAAGTTATTAGTACTATTGAATTTTGACATCAAGATCCCTAAAAGCCAGATTTGAAGAGTTTGAAAACTTTCTGGAGGAAATGATAAGTTGATTTTAAACTAAAATTTGATATTAGTCATATGAATAAAGTCCAACTCCAGGGAAAATTATCTACAAAGGCACAGAGAAAGGAAAAAAGTCACATCAAAACTAGAATAGGAAATGTGTCAGATGACCAGACAAGACTGCTACATAGGTAAAAACAGATCATTAATAGCCCTGAAAAAGATTTAGAGTTTAATGTAATGAGATTACATCTAAGAGTTTGAGTAAGAGAACAAAAACATGACAATTTTCAAATTTAGAAATATTTTTTCCAAAAGTTCTATGGAGTGCTTGCCTAACAAACAAGAGGTCCTGGGTTTGGTACCTAGCACTGCAAAAAGCTCCATGGAGAATTGACTGATACAAGAAGACTAACCCAGAGACTATTATAGGAAACTAATAAATAGTTAAATCATGATGGTAAATAATGAAGGCTTGAACTATGGCATCCATGACAGGGAAGGCAACATGGAAAGGAAGACTTTGGAAGATGAGATTTAGAAACAGAATTATAGTATCTGGTCACAAATTGGATTGGGAGGACATGACTGGAGAGAGGATTAATCAAAGAAGATTCTCAGCTAATGATTTTGTACCTTTAAAGAATCATAAGGTCTTAGAGGAGAGATAAGCTCACTTATAGACATGTTGCTTCTTTTGAATGACCTTTCTTTATTGAAGTCTTATTGTGAAGCAGGTGTCAGGGCAAGAAGTATTTACTGAGGAGTCATCAGCACCTTAGTTACACACACATTATTTAAGAACAGGAGTGTAAATAAGATTATTTGGGCTTTATACCTCAAACATGCAATCAGTGATCTATAAGGTACACAGAAAGAGTGGTCTCATGGAAGCCAAGGGAGAAAGGACTTTTAAGAAAGAAGTGGTCAATGCTGTTAAATATAGAAAAGGTGTCATATAAGATAAAGCCTAGGAGAAGCTGAGCCGGTCCCAGCACCCGGAAGGAAGCTCCCGCACTGCCATCCCAAGCTCCTAGGGACGAGAAGGTGAGCTGCGCGGGTGCCAGAAGCACACCCCCCCACCCTGTGGAAATGAGAAGACACATAAACAAGCCTCAAAAACAGACTTCTGGATCACCTACAGAAACCCCAAAAGGAAACAAGATGGAACAATCTGATACTCAACTACCTGGACTCTGAACTGGCAACAAAAGAGGATCTGGGAAAAATGAAACCAGAAATAATTACTCAGATAAGAGCAAAGATTGTGCTCATGGTGCAAGACATGATTAATAAATCTAGAGAGGACACATAAAAAAATAGAGGATCTGAGGAACATGATGGAATCCCAACATAGAAAACAAATGGAATCCATAAAACAGATGCAAACAGAT
>NW_004624799.1:12616290-12695736 GCF_000247695.1 Heterocephalus glaber | reverse complement strand
TTTGCAAATAAGGAAGGGTGGGGGTGGGGTGATGGGAGGGCAAGGGAAGGGGAAAGAAAATAAGAACCAAGATACTCATGTAATGGTACCAGATCCCAATGATGAATGTAACTGTATTTTATACCTAAAATGTACCAATAAACTTAATGGGAGAAAAAAGATAAAGCCTAAAACCATAATTGTGTACAACAGTTCTGTGACCTTTCCAAATAGTTTCAGTAGAGTGTTAGGGAGGAATACAAAAATCAAAACTTGTATGTTTGTACTCAGTCCTCATAGATACAATAGTTTAGGATACTAGCAACAAATAGTTTTATGTTTAAGAGGAGATTTTTATGTAATTGATTTTTAAAGTACAACAGACATTGATCCTGGCACGATGTATTTGTTATCATGTTTCACAGCTTGTACTTTGCACTTTTATCATGCAGTCTACCCAGTAAACATCACTTACACCTAACTACCCTATTGAAATATCTGTTCTGCTATTCTGCATAAGATACATCTTGATATACTCAAGACTTTGCTCAAGAATTACTTCATGCATGAAGCTGTCCCTTATTGGAACAATTTGCCTACTTGAATCAAATTATATTTAGGTAAGTATGGACTAGTCTTTTCATATGTAGGAGAATACATTCCAAGACTCCTAGTAGATGCCTGTACTGTGTTTTTTCTCATACATACTTATCTATGATAATAATTTATAACAGACATAATAAGAGATTAACAACAGTAATTAATAAAGTAGAATTATGGCAATAATATACAGAATTAAATTACATAATTATGGTATCTCTCAAAACATTTATTGTACTATACTCACCATTCTTCTTATAATGATATGAGATAATACAATGCCTGTGTAATGAAATTAAGTGAAGTGAATGGCATTAGCATTGTGACATAGCAGTGGGCTACTAGGTAAGTTAATTGACCACGATTCCTACAATATCAGCATAGTCAATCTGGTAACCCAGGTGGCTATTAAGCAACTGCTGGGCAGGTAGTATATATAAATAACAAAGATACACTGGACAAAGGAATAATTCATACCCCAGGTGATGTGGTGTGAGATGGTGCCAGATTGTATCACACTACTCATAACATTGCACTATCTGAAATTTATGAAGTGTTTATTTCTGGAATTTACCATTTGATATTTTCTGACTGTGTTTGTCCATGGGCAATTGAAGCCAAAAGTGAAATGTGGATAATGGAAGAGTACTGTATCTCTTCATGTTTCCATTGTTGATGTATTGGTGTCTTCTTCACATGTTTTTGAGTTCTCTAATTTCTAAAAGGCAGGGCTGTCCCCATTTGTTTTCCTTCTTTTGATGGGATTCCACAAGGAATGTACTCATTCTATGAAATTGGCTAAATAACTGATTTTTCCAAGACCAGACAAAACTTTTCAGAAAATTTTGTTGGGGCTTACCACCCTTGAGCACGTAGAATAATTTATATAATGGCTTATGAAGAAAATTGCAGATTCTGTTTTCTTTTTTCCCCCACGGCTGAATAGGCAGGAAATTAAGGAGCAGTGGCTTCTTATGGAAACTCCACCCTTGTACTGGCACTGTGGTAATTTTGCTTATTCTGCTTTCTGGGACTAGCCCAAACCTGTCAAGTTCTCACTTTAAAAACTTGCAGATGCATCCACCACATATTTATGGACTTATTTTTATATGTAAAGAAGTTGTTACTGAGAGGAGACACCTCTCAGGAAGGCTTCCAAGTGAGTCATTTTTATCAGGACAGATTTACTCAGATTTACCTTCCTTCTCTTGTCTGACCCTGTAGGACCATAACCATTCATGAACAGTTACCTCTCAGAGTTCAAAGCATATTCTATTCTATAGGACCTGTGTGCTAACTAGCACCTAGGCATCAAAGTCATGACTTTGGCCTCATTAGCACAACCCAATCTAGTGAGAAAAACACCACAAATATACAAACTCAGGAGTATGCTGGAAGTGAAACAGGTGCATCCAGATTTTGGTAAGGATTTCCATTATGTTCCTAGCTGAAAATTTAGACTCAGTCATTAAATTGTTGAGCCAGGCACTGTCACAAAAACCACCCACACACAAAAGAAATAGGTCATTACATAACCCAGACATCCCAGAAGAGACTTTTTGAGGGAAAATTTGTTAAGAAGCATATTTAATGAAAGAATGACTTAGATAGCAATGACAATATATAATTAGGAAAAAGTCAAACAGCTATATCCTGAGGATAAGCTTCTATTATGATCCAGTGAAGCTACTAAACATTTTTCCATGCAGGTGAGAAAATGCAAGCTTTGGCCTGGCTAATTTCTATTCTTGATTCAGAGGAGCAGAAATACTAAAGAAGCCTTGCAGCAATATTGTAATCATAAATAATTTTCTTCTCAAGTAGCTTGGCTCCACTTGGTATTTATCAACTTATAGGTCTGCACAAATATTTTTATAATGAGCCATAAAGGAGGGGAAGTGCAGTCTGACTTGGTAGTCAGAAATCATGCTTTCTCTTAGAAACCGAACCGAGTGGGTCTAGGTAACTGGCCAACACTGAGAGTATCAGGTCCCTCATGCATGAGGTGGGGACAGCATCTTACCTTTGAAATTGTATGAAAGGTTGGAACAGTGGGCAGCAGGTACCTCAGGGCTAGGCGGTCTGGGCTGATAAGTAGCTCCAAGCACAACTGATAGTGGCTTCTACCTTACCTCCATCTCTTTTCACTAAGTACACTTTTCATTTTTTATCATTTTCCCCATCATTCTCTTATTCCTTTTTTTTTTTGTAAACCTCTGAATTTTTTCCATTCTGACATGCATTTATGAGAGACACCTAGAATTCCATACCTGCTGCTAAGCACAGTGGAAGGTGGAAGAAGATGCTGCCTCATATACACAGTGAAGATGGTTCTGAAATGGAAGCTCCCTAAAGTCAGGGATCAGGGCTGCCCTGCACACAATAAGCATTCAGTATATAGGCAAGAAGTGCAAAATGTATTTTCCGTAGTTGAAGCACATTTCTCTTAATATTTCCAATGAAAGTATTTGTGAACTTGCTGAGGTACTGCATCCCATCCACACTGCCCAACATCCTAGAGCTCAAAAAGTAGAAAGCTACCTATGGAATGTCAAGTTTCTAACTGTTGGGAACAATGCTACATAATTCTAGAGAAAACTCATTTGAGTAGGCCTAATTCTCCTGCCTACAGGCCAGCTATTGACATTCCAGACATAATTGCATTTTGGCCTCGGGTCACAACTGAGACCTCAGGGATCCCGAGATGCTGTAATCTCCAGGACAAGACCACACCTGCGGGAGACGCCAGGGAGGAACCAAATCTTCATCTACATAGTTCCTCATTGTTCTTAGATTTCCACTGCCCCCCAGTCTTTTGTTACACCTTGTTTATCCCAATGTGAAGTACTGAACTCTACATTTCACTTGTTACATTTGTTTCCCCATGTACTGAATAAAAGGTGCTACAAACTAGGGGTTTTTTTGTCTTTGCTGCCCAGAGCAGCACTGATCAGACCCAAAGCTCAGCTTCTTCTCATTTGTCTACCTTTCCTGTAATTCGCTGTGTGCTGCCGTGGCTCGAGGGAGACTAGGACTTACTACAGAGGTTCTGGTAATGTCCCCTTCCCCTGTTCCCTACATCTAACTATTCCTGTCCAGCCTCTCAACCAGTAGCTGTATTTCAGTAAAATTAAGAAAATAGAAATGGAAATAAAAATCAGGAGATGGTTTGTATGTCCCATACTGATTTAGAATCAAACTCCATAAGATTTTGAGATTCATGTTGTCACTGTTATATTTCTAGCTTTTTCCACAACAGCTCAAAATCTCAGGCCATTAAAAAAAAGGAGAGGTAACAATACAAAATATGTAGGAAATGCTGAGCAATTTGAGCTTTTTATCAGAGAGGTGCTGGATTACAGCTCAGCAGATTCATTGAAAGAAAGTAGGTCCGAATTGTAGCAGGAAGAAGCAAACAATGCTCAGCAATTCTGATCTATACAGAAATGGCTGTTTTCTGATTTTGCTCTTCAGTGCCTGATGTCCAGACACATTCCAAAGTCCATGGACTGGTAACCAGCACAGACCAGTTAACGACAACTTAGTAAGCACTGCTGTGACTAATGAAACCCTCTTAACCATTATTCAATTTGTTTGTTCCATGACATATTTTGCCTTTAGAGACTTAAGTACTAAAATAACATACTATAAACTCAGGCTGTTGTTTCAAATTGAGGCTAGTTTTGTCAAAGCCAACAGAAATCTTAGAGAAAAATCAACATGCCACATTCCAAATAATTGTTAGGACAACTAGCATTCTATAATATTGATGTACTTTGACAATAGAAGCACAAACTACTTTTACCTGGTGGGTCTTTGAAAATATGCACTATCTTATAATTTTAATCTACATATTCCTATAATTTTAATCTATACAAAAGGAAATTACTTAGGAAAGATCTGTAATGATCTATTTAAATGAAATGAAAAATATTTTGGTTTAATATCACAATTTGATTTTATGATATAATTTTCAACTACTACATATTAACACAGGTAATCAAAGTGCTTTTCCTAATGGCCATGTTAGCCCAGGAATATGCATTAAATCTTGCCCTCAGGAAGCTGGCATTTTCCAAAGAAACAGACCAGCAAAATGATGATGTGATAACTTCACCAAATCCCAGAACTAGATGAGCCTTTTAAAATTAGAAATGTAATGGCCACTTCATACTTTGTCACATTTAGGAATCCTTAAATCCCAAGACCCAAAATAACAAAGCAAGAAATAACTTTAAGGAAAATAATTGGAAGCCAAATTTTATCTCCTTCAGTCACCACTGTTTGAAAAGAAAAAAATTTGAAAAGTAATAATATTCTCTAATCTATAGATTAAAATACACCTAAGTTATTGGACTTTGCATAAATAGGTATAATATACCCTGAGCCATATAACTAAAAGAATAATTTTTAGAAAACAGATAAACTGATTATTCTTTCTACCATCTAAACCATTCACTCTGACAAAGAATATGGAATGGTTATTTCTATTTTTAAAAATGTAAAAAAAGTTCTTATTTTGGTAACCTGGAAAATCCTATTTTTTCTCTCCTAAAATAAATGTTTATTCTTTTTGAAAATTATGAAGTTAATTTTTATTATTACAAATTTATTATTATATGTAATTCACTAGATAGAATAAAGCACACGCAAAAATTTTCAAGTTAAAGCAAGGCATGTGTGGGTGTGAAAGAAAATAACGGTAAGCTAAATATGAACAGTAACACTTTCAGGAAAGGACCTCATGTAAAACTCACAACAAACTTTAAAATATACAAATTTCATAGATATAAAATACTATATCCAAGGTCTTCCAGAAAGTGACTCATGGGGCTTCAAGATCTGTGCATGGTGAATTGCACTGGGTAGCCCCACCCTTCTAGGTCTGTGTTTGGGTTTTCAGATCACACTATTTCTGAGCTCTCCTTGGAGACACTGCTTGCTATGTTACCAATAATGGCCTGCTCCAGAAGAGCTAAATGACTTTACAGCTAGGACCTGAGGCTCAGATTTGCATATGTGCGTAATAAAGCTATTCAGAAGCAAAACTGTGGAATTGGCAGATGGCTCTTGACTGTGTCTACCCTACTTTCCCTTGTGGCCCTCTGATGCCTTGCAGATGCCTGGCACCTGGAGCTGGCCCCAGTCCCTCCAAGCCTTACCTCCTCATACTGCACCACAGATTGCCTTGGATCATAATTATCTGTGTGCCCTCCTCACCACAATCTCCATTAGACTGAATTTAAGACACAGTGTCTTATTTCTCTTTGGTACTTACCTCAGAGTGGGTGCTCAGTGTATATAGAATAAATGTATGAATGTGTGACTGGGCCTTCCTCTCATCCTAATCAACATACTGAAGTCCTGAATTTCTACTCCACAGTTCTCTGATCTTTGTTCCTTAAAGTGACAAACAACTAATAATCCATTCTGTTAACTTAAAGAATGATTGCTTGACATCTCAAACATTACATATCAGTATTGTTTATGTGTATGTGTTTTTGAAGACTAAATATCCAATCTTTCTAATATATCTCTTGGCTACATAAAACTTGGGAATTCAGAGAAGTTCTGTATCTAAGTAAAAGTGGATATGGAACAAAAATAATACTAGGGGCACAGCCAAGATGCCAGTGTCTACCATGGTCTGGTTAACAACACAAGAAAACAACAGATAGAAAGGCAAGTGAATGCCACTCATACATGTGACATGTGTTATCTCATTTAGTTCTCACAACAAACTTTAAGGCAAGTACTGTTCCTTTGATTGAAGAAAAAATGAGTTTCAGAAAAGTTATATATATATATATTAATGTCATGAGCAGACATGGCGTGAATGGTAGAGGAAAGAATTGCATTTTGGCCTGGTAATAAAGATTGTTCCAGTCCTCTAAATTATTTGTCCAGGCAGCAAATGGAGGATTGAAGACTTAATCTATTACAAGAAAGGATTAGAACTGTCATCTCTCTTATCTTAATGTGGCTGGAGAGAGAGATCTAGGGATAGAGAAGAAACAAATTTCATCTGGTAGAATCTCCAGAGACTTGGCTAAAATCCCACTTGATATTCCACCAAACATATCCCTTCCCTTACCACACAATCTCTTGCCTGGGGGTACATGAAGCTGTTTCTAAATCCACACCAGTCACACAAATAAAGACTTGGATGGTTTCTATAGCAATAGTCTCAGTAGAGATCATATTTGATTTTAAAAAGTCATTTTATACCCCTAAGATATTTTAACTCTATCTGGAGGTCACAACACAGACATAAAAATTCAGACCAATCTTGTGGGTGATTAAATGGATATAGTTTAAAAAGTACAATACTTAAACATGGAAGATTGGTCTAATTCTTGTCTCTTACACTAACTAATCATGGCACACCTTGCATTCAAATTAAACATTACTTTTCTCAAATCTAAGTTGGCAATAAGGCACCCAGATTTTCAGATGGTTGTGACAATTATATGAGATAATGTATGTAAAGCATGTAATAGTATTTCAAGAAATTGTTTCTTTTATTATTAATGTGGAGGCTCCTATATATTAAAAAGAGGTTAGTGCTATTTAAAAAGAAATTCATAAATATTAGGAATTATCCCCAAGATCACAAAGAGTAATTCATACTAAAATGCCCTCAATTATTTTCTGGTGACCAAAATAACGTTTAGTTCTGTATGAAATTTCACAAAGTCTTCCATGATTATCCTGTAGGCCCTATAGGCATAAAGACAACAGGGTTTGTACCATCAGGGAGATTCAAAGCTTTTTAATCATCTTCTAAGATTTATCAATCTAGTAGTATGTTTCTAACACTTTTCACAGGGCCTGCTCAGTTTTTAAGAAATATATTTCTCTTATGACTACAAATACTACATGTTCAACCTTCAGAATTTGAAAAACCTTGAAAAGTCTAAGAAAAAATGAAAATCACCCCAAATCTCAATGTCAGCATTGGATTTGTATCCTTCCAACCTCTCTGTTTTTTCGATCTGAAATTGTTTGTGTACATACAAATATGCACAACCACAAATTTGTTGTGAATTGTACAGAAACCTTTTATAATAACATGCCATCCACATATTTTATGACTATTAAATATTCTTCTGGAACATGGTTTCTAATGGTTGCTCCATTTGCATCTTATGAATTTATTATATTTTGTTTAACCAACTTAACTGGAATTTTAATTTTATCTGTAATATATCATTTAAATAGCAGTGATTAGTATTATACAAATAATTTTTGCATTTTCTGATTATTTTTTAAAATAGTTTAGTTTTGTCAAAAATTTTTGAGTTTGATGGAGAAAATAGCACATACATGTTCATAGCTTTCAATATATATTTCAATATTATCCCACAATGTACAAATTTTGCTTTTGATCCTACTCATTCTATTCAAATCTACAAATTTAAGATATTATAAAAAGGCCTACAAGTTCAATAGGTTATGAATGCTGCCAAATCATTACTTTGATTTATGTTTCCCTTTTGATTTGAGAGTTTGACTGTCTTTATATATTTATTGAAAATTTGTCTTTCCATTTTAAAGGATTGTCTGTTCATAAACTTTTCTCTTAATTCAATTGGTTTTATCCGTAATTTCACAAGTAGCCAGCTCCTAAGAGAGCTCAAGGAGAAGCTGACTCCTAAAGAGCTCCTAAGAGATTAAAGGTATAAATCTGTTGTTAGAGCATATATTGTAAACATTTTTCCATTAGATCAATTTTTAAATTTTTTTCTTCATGTGTTTTGATTTTTGTCACACATATTAAGAGATTTTCATTTAGTCAAATTTAACAGTCTTTTCAGAGGAAAATAAATAACAAAACTTATACAAACAAGTAACCTAAAAAGACAGCAGAAATAAAACAAATGCACTTCATGTATGACACAAATGTAAATTGTTTAAACTTCATTAGGAGTAATAATCTCAAAGTGAGTTACAAAACATAAAAATAAAAAAACAAAAGTACATTGAACTATATAGGTGATAACCACCAAAACTACAGTCTATTGAAAAATTCATCAGTTAAGGGCAAATAAACACATAACATTTGCAATATTCATAAAATTAGAATTGAAGGCAAAAATAAATAAAAACAATAAGACAAAGAAGCACATTTATATCAGAGGAAACAATCTAAGAAATATAGAAGAGTCACAGAACTACAAGTGAAGAGTCAAGATCAAATTACATAAATCAAAAACTACAAGAAATCCAAAGAGAAATCACCAGAAACGTAATGTTATTGGAATAACAGAATTTACCACTCAGTCTTTACTCATTCAAATGAGTATACAATATATGGCTCTGAATAAACTCAGTAATAAATGTAAGTGGATATTAAACTCTGCAGCCAAAAAACTGCATCTTTATTTTACAAGGACCAATTTAAAATGTTTAAAAGATAACATCCTACTCAGAAAGAGAACATAACTTTGAAAAAAGTAGTTATGGTATATATCATCTGATCACAAAGCAACAACACTAGAAATTTTTAACATAGTATATAAACAAATAGAATGTAATAAGTTGAAGTTTTTTAGCTTTTCATCAACTCATGTCAAATAAAAAATTAAAACTTCATTTATAAACAAGGTCCAAATTATTGCCTGATCTAAATCTAAGATTTTAAATATTTTAATTATTAACTTGTTATATTAGGCAAAAAGATAAATTTTTGATCTTGAAATTGTGCCTTATATGGAGATTTGTACAAACATTGGAAGAAGGTCTTTTGTGACCACAAGTTCAGAATCTGCACTGTGAAAAGGTAAGCAAAGAATCCAACACACTGATGTAATGTTAGTAGGTGCTAAATACCCAGATTGATGCCAGGGTGATTTCTATTCTACTATGCACATTGTCTGCCTCCACACCTCCTCCACAACCCACCTCAGGAGTAGCAGATATTACTTGGTTCAAAGGAAAGAGAAATGAGGAAATACTACAAATATTTTTAAAAAGTAAAGCAATCTCACAATTTGTTCTTCTTACCCTATTTCCAGGAACAGGACAACATAAGGTATGATGGGATAGGACAAGGGGGTAGGCATCTTGTTATGGGACATAGACAGATTTGATTGATGTTTTCTTTATCTCTCATTCTCATTTCTCTCAAGGATGGTACTATTAGAAAGATATGCATTGGGTTTTGAGGGACTCATTTTTAGGAAGTGTTCACTTCAGGCAGAGAGGCCCACCAGGATAGAGACCTGGGAGAGAACTCAAGGAAAAGTTGATTACTTGTTGACCTGTTTTTCACAGGTAACAGGGAAAGGGTGTGCTCATGCTCCTGTCCAACTAGTTGTTTGTGGTAGAAAAGTTTGAAGTGATTCAGGAGAGAAGCATAATCAGAGAAGGAAGAAAGCTCATAGCTGAGATGAACTTGAACTGAGTTTTGGGAGGAACTTGATAGTGCAGAAGATAGAAGAATGACAGACAGAGACAGTGAGAATAGCTATGTCATTAGTGGGAACATGTCCAAGAACGGTACTCAGGACTGAGTGCTACATTTTAAAGAAAGAATGTGCTCAAAGAGAGGGACTGGGAATGATAAAGTCTTAAAACTATATTCTATGAGGAAAGGTTAATGTTTAGCTTGCAAAAAACAGATGAGTGGACCAGAGGACTTCATATCTATATGGTTGGGTTCTATGATTTCATTATTTCAAAAGGGTAAACAAAGCAGAAAGTTGTGCAAATAACAGAATGCCTAAATTTGCATTCAAATTAGCAATGTGGTAACAATTCTAAAATGGCACAATTGCCCGGAGCTAATAAGGACCATCACTGGATGTGCCTAAGCAGAGCTCAGAAAAGATTATCTTACTATTTATAAAGAGAATTTATATCATATCTTCTCTTCTTCATTCATTTCAATGAGTAATAGCAGGGCAAGGCCTATCTTAGGTACTGAGAGACTAAAAAGAATAAAACATGGTCTGGCAAGCAAGAAGATTTCACCTCCTGGAGGAGATTGAGACAGTAGTAAAGGATGAGAGGAAGGAAGCTAAAAAATAAAAAAGGGAAGCTGTCCAAATTGGCAGCATTTGACTTCAGAAATAATTCCAGAAAAGGGGACAAAGAAAAGTTGTCCTGGGCCTCAGAACCAGAATCAGTCGATCTTATCCACCCCCTGCTAAAGAGAGCTCCCTAGGTCCAGAAAGGTACTTCCGAAAGTGGTCAGTTTGCAGGTCTAAAATTTTAGGATGAGGTATCTATCCTCTAGAGCCCCACAAGTATCAAAATATAAATAGCTAAATTAACCATTAAAATACTTGTGGTCTTATGAAAAGTTGAAACTGACATATACTGTTGTAAATGTGATCACCACTAGCTGCTCATTGAGTTAACACTCACCAAAGTGACTGGTTACCATTCCAACAATATATCTGCACGGATCCAAAGGGGGAAACAAAGCCTTAAGGATATTTTACCATAGAGTAGCATAAGGAAGGTACTCTGACCGTGACAGCATAAACTGCAGAATAATACCTGGAGAAGTGGAAAGGAAAAGGAAAAATGTGACAAAGGTTAACTATACATAATTACAATATACCACAGCTGCTTTCCCCTCTAACAGTATCATCCTCAGGTTAAGATGGTAAGATACAAAATGTGAGTAGAGTTAAGGCCCCCTGAGTTCCTGGTGGCACTCCAATCCTCAGTGCTTTCTTTTTGTTTTCTATTGCTGCTTCTTCCTGTCCCTTTCTCTCTCTCTCCCTCAACAGAAGGATACACAGATAATAGATTAGATAGATAAATAATACATACATACATACACTCATTGACCAGTGAGAGTCTATAGACTCACACTTTTATATCATTCTTCTGTCACTATTAAAATGCAAATTCTGACACTGAGGGTGTAGCTCAGTGGCACAGCACCTGCCTGGCAAGCACAAGGTCCTGAGTTTGATTCCTGGTTCCAGAAAAAAAGTTACAAAATGCAAATTCTTTGGGAAAATGACATGATGCCATCAACACTTTTGGTCCAGAAGTGCTAACAGGTAGCACAAAATTTCAAAGATTGACTTAAGGGATGCAAAGGAGCTGAAATGCTGAAATGAGAGTTGGTGTAAACTAATGAGCATGGTGTTGGCCACATAGAAAATGCTTAATGAAGCTGTTTCCTCTTTCCATAGCTCTGCCTTTTCTACCTTGCTTCTATCATAGATAAGGAAAAAGAATCATATTGCTAGAGTTGTGGTAATTTTCCATGGAAACAGTCCAGGATTGGGGTGATGACAAGCACAACCTCTTCATGTGCCAACTTCCTTTGCCGCAACACATTATCATGCCAAGTGTGTACTACCCCTGTTCCCCTGGCAAATTGTAGTAGGTTCTCAAAAAAAAAAAAAAACTGATTACTTCTTTTTCTCCTTGATCAAAAACAATGCCTTAGCTTCTTTTCCATTTAACTCAACTTCATTAAATTCTACCCAACAAGCATGTGATGTCTTCTATATACTGCATGTTATCCTGTGTTCAGCTACTGGGGAGGTTGCAAATACACAACTATGGATATTCTGGAGTCCTAATAATTAGAGACTGCAGCCAGGCCAATGAGCATTAGAAGGTTTTTTTGTACATGGGTCTCACTCACTTCTCACTCAAGATTCAGAGGAGATGCAGTGACAGTTTTCCTATGGTAGACATTACAAGGATATACATATACTCAGAATGTGGTTTTGGTTTCATCATAACTTTATGTTTGAGTGAAACAGCAACATTACTACCTTTGGAACCTAGATTAACCTAGTTTTCTGAGGCTATGACTAAGTTTATCTGATATCAAGTCTTTGGCAATGGAGACATTAAAATTCAGGCACATCTTTTCTTGTAAGTACAGGGTGTGGCTACTTAAACATGATTAGCATTTTGAAAAATTTGATCATGACTACCACATTACCAGCTCAGGGAAAATTCTTGCCATAAAGGTACATTTTGTACTACTTTAGACTATTCTCCAATACATTTTGATTCAGGCTTCATTTCACTACACATTTGTAATTTTGAAATAGCTAAAACAGTGATGATGTGATTAGAAGAAAGAAACAAGATGCATTATCTGTGTTAGTCTAAAGTGTTCAAAAATATTAAAAAATTTGTATGTTCTAATTCAACCTTCAGAGAGCTTGAGAGATGATAGGTATACAAGCAGGTGAACCTGGCCCTCAAAGATGATGACAAACTTCTTTTATATCACCCAAGTTTCCTAGCCTTTCATTCTTGCAAAGTACTTTCCAGGAAGGCAATACACTCTGTCCCCAGAGTAATACATCTGTGTTTAATTGGGGGAAAATATACTTTTTTGTTTGAAAGGTTTTAACTCTTAATGTCTAACACTTAGTCTGATCTGTATGTCAGACACTACACTAAATGATTTCCATGAATTATCTCATGAGATAATTTTATTATGTCTATATTACACTTGAAAAAACTGAGCTAGAAAGTCTTTGAAGCAATACCACTGATAAAGATAGGACAAGGATTTGCTCCCAGCCTTACTGAACCTAGATCTGCCTTCTGCATTGCAGTGCTGGGTTCCATGGATAGAACAAATGTTTCAAGCCAAGACAACCGACACCCTATGATCCCCTGAACAACCAGTCTTTCTTATTGTGCTCTAAACTGGTTTTTTTTTCTGATTGAGCAGAATATAATGTACCACCACACCTACACATAGACTCCTCACATAGAAAATGCTCACAAATATATGCAGAAAGTAAAGATATTTACTAAGATTTGAGAAGAAAATTGTACCTCACTACACGTGGTTAGTTTTAAAAACTGCTTTTCATGGTCTTTGAGTTGAGAGAACAAAATTTTTCCATATTTTTTTCCTGCACCCATTACCATTTCTAGACTGTTAATCTTTTCAGAGTCCAGTCTGGAATACAAGAAGCAAAAAGAAAATCCCAGAAACTCATTTCTGTGTTCCTCCTTGGGTTCTAGTCAGAGTCAGTTTTTTTCTCCATCTTCTTTCATTTCTTTGAGGACATACTGTCCATGCTTTTCAGTTGTATTAGTGGGAGGAGTAAGGAAGGAGGAAATAGCCAATTAGCCTGTGAACAGGAAGTCAGAATAATATCAATTACTCAATGTGAACAACCAGAAAAGAAAGGAAGGAGGAACAGAACAAGGAAGGAGGAGGAAAAAGAATTGAAGACAGAGAAGGAATGAACAGGAGGAGAACAATTTAGGAGTAAGTCTCACACTTTGTGCAAAAATTAAATAAAATTGGATCACAGGATTAAATGTAAAACATAAAAATATAAGACTTTAAAGAAAAGAAAACAAAAATTTTTCAGAATCCAGAGTTAGGTAGAGTTCTCAGACTTGATATCTTTTTACATGTAAAAAGAAATTACTAACTTGCACTTCATCAAAATTAAAAGTTTGTCCTGTAGGAGTCTAAGAGCCAAAAAGGTAAGTTAGAAACCGAGGAGAAATATTTGCATACCATACATCTGACAAAATACAGTAATCTAGACTATAGGAATAGATATTACTGATTCAGATATGCTGAGGAGAAGCCATAAAGCATTTTCCTTACATGTAGAGGTAAAAAAGTTCTGCACTTGAAGAAAGAAAAACAAATCAAATTCTGATATTAAAAAAAAAAAAGCCTCTCTGGTAATTTTTGTATTTTTCAGTCCAAATCTATACCTGACTTTGTGTTCTCTCGCTTGCAATGACTTTGTGTTATTAGTTTCAGGGGTCTCCTTGCTTAAGTCTTCATATAATCTTAATGATTTCTGGCACCATTTATTGCCACAATTGGGAAATGCTTTCTGTTAATTTTTCTGTTCCACACATTTAAAGTTTCTTCCATTTTAACTAAGCACTTATCCCACACTATGGCCATGACTTGCAGTTTGAGGTGCAAAAACAAAACTAGCATACGTTTCTTTTTTCTTCATGATTCCATGGATGAAAGATTCATTTTTATCATTGATCTTAGAAACCTTAATATGTGATTTTTTTTTTCCTTGTTACATAGAGAACTTCTGCCTTTTCACTTAAAGAAAATGCGATCTGGCTTCTTTTCAGCGTATCCAAATAGCCAGCACCTATTACTCTTGTGTGTTAGGGCCATTATTAAGTAAAATAAGGGTTACTGGAATACAAGCATTACACTTCCTCTGTAGTTGACCTGATAGCCAAGATGACTACTTAAATGAGAAACAGATGAGCACCATATACAGTGTGGACTAGCTGGACAAAGTATGATTTATGAGATTTTATCACACTATTTAAAACAGCATATAATTTAAAACTTACGAAGAGTTTATTTCTGAATTTTTCATTTAATAATCTCAGACCATAATTGACCATGGGTAGCTAAAACCACAGAAAGCAAAACTGCAGATGGGGCAAGTGGGGAACTACCAGACAACAATCTTAAAATGACAAAGAATGAAGCCAGCTGAGAAATAGCTATGGCTGTAAAGGGAAACCAGAGAGATCCTTGTGGTGATGGTACTGTTTTATATCTTGACTGTATTAACTTCATTGTTGTGGCTGTCGTTTTGTAATCTCCATTATGCAAGATGCTGCCATTAAGGGACACTGGAAAATGGACACATAGGATATCTGTGTACTATGTCTTAACAATTGCACATGAACCTGTGATTTTTTTCAAAACAAAAAGGTTGATTTTTTAAAAACATCTATCAGCAACCACAATAAATAAACACAAGTTATTTGAAATATACATAGTTTTAATTCTATCTAAATCCTACTTAAATCCTGTACCAAATGTTTGGGAACTGAGAAATTTGATTATAAAGATTAAATAATTTTCATTAAGTTAAAAGACCTGGAAGAAGGATGGCAAATAGATTGAATTCAATTGCATTTTTCACAGGAAAGAGTGTTGTGGTAAAAGAACAGTATCTGTCATGGGCCCTGGATTGCTGAAAGCCATGACTTATGTGCCACATCATTGTCACCTAGTATCTTTGAGAGTTTGGGAGTTCTGAAAACCAGAACTTTCCAAAATAACACCCATAATAGTTTTACTCAAACCTCAGAGCTTAAAAGCTGCTCGGGTAGGAGTGCAGACTGGTGAAACCACTGTGTAAATCAATATGGAGATACCTCAAAAAACTAGAATTAGAGGTCCCATTTAACCCAGCCATTCCTCTGCTGGGTATCTTCCCAAAAGAATTAAAAGAATCATACCACAGCGATATATGCACACCCATGTTTATAGCAGCACAGTTTGTAATAGCTAAAACTTGGAAATAGCCCAATTGCCCATCAACTGGAGATTGGATAAAGAAGATGTGCTTTTTTTTATAAAATGGAGTACTACTCAGCCATAAAGAATGAGAAACTAGAGGCATTTATAGCTAAATGGATGCACATTGAGGCCATACTCTTAAGTGAAATAAATAGGAAAAACGTGCATAAATACCTAATAGTTTCTCTAGTGTGAGAAACTGAAAGTGTAAATAAGGATCAAAATATATAGTTCATATTGTGAAATAGGAAGAAAAGGTCTAAAGGAATAGGGGAAGTGGGAGGGGAAGGGGAAAGGAAAGAAGGGAAAAGAAAAAGTATGAGAAAAGCTGCTCTGGCTGAAGCTGGAGGGGCTGAAGATTTGGCTATTTAGGTGACATGATTATCACTTGCTGACCTACAAACACATTATGCAGTTCATTGCTCAGGAAAATTTTCTCTTTGTTTGAGTTACAAGGATTAAAAGAATTAAAGCTTAATCCCTTTGAGGCACCCAGACCATTTTTAAATTGAATGTTTTCTATTAAATCTCCTACTGGGAAGCAATTCACTGACACTGTAGCAACAGAACCAGGCAATCCTGAATAATTACAGAAGACTGCCCTTCTGCCTCTGTCTCTCTAAAATATCTAATAACAAAAAGCACTTAAATAAATCCATGAGGCTAATCAATGTTTCATGTAATTTGGAACAAGAGACTTCAAAGCCTTGCAATAAAAATAGTGAGAGAGGGAGATGAGTACAAGCAGATTAAAGAAACCAGTGTTTAAGAATTCATATGTATTAAAGGCTGAAGCCAGGTCAATTCTCAAACTAGTTTAAAGAACTTATTCATGTTAGAAAATCAGCACATACTTGTTTTTTTAAATTTTTGAAATGAAGAACATAAGATTAAAAATTAAATTATATATTCAATTCAGAAGCTGAGACATTGCCATCCAACTTGTAGTTTCCAGTTTACAGAGAGCAAAGTATAATAAACTGTCAAATGGGGAACCCAACCAACTAGGTCTGTTCTCAGTTGCTGGGCCAGGCTGCACATTCTGCATGTGGTAATCACCAAGATGAATGAGGGCATCTACTTCCCTTTTCTTTGTTAGGAGTGCCTGAGGGAGAACTGTATCAGGATTAATATCATTCTTTATGGTATGTGGCACAGAAATTGGAAGAGATCAGAGCAAAGGAAAAAGCAAGCATCTCAAGAGGAGTCTAGCACCTGTTGGGAAATAAGTCTGCCCACTGAATAATAAAAGAATAAGTTGCAACCTCAGAAGAATTAGCAACACAGGATAGAATGTGTGTTTCCATACTTAAAAACCAGAATTTGTTCAAATGTAAAATTCACACCCTACTCCAATATATTATTTTTCACTTTGACAACCTTATTATTTGGCATACACCAAATTCATTTCATACATCAGCAAAGATCAGTTCTACTCATGATTAGTTTTCATGGCATAAACTTCCTTTCTTGCACTCTGATACGGGATTTACTTCCTGAGGCCTATTTTATAGTCTAATTTTAAAGAAGAATACTCATCCTGGGGAATATGGTTGATTAAAGACAAAGCACTTTGCTAAAATAAAGTGAAATTATATGGTGCACATGCAGAATCCTTAGAAATGAATGTAACTAGTCAATAATTAGTTCCATTTTCTTTTTTTTTTTTTTTGGTACCGGGGATCGAACTCGGGTCCTTGCGCTTGCGCAACAGGCGACGAAACCACTGAGCTAAATTCCCGGCCCAATTCTATTTTCTTATATGCAATGAGATACACCTCTTTGAAATTTGAAAGCTGAAATTCCACTAAAATTGTTAAAATAATCATCTGTACTTTCCCTACTTTCTTGAGTGTTACACATTTTCTGAAGATCATCAGAGCATTAAAATATTGTAAAACCAATTTCTCTTATTTAACAAAGTCTATATTTGAAATATTTTCATAATTTTCTATTGTTATTTTCTAATTGTTATTTTCTTCCCCCTTTTCTTATGTATTTGCTGCTGCTTACATTTTGTGATTTGAATTTAATCATTATTACCGGTATTACTAAGCTTGAAATTTTGCATAAGCATTATGCTAGAGGCTGGCAGAGATACACAGTTGTGAGTCCTGGATTCAGCC
The DNA here is from genome assembly GCF_000247695.1 of Heterocephalus glaber. Next base: position 12,677,769 of record NW_004624799.1, on the reverse strand, counting down.
CTCTGAAATAGTTTGCATTCTATTGAGAGACACACACACCCCAGATATAGAAGTGAAGATGACTGGAGGCCTTGCTGCCCAAACAGTGCTTCTCAGACTGGAATTTTCAGCTGGGAGCTGTTAGAATTGCAGAATCTGAGGTTCCTCTCCAGTCTTTTTGAATCAGAAGCTGCATTTTAACAAACTCCCAGATGACTCACATGCCAAGTAGAGTATGAGGACTAGGCAGCAGTCCGTGTTGGGGCTGAATGAGAATTGAATGTAGAAGCAGCCTGTAAGTTCCACATAGTAGCATTTGTATAATATGTTGGAGAATTTATTCCACAGTCTTCCTAATATGTGTTTAGATTTTAATCCTTCCTTAGGTCTGAGGATAGTTGAAAAGGTAGATAGATAAGGACCCATCTAAAATAAAAAATTTAAAGGCTTTATGAAATCTCTCAAATGATGCCCCATTAATATTTGTACATTTGTGTATCAGACTTTTTATTGAAATTCAAATTTAATTACATTTATTTCTATCTCCCCTATGATCCAAATACAGTAGCAATAAATACAGATATTCATCAACCCAACTTTTAGTCCTTTAGGTTTTATTTTTTTACTTTTATTTGTTAGTAAATTATGAATAATATAAAATTGATCATTTTAACCACTCAAAGTATACAGCTCAATGGTTTTAAGTATACTCACATTATTTCCAACCATCTCCACTATTTTCAGAACATTTTTATCATCACAAACAGATTCTGTACCTATTCACTAATATTTCCTGCACCTCATAGTCTCTGATAATCAGTGCTCTACTTTCTTTAACTTCTTTAGGTATTTCATATAAACAGAATCATATAGTATTTGTTATTTTGTGATTGCTTCATTTTATTTATAGCATTTTATTTATCTAGCATGTTTTCAAAGTTAATTCATGTGGTAACATATACCAAGGTTTCATTTTTTAAGGCTAAATAATATTCCATCATATGTGCATATCACAGATTATCCATTCATCTGTTGAACACTTTGGTTGTTTCTGCCTTTTGGTTATTGTGAATAATGCTGCTGTAACATCTTACTGTATTAGTTAACTTTCCCATTGGTGGATGTGATACCAAACACCCACAATTTAAGGAGGAGAGGATTAGTTTAGCTCATAGTCTCAGAGGATTCAATCCATGGTCAGCTGGCTCCAAGGGAGGAACATGAGGTAGAAGAGTGTGGTGGAGCAAAATGCATACTTAGTTCATGGCAACCAGGAAGCAGAACAGGGGAACAGTACCAGAAAGGAAGAGTAGAGGAACCATAGGTAGTATCCAAAGTCAGGCCTCCATGGCCCACCCAAACACACCCAAAAATGTGCTTCACTAATCCCCTGAGTGTTTCTAAAGCCAATCAAGTTGAGCCAGTTAAGGTTAACAACCACACTTACTCTTTAATGGTACTGAGTTTAAAGGTCTTGAAAGCCACCACTGTCTTGGTGTGAAGCTGAACAATACTGGCACTTGTAACAGAAGCTATCACCATGTGCATCATGGAGTGCTTGGGGAAAATATGTCTCATCTCACTCTATTGTCAGTGAAGTCCAACATAATTGCTCAAACCAAGAAACTCCACTACAAATTCTATTCAGCACTGTGCTTCTACTTTACAAAGACACAGAATTCCTCAGGGGGAAGGGAGACATTCCTTCCCCCAGTGTTAAGCTTGTATTCAAATTTGGTCTAGCTGCCAAGTGCACAGTGCCTAGTGTCAGCCATTTCCTGCCATTCAAAGGCAGTCATTTCCCCCAAAGCACAGGAAGCCACTCAACCCATGGGTGGATTATAGATCTCTGTATCAGTCAGGATGTCCTAGAATCTGTCTCTTATCCTAAAACTCATACTCTGGGTGCAATCTAAAAGCCCAGTATAGATCCATCTCTCTCCAGATCCCCTGGGGTATTTCTTGTAATTTCAATTCCAGAGGAGCTCATGAGTCTTTTCTGGTGATCTCATCTCAGTAATGGCTACAGCCTTTACTATCTTTTGAATCTGTTTTTAAAACTTTGAATGACAAGGCCGGGGATTTAGCTCAGTGGTTTCGCCACCTGCTGCACAAGTGCAAGGACCCGAGTTCGATCCCCGGTACCAAAAAAAAAAAAAAAAAAATCAGAAGAAGAGAAAAAATGTTTGAATGACAAAGTGAATGAACTTGGATTTGAAATGTTCCTATCCCATAACCCCCCATGTAGCAGGTATATCTCCAAATATATGTGCCATAGCATCCAAACCTTAAAGAGCACTGAGCTCAGTGGAACCCATGGGGACAATATTAGCCTTTAGAGCTGGAGTAGGCCCCAGTTCAATCACAAATCCCATTATGTTCTTCCAGAACAGGATTGAGTAACTGCTTTATGTCCATCTGTAACTAAAACATGCCACTGAAGTGGCTCTTTCCAGATCAAGGGAATCTACTTAAAGGAGAATGGGAAGTTTCTATTCAAGTAGAGCTTATTTTAATTGATTTTTCCAGCCTATAAAAGAATTTGTATCTGACTTTTTGGGAGTACTGCGTTACACATATGTGTACTATGTTGGGAGATCTGGCAGAATTGGCCCCAGAACTAATTAATTCAAAGAGTACCCCTGTAAAGGAAGAATCAATAAACTTGATGCTGAAACTAACCCTCTGAATCTAAGGATCATAGCAATTCTAATGATGCGTGACATTTTTTTCTTTGGCTCTAACATCACATATGAATAGCTAAGGGCTAGGAAGCAGAGGTATTTTGAAAAAAACTGGGGAACTTTGTAAGACATTGAAGCTTCGGAAATGATCTGGTGATGTAGATGTGTCAGCATGCAACATAACAGTGCAGTGGTGGGTAGTGATTACTCCAGTTCTTTTTTTTTTTCGGTACTGGGGATTGAACTCAGGACCTTGTTCTTGTGAGCCTGGTGTGGTGCCACTGAGGTAAATCCCCATCCCCGATTACTCCAGTTCTGCTGAGAGAATGGTCAAGTTTTAGTGAGTAGAAGAGTTGAGCAGCTTGATAAACCAGCAATGTAGGTGGAGGTAGTGTGCCTGTGCCTGACAGAGAGGGGTAACACCAGTGTGACCAGGAGAAGCTTCAACATCTACATAAGCAATGCTGCCCAACAGAGATACTGATGCCAGATGACAGAGGCACTGCATGAAGAAAATGAAACTTGTGGGAAAGCCAAAATTAGATCATTTCACACAGCCCTGTCCATTACTTAAAAGAACTGGATCAGGAAAGTATAAAATGGCAGGGCCACTGTGTTCTCTCTTGCAATGGTACTTCATGGTGTAGGGTGTACTTCTTTTTTTACTTTTACTTGGCCCAAACTTGCTCTACAAAGCCTGTTTCTTTTTCTACCTTTAATAAAACTTTGCTACTATTTGTGCTTGCCTTGACTAATTCTTTGCCCCAGACAGAAAGAACCTAGAAACTACCTCCAGAAAGAGACTCCAGCATCCCAAAATCCAGTAACAGACTTGGCTTAACCAGTCAGGAGCAGCAGGTAAGGACCTCTGGGCACATTTTTTTATATTTCTCTCTAGAATGCCATAAAGGTATTTTTTCTTCTTTCTCTCCCCTACACTGGGGAACTCAGGAGACTCTTTTCACGGTACATGGAACTGTTGTTTCCTGCTTTTCCCATCATATGGAAAGGGAGAGGAAGTACATGGCCTCTGTGTTCTTCCCAGCCAGTGAGAAGTCCATAGGTCTGCCTTGAGTTTATCTTCTCCTTTTTCCTTCTCTTTCTTGTTTCTCATCACTCATTGTGGATACAAGTCAGTAAAAAACAGCCAGAGAGCCTATTATTAATCTAGTTTCAGAATAGATCATTTAGGTACCATGTGTGTGGCCTAGAGTTTACTATGTCTATTTGACCTCATGTTGCTATTCTCCATGATACTTTGCTCAGCTTTCTCACTCTCTTGGGAGAAAACAGGTGTTGGTAACTTAGCCTGCCTGAGTAGCTACCTACCCCAGTTTACTCTTTTTTGTGCTCAAAGTCTCATCTGCACTTTTCTCCTAGATGACCATTTCTTTCTCATAGTGCTATTTTAGTCAGGGTCATCATTTTGTCTCATCACATGACTGGCCACCATCTTGTTTGTCACGTGACCTGTTTGGTATCATCCAGGTGCATTCCACCATGTTTGTTTCCCTTCCTTGTTTCTTCTAACAAAATGCAGGTAATTTAGAAATGTATGCCTGGTACCTTGAGCAGAACAAAAAACAGCCAGTAAAGCTTAATTCAAGTGACCATGAATCAAAGGTAGAGCCTTCCTCATTCATATAATTGTTAAATGTGTAGTATTTTTAAAAAGAGGTTTCTATCTCTACTCTTTTAAACAAAGTATCAAAGTTTTTACTATCCAGGTAAATGGAAGAGATATTGTTTCTCAAGTGGCTCTATTCTGCTTAAGTAATGGCTCAAAAAGCTCAAAAAGCCTAAGGGAATCCCAGTGGGGAGGAACTCCCCATGATCTCACGGGACTTTCAAAGTGCTAATAGAGCCATCAAGTGACTCAATACTTCTCTCCCTAAGGAGTTAATGAGCGCCCATATAAAGACAAAAGGCCCTAGGGCTTTCCTGTATGCTTCTGTGAAAGATGCTAGCTAGCATCACCCTAACTTCAGAGACATCTGTATTAGTTACTTTTCTCTTGTTGCTGAGACAAAATACTCAACACCAAAAGTTAGAAGGAAAGGGGTGTTGCGAGCAGGTACCGTGGGTAAAGAGGACTCAGACTCGGATGGCAATTCACACACTTATCTTATATTATCATAATTCATTTCAATACAATTACCACACAATATTAAGTCTGCCAATTACCACGTCCCTGTACCTGCACTGCGCAAGTCCTTAATGGGAGCGCGACGTTTCCTCCCGCAGGGTCAGAGGGTCCGATCCGTAGACAAAGGGCGTCGAGTCGGCGCTAGGCTGTCCGTCTCTCCGCTTGCCTCGTCCTCTGGTCTCGTCTGGTCAGTGGTGATGCTCCTTCCATCGGGATCAGGTGTGCAGATGTCTCAGTCGGTAGTCAGATCAGCAGACTGACTGGCCGACTGGTCGGTGGACGGATCGTCGACTTGCTTGGGGTCTTCAGCTCCTTTTACACTATTCTAACTGGGCGTTTGTGGTATTGGTTCAGGCTTATCACACTGTCCATTTCGGGGCACACCCTGTCCAGTTCGGGGTACACCCTGTCCAGCTCAGGGCACACCCTTATCAGTTCCATACCGCTTAAAGTTCTACTTTCATATCTTATGGTTACACATCACTCTTATGATTGTGTTATACTTAGGTTACAGCACTCTTAAAGTCACAGCACACTTTAGGGTTACAGCACACTTAGGGTTATACAATTCCATCTTATTTCAAGGTGTTCTCCACAAGGGGTTTATTTGGCTTACAGTTTGTAGAGGTTTCAGCCCATAGTCAGCTGGCTCCAAGAAAGGAATGACCAACAGACATTGTAAAGAGAAACAACATGGAACGTACAAGATAGCAAAGGCAACAAGAGGCCTTCACTGAGTCTTTCTGCCTCTTTTATCCCATCCAGACTACCGGGATTAAGGCAGTCCCAAACTAATCACTTACATGTAATGGTTTAGTAATCATATACCCTTAACCCCAGCATCACACATTCCAGATTCAACTACCTTTGAAAAAGAAAGTTCCACCTCATCCGAATGAGGCTTTGTGGGGGGGCGGGGGGGACATTTAAACGCAAATTATAGCAACATCTATCTACTAAATACTTGTGTTATGCCCAGATCGGGAAGTCCCAAAGACCACCAGGAAGCCGATTCCGATGTAAGCACACGAGGGCCGTTTATTCAAGCTCGAGCAGGGGCTCCCAACCGTCACAGACGCAGCGGATCAGAATTGAGAGCCCCGAATTTCAAATTAGCGGGGTTTTTATTGTGGTTACAGCAAGGTTTGGAGATTTTTCACTTAGCAGTTACATGATTGGTTGGCATTTTGCAAGCATGAAGTGTATATTTCTGATTGGCTAGGCCCATCGGGGGTTTGAGGGATGGTTACATGTAGATTTTACGGGAGAAAAGAGGGACAAAGGTTAGTGGTCAACTGCCATGTACTGATGGTCAGCACATTGACAGATTGTTCTATAGATAGTGGACCCAGAACGTTCATTTCCTGGGCAAACAGATGGTTGAGTAATTAACTTAGGAACTTTGCTTCGTTACAGATTGTGTCTTTTGTCCCAGAGCAAGCACATTTTAACCATTAATTTGTGAGGACAATAGAGACTAGGGGGGAATAGTGGATTTTAGCAAAATGGAGTCGCTTTGGTCTCACACTTGAGTCTCACAAGGGACACTTTATGCACTCAAATCAGGTCTCCTACTTCTGCATGGGACATCATCATAAGGACCTGAGACCTAGTTATCTCTCTGTATAGATCCTAAGACAAGCCATGGGAAACCTCACAGACCACAGCCTACAGATTACACCAACTTCACTATTAGGCCATATCCTTGATCAATGAGAGAGGATTGACCCTGCCAATTTAAAAAAGGAATAGCTTAGCTACTACTGCAGTACAGTTTGTGTTCAATATGAACTAGGAAATGAGAGATGGTATGGGATGGCACTTTAAATTATAAGACTATTTTTCAGTTAAATTATTTCTACTTAAAACATAGGAGGTGGAATGAATTTGTCCAAGCTTTTAGGACCTTTTATCTAGGGAAAAGCCCAGAAAATACGATATTTAGAGTGCCCCTAGAGGAAGACAGAGATATCTTTGCAGATCCTGTCTTCGAATTCCCCACGTGTCTCCTAGGGAAAGATGGGTCTCTCCCATCGGTTTAATGAAGAAACTTCAGGTACGACCCAAGATACCTATGACTCAATTGCTGGACACGGCCTTTTCTGTGTTCAACAATCAGGATCTGGAAGAAGGTCAGAAGAGAAAAGCTAGAATTATAGCTGTTGCAATTGGCAATGCTTTAAACTCATCTAAATTGTCTAAGGGAAAACCCAAGGCTGATCAAGTGCAAGAAGTCTGGACATTGGGTGCAGAACTATACCAAGCCACTGCCTGGGCCCTGCTCCAAGTGTGAGGCAGCCAAATGCCTGACTCATGGCACTGGAGAGTTGACTGTTCCTGCTCCCAGGGAGGGCCTAGGACAGCCAAACCCCTCACTTCCTGCTCCGAAGTGGCCTTAGGGAACCTACAATACCCCTGTCCGTAGATATCACCGTTTTCTGAGAGGAACCCTGGGTAATGCTGGACATTATTGGTAAACCAATTCAATATATTCTGTTTTGACTTCTGTGGAAAACCTTCCTCTAGATCTATGGCCACAATTTGGGGTCAAGGCGACCCGTAGTCAGAGATTCTTTACTTCTGATTGGATATATCACTTTGTGCCAAATTTTTAGCCATGTGTTTCTAATTGTCCTATTTTGTCCTACTCCTTGTGTATTAATTTTCTTTCATTGCTGAGACAAAATACCTGATATCCAAAGTCAAAGGGGAAAAGGTTTATTTAGCTCAGTTTATGGAGGTTTCAGTCCATAGTGGGCTGGCTCCAAGGGAGAATGGCACATGGCAGAGGGACATATCAAAGGAAAACAATAGTTCATGGTTCCAAAATGTAGCAAAAGCAACAAGAGACCTTAACAGATCTTTCTGCCCATTTTATTTTATTCAGACTGCTTAGAGCATGTAGCACTCACACCCTTAATCCTAGTGCCCTCAGGCTGAGCATTACACTTTAGATTCAGCTTTGTCTGAAAAAGCCCCACCTAAAACCACATGAGGCTTTGGGGGGACATCTAAACACAAACCATAACACCCTGGCTAGGAAAAAAGGGAGCCCTACAGCCCCATAACCCTAGCCTTGAGGCAGTTCCTGAGAAACCATTCTGGTCCCACCTCAAGAGATGCAATGACAAGCTGTAAAAACCTTACATGGGAAATACTCACTAGAATTTTTGCAGGAATAAGAATGCTATTCCTGAGAATCTCTGAAATCTCTGAGGGTCCTCTTCAAAAAGCAAGACTCTTACTAAAGGTCACTAATGACCCTAATTCACCACAGTTTAAATGGCACCTGTATTGAGATGCTCATTTTTAATTAAATCCATTTGTGGATAATCTTGCTAAGGATATGACTCTCAGCCTCTCAATAATTTATCTAACCTCTCTCTTTGCTATACTTTGTCCTCCACAAGAAGCTCCTCATATTTGGGTTCTACATCTCCAACATAATAGTTACTTTCTTTCTTCTATCAAACAGCTCAATACTCACTAATCCTTTCTAATTATCTTCTCACAGTTTTTCTCTTCAACAAAGTAGTGAGCCACAACACCTCAAGGTAGTTGGAGAGCACATAATTCCCAGTAGGAAGGGGATTTTAGCCCCTTACAGCCAGGAGAAGCTATAGAAGGCAGAGACCTCCACTCCCACAGCACCTCATAAAGAATTATGGGGTTATGTGTCTCTCAAGAGGAAATGAGACGGGAAGGTAGGCCGTGGCTAAAACTGGCTGGAGAAGGAGGTGTGACAAGATCCTGGAACACATACACAGAAGTTTTCAAAGCCCTGTATCCACATCTTATGAGAACTTCAACAGGTTTCAATAGGATGGGCTGGACCTGACTTCAGCCTGAGAAGTGGATGATACAAAAAGGACAGTCCACATTGAATTTTTGCCACTGTGGGGCAAATACTGGCAGTGGGGCAGACAGATAGGTAAATCTGTAGGAATGCATGACACAGTGGTTATAAGACAATGGTATGTAGCTGGGAAGAGCACAGGCTCTGCCTCAAGACATGCTACTTTAGAGAAACAAAATCAAAACCCCAAACCCAGCTTGTCCAAACAAAACCTGTCTGCAAACCATATTAGGCCAAGAGACTACCAGGGTTATCATTCTATCCATATTCTAACTCTCACAAGGCAGACATACAAATGGCTGGGATTAACCACCCTACAGAAGCACATCATGATGTTGCTTCAATTGTCCAAGGAAATAGTCCCTTGCTTTATCTTTGTATTCTGTGTACCTATCCAGCTTGCAGACAATAAAATCACAATCTCATAAAGACAACAGTGTCAGATAGATAATGATACCTAAATACTACTGAACATTCATTTATTGCCAGACACCAAACTAAGAATTTTTCTTATGCTGCTTCTTTTAGTCTTCCCAGATAACATATCACAAAAGTACTGTTAACATCCCAATTCTACAGAGAAGATAACCAAGGCCAGAGTCACATAAGCAGTGATACAGAGATTCCATGACTCCAAAGTCCATAATTTTAAGCAAAACATGTACACTTATAATAAAGCAAGAGTAAGTCAGTGGTTTGACGATTGTGCAATAGGTCGGAGGGAAAGATATTGAATGTAAGTAATGTTTAACTGGGAATTAGTGTTTGCAAGGATCGACCTATGAGCATTAGATAGGGGGTGAGAGCTTTGACTCCAGGAGAGCTTGACAGAGGTATGGCAGTGGAGAGGGAGATCTGTGGTTAGGGATAGTGTCATCTGACAGGGAAGGCAGCACTGAGCCTGAGCTGCTCTGTCACCACTATTTCTCTCTCTCTCTCTCTCTCCCTCTCTCTCTCCCTCCCTCCCTCTCTCTCCTCTTCTCCAGTCTTCACCTGTCTGCTTACAGGAGTTCCAACTAAGAACATGTAAACTGAAACTTAGGGGAAAAGTACTGTGCAGATATTTCCTTATTTGAAGAATATGTGTTTTTCTCTCTACCTCCCACTCCACCCTTGGGTGTCTGGCCTATATCCAGTTAGGCAAACATAAATTTCAGTCATGCAGAGAAAAGGACTTTCTCCTAAACACCACAATAGAGATAGGCTCTAAGTGAAAAGTTTGGTGTATTAAGTTTCTGAAGGAAGGATCTGAAGAAATCAGGGACTATGAAGCCCAGCCGTCATAGGAGCCTGAGTGACAAAGCAAAGTGCTACTCTGCCCTGTCTCATCTCTGGACTCTGTGTATGGTTAATTTCTTTTATGAACATTGCAGACAATAAATAGACTCTTTTCCCATTTTCTCATTCACACTGTGATGATAAACTTCATGTGTCAACTTTTTGGGTCATAGTACCCAGACACTTGGCCAAACATTCTAGATGGTTCTGGGAAGAAAATTTTAAAAAAATTTAAATTGTAGATGAGATTAACATTTTAATCAGGACACTCTGAATAAAGCAGGTTACCCTCCATTACATGAGTGGGCCTCATCCAATCGATTGAAGGCTTTAACAGAAAAAGATTGACCTCCTTGAACTGCAGCTCTTCCTGAACTCTAGCTAGTCTGTACTGCAGAGATTGGACTTGCCAGCCTCCATAATCACATAGGCCAATTCTTAAAATAAATCCCTCCCCCTTTCTCTCTCCCTCCCTCCCTCACTCCCTCCATCTCTATATATCCTGTTAGTTCTCTTTTACTGAAGTGCTTTGCCTAATACATGCCCTACTTTACTAATTTTAAGATATACATTATAAGATATTTAAACTGACATTGTTTCAAATGCAGTATTTGTTCCTAGTAATTTTAAGATATACATTTTTTCACATTTCTCTAAAATTATAAGATATTTAAATTAACATTGTTTCAAATGCAATATTTGTTCCTAGTATTTTAAATTGACATTGTTTCAAATGCAGTATTTGTTCCTAGTATTTACAGATTATTCAAGATTTCCCCAATCAGATTATAATTTGAAGTATGTAATAATTTGCCATACTGAAATGACTGTAACATAGTCACCATCCATGCTTTATGTAGTTATACAGTGACTTTTTTCCAAGGGTTGTAGAAATTCGTAGTTTTAAATAATTGTTTTTCATATCCTTGTTATTCAATTTTCAACTGTAAGCTCTAAATATATATAATATATTGTATATAATTATATATAATATATTAAATATAATATATACATATTTTCCTAATAGATGCAAAATATGAATGTAGAAAAGGAAACAGAGCCTCAAAATAATGTTTTGAAAAGGAAAGAATGGGAAGAGAATGGAATATATTTCTCTTCAAGTAAAGGTTATTGTATTACTTAAGCCCCATTTTTCTTTCACTATAGGTTTCTAGCATTTTAGCCAAGAGCTGTAGCTTCCTTAGGTTTTTTTCTTGTACACTTTCAAAAGAACTGTATATTTGGCCAATACCATAACCATGTTGGATATATCACTTTCTTACACACAAAACTAAGACTTGAGATTAAGGTGAGGATTTAGGGGTGTGTGTGTGTGTGAGTGTGTGTGTATGTGTGAATAGTACTTAGCATGTGCACAAGCTATAGTGGACAGTTGTCAATACATGTGTATTGTATTGGCTACAATGTGAAGTACTTGTGAATGACAGCATCCAATGAAGTCCTCCAAACTGACATGGTCAAAGCCATCAAATAAAGGACAATATTTGCCTCTCTTTTATATATGTATTGCATTATCCTTAATATTCTAGGACAGAGGGAAGGAGAGAGGGTGGGCAGAAGGGAGAAGGGAGGGAAGGAGGGAGAGAAGGAGGAAGGGAGGGAGAGGCAGAGAGAGAGAGACAGAGAGAGAGAGAAATTGAGCAAATAAGGAAACTGCTGTGAATACCTTGAAAGTTGCTTAGTCAAAATAGCATAGGTTTAGTGCCACTGGGGTGAATAATTGTTCTGCCACATGCAGGTTTTGTAATTTTGCAAACATTACTTTTCTAAATCTTCTATTATTTTACTTGGAAAGTGAACAGAATGTTTACATTGAAGAGCTTTGTGAAGTTTAAGGGAAATTATGAAAAATAAGCACTTCATATTGTCATATAAATGGTAGTTCTCATTAATCTGTCACCCTCTCCTGCTATAGCATTAGGCCTAGTAGTTGGAAGGTACTTGGAAGTACTTGGAAGGTGCTCATTCATGTTCATCAAGTGAAACATAAAGAAGTGTCTTTGCAAAAAAAAAAAAAAAAACACCACACTTTAGTTCAATCATGGTATTTATACCAATTTAATGACATTAACTAGTTTGAATTTTCACATAGAAAACCAAAATGTTCACTTTAAGTTTTTAAGAGATAAAATCACAGTACAGATACCTTAATGTCAAAATTATTTCCCCCTTCTCACTTCCTTCTTTCCTTTCCTTTCCCCTGTCTTCTCCCCTATTCACCATCTGCTTCTTTGGAAGATCAAATGAATGAATTATCTAACAGGGAAATGAACGCTGGATGTAATATTACTTTAAGCCACATCTGAAATGAATTGGAAGATCAAAAGACTACATAATGACATCAATTGGTATGTGTGCTATTCTTTGCTGAATGATGATCTGATGCCAGAAGGGCCCTTTGTAACATACTGTCCCAGGAACCATCAATTCCAGTATTCACACGTATGGCTCCATACAAAACATTGGCAGCCATCTTGCACTTACTGATTGTGCACCCACAATTCCTCTTTAGGATCACCTGATTATGGTAGCATTTGTTTAGAGAATAGCCAGAAGAACATATCAAACTCAAGTTTCAGGTCTCAGTGGGAAGGACAGAGCCTAGAAAAACTGGAAGCTGAGAATTGAAGGGGGGAGGTAAGGTGAAAGGAGAGGGAGGAAGGTTGGTTGGACCTGTGGAAATTGAGTGGGAGCTAAAATCCAAATGCACCTCATTTATTCATTGGAACCAATTAACTAATATTCTGTGTTAGCAGATGTTCTAGACACTGGGGATATAGCATTAAACAAAATAGAAATCTGTGAACTCTTTGAAGATTATATTCCAATGGGAAAATATAAAATAATTAATGTACTCAGTTAATAAATTATAAAGTACATTGAAAAAGAAGTGCTACAGGAAAATATAAAATCAGAGTTAGAAAAATTATAAGTGCCAGAGTAGAAGCTTCACTTTTTTTTATTAACTATATTGGTACATTTTAGGTATACAATATAATGACATTCATCATTAGAAATTTGCACCTTTACATAATCCATCTTGGTTCTTATTTTTTCCCCATTCCCCTGCCCTCCCTTCAACCCCTCCACCATATCTACAAAGACTTTCCATTTTTTCTTTTCCTCATATTAATTCCATTCCCTCCTTTCTTTTCCCCTACTCCTCCCATTTCCCCTTCCCCTTTGCACCTTTTCTTCCTATTTCACATTATCTATTATACCTTTTAGTCCTTATTTACACTTTCAGTTTCTCACACCAGAGAAACTATTCGGTATTTATTCATGTGTGTCCTATTTATTTCACTTAAGAGTATCGCCTCAATGTGCATCCATTTAGCTATAAATGTCTCTAGTTTCTCATTCTTTATGGCTGAGTAATACTCCATTTTATAAAAAGAAAAACAACACATCTTCTTTATCCAGTCTCCAGTTGATGGGCAATTGGGTTGTTTCCAAGTTTCAGCTATCACGAATTGTGCTGCTATGAACATGGTTGCATATATATCACTGTGGTATGATTCCTTTAATCCTTTGGGGAAGATACCCCGCAGAGGAATTAGGACTTTCAGTCCCAGTTCTTTGAGGTATCTCCATACTGATTTCCACAGTTGTTGCACCAGTCTACACTCTCACCAGAGAAGCTTCACTTTAAATGGTGTAGTCTTAACATGAGGATTACTTAAATGTCAATAATTCACCAGAAAAAGGAAGAGTCACAAAACAAAATCTTTTTTTTTTTTTGAACTCAGGACCTTGCACTTGCAAGGCAGGCAGCGTAAGGCAGGCAGTGGAACCACTAAGCTAAATCCCTGGCCCACAAAAAATTTTTTTTAACATGATGAAAAGAGAATAATTTTATGACAATAATTTTTATGTAAAAAGAAACATCAGATTTTTTTATCTAGCTTAAATAAAACACTATGCTTATAATACTTGAGAAGCTCTGAAAATATTTCAGACAGTTTTTATCCCTTGTGCTTCTTTAACAAAACACTGCTGTTCAAACAAGAAATGCAGGTGGATGGATTTCACTTACTGGCAAAGTCAAAGTCAAAAACGATTTCATCTCATCATTGGTCCTATGACTAATACTATTATCCCTATTTTTCAGGTGAGGACATTGAGATCCAAAGAATGTTCATAACTGAACACAATGCGTCAGTGCTGGGAATTAGAGAAAATACATGTTCTAGGAAGCATGCAAATTATTTCATTTTATGTGGGCTTAACCATGTATGAAGTTAAATTGTCTCAGTGATTTTGTGAACTTGGCTTTCTTCATCATTATCCCTCTTCCTGTCTGGGTATCCCAAAATAGCAGTAAAACTGTGAGAGCTAAAGATAAATGCAAAGACCTTGAAAACATCCTAACAGTGTACATAATGTGCCATGGACAGTGTTTCCTACTGAGGGAATTTAGGAAAAGCCTAAGTCCTGCCCCAGAGTGAAAGGTCCCAATTATTTTTTTCTCTTAGAAAAGTGCCTTTTTGGTTCTCATTTCATAGGAAAACAGCAATGTTTTTACAGTAAGTCCCTTATCTTCTTTTGCTTTCTAAATCTGAAGAACATGACTATTGCTACATATTTGTGGTTCAGCTAATGAACTTACTGACTACACTTGGCAAAGGACAGCAGTGTCAGTAACCCCCATAAAATAGGCAAAGATGATTCCTTTAAATTTGGAATCCAAGATAAAATTGGGAAATTCTTTAAGAATAGATGAGGTTCTTTAGGTAACCTACGACATCGCTTAAAATTTGTGGCCAGGAGAATGCAGCCATTTATTTTGTACCATTTAATCATTTTGAAAGTTTTCCAAGTTACTGCAGACTAAACTTACAGCGAGATATTGTGTTAATCAACTTTGAAATATGAATGTGGCCTTGTCAAGCTGGTGTCCAAGAAATCTCTTTCATTTGTGTTTTCCTACTATTTTCTCATGTAAGAGATAAACAAATGTTCAATGATATTAACTTATTTTGGCACTTGGACTATTATAATCACACATTTACACACATGCAGGCACACACACACACACATACACACACACACACATACCTAGAAAACACCTAATGATTCAGAGGCAAAGGTCAATAAATATTCAAACTTTTTTGTCCAAATCTCCATAATTTATTCACCTGTTACTCCCTTAGTGATCATTTTCTTCCTCTTGAAAAGTGTCAGGATTAAAAAGAAAAAAAAAGGAATTCCAAAATATGCCATTCTTCCCTCTCTTTCATCCTTGTCCTGCTGTTTCTGACCTTGAGCCTGAGACCTAACCAAATCAGTGGCTTGTTCAGAGATCATTAAGCTGACTTGGATTGGAGTGAACTTGATGTGAGCTTGCGTGTGCAAGCAGGTGTGTGGATTTGGTTTCTCTTCCAGAAAGAGGCCAGAAACATGTGAATGACCTAAATGGTAGCCTTGTCTTGTTTCTGAAAATAAATTACTACAGCCACTATGATCTCTGGCAGTCCAGTTTCTCAGTTGGATTATAGAGAGGTGCCCTATGTACCGCTGCTCTGAATAACTGCACAAGGCTACCAGGAGGAAACTTTAACTGGTGAGAATGCTGGAATGCCCAGGAAACTGGTAACAGGGTGACATCAACTGGGCTCCAGGAGTTTTAAGGACTTCCATTTGGCTTTCAGAAACAATTTCCAGATGTTAATTCTGATTTATAAAACTGTGTTTGGGACACTGGGTTACCTTTGAAATCAGTTTTAAGGCTATGTCCTTCCCAAATTTACACTTCAGACACTCAGAAGAAACTCCTTTCCATGAAGAGTCAAGATGGCTAGAATTAATTGCTGTCTTGATCTGACACAATCCTATTTTGCAAATTAAATCTTTTTCCTCCTTGGTCTCCCTTACCAAATACAAATACAAATGTGGAAGAAGTACCACAGTAAAAGCACTTAGCATCAACAGCTTAAACTCTTGGTTTTTTTTGGTACGGGGGATCAAACTTGGGACCTTGTACTTGCAAGGCAGGCCTCGGAAGCACTGAGCTAAATCCCCGGCCCAAAAGCTTAATATTCTTAATGTTAAAATGTTTAATATCCAAGTTTTTTTAAAGTGTAACAATAAATTCTGGGGCATATTTTAATAAGATTCCTGTTTATGGTCCCATATCACATATTTAGATCATATATTTAAACCATTATTTACTGGAAAGCACATATTTCCATGAGCAAAAGAATATGGACATATTAGGTGTGTCATCTTATGTAAATGCATTTTGTTTAAAATGTGCCTTTTATTTAGTGAGATTGTAAAAAGAGCTTTTCTTAATTCCTTTGTGAGATTAGTCTAACCTGGACACATTTGTACCTTTTCTATTGTATACTAAGTACTCAACCATCATTTTAGTATTCCAAAAAATTCTGAACATTCTTTGGATGATCCAAACTATGAATAGTTCATACTATTTAGTAGTTTACACTATGCATTCTCTGGAAACAAGTAGCATCCTTCATGCTCAGTGCTACTTCTTTTAATATCTTGAGTGTTTTAGGACTATTCTGTAATATTCCTTTGACCTACAGATTGTCTGTCCAATTTGTTGGGTTTTTTTCTTTTTTTTTCACAAAGGAGAAAACAGAAGCAGAATGGTTCCAGAATCTGACTGAGACTATTCAACGAACTAATAATAGAAGTAGAATTGGCACATTATATCTCCACAAAGAAAGTTTTTTCTCTATGTGTGCTTCTCTGTCAACCAAATTAACTTGTATCTTTATCAACAGAAGATGTCAATCTCAGAAAAGAAACTGTACTTGCTGTCCCTGTTCCGATATGTCTATGGAGCACACATATGAGAAGACCGTATTAAAAAAAGAGAAATCAGTGGAGTGGGAGCCAATTTAAGATTTAAGCAGAAATAAAAGTGCATTGCTATTTGAAATTGAAAAGACCAAATATTCTTGTAGGTTGTGCAAGGCAGAAAACTGCTATACTAAAATGCTGGGAAGAGCAACAGTTGCTCATTGCCTTTTATAAACTCACCAGTACTATCAGTGGAATAAAAAGTTAAGTTAGCAATGCCTAACCACTTAATTGCCCAAATAACCGTCATTGCTTTTACAGGCCTCATTGTCTTGAACATGAAGGAAGTGGCGAACCAGTGGGACTGTAATCTATGTCTGTTACCACTAAGAACACTGATGTGTTGTGACACCAAGAGAGAACAGGGCCAGAGAGACAGACACGGGGAGACTCATATGATATGAGCTGTCTGAAGACTCCCCTCCTCTTCCCTTGAAATGACTCACTCATAACTATGCAGATGGATGGGTTGGAAATGGGGAAGGAGGAAAAGAAAAATATTTGAGAGAAGAGGTTAAGTAAGATAGGCAAGAGTTGATTTACACTATAGATTATTTGAGGTAGAGGGTAGTCCCCTGGTCCACAGGACTGTGAAACAGCCTCACACACACACACACACACACACACACACACACTCATGAATTAGTTATCCCAAAGATTACTGACTGAAGTTCACATAGTAGGTGTTATAAGACAGGATGAATCCACATGCCAGAACCCTCAGTGATACATTAGGTGGTAGGTGGGTAACTGCTATCAAAGGTAAGTTGTTTTATTCTAGTCACTAGAGCACATAAATAAAAGTGAATGCAAAATGAGTTACAAATGTAACTTTGTTTTACTAAAGACGCTCTGTCTGTCAAGTATGGTCAGAACAGCTTTTTGTTTGCTTTTTTTAAGCCCCAGAGCTTCTGGCTGTTGGATTTTATGATTAAGACATAAAGCTTGAGAAAATCCTTTAATTGTTCTGCTTTTTAAAATCTTAATGCCTGGATATCATTCTAAAAGTTTCCTTGTTTCCCCTCTGTCCTGTACTATTAAAAAGTCAGCTCCACAGTTCTGCTCAGCAGCCAGTGCAAAGCTAACCAGAAAGATCATAAAACTATATGGCCAGAAACATTAAAATTAAAGTTTTTTTCATTTCCCATAAACTAGAGATTAGTATAAATTTTTACATACTACATGCTTAAAATTATGCTTCAAAAAATCCTAGAATCCATCAACAAAATAATATAAAGGAAAGACAGTGAAGAAATCATCTTGTTTTAAAATTTTGATTCTTTAGAATTTTAAAAACATATTCTGTAATGAAATGTTTTAAGAACTTAGTTGGGGGCCGGGATTTAGTTCAGTGGTTCTGCCGCCTGTCTCGCAAGCGCAAGGACCCCAGTTCAATTCCCAGTACCAAAAAAAAAAGAACTTAGTTGGGAAAAAGAAAAATACTAAACACAAAAGTTGGTTGACTTACTTTTTTATAAATGGGAAATTAAATATAGATAATGCATCAAAATATTAGATGTAAGATGGTATGCCAAGTAAAAATAAGACCTTAGTAGAACCAAAGGTGAACTTTTTAGACAAGTTAACACATTCTTTAGCACAGTTAAAATTTGTAACTTTGTGAAGATATCTTTGTGAAGCTATCTTCTATTGGTTTCTGAAATAGATACACAGCACCTAAAAGAAAGTTTTAAAACCAGTGACTCAAAGAAACCTTACACAATTCAAGTATTTTTTTTTATTTTAGTAATCAGTAGTGCTTTGTTTTTTTTTTTTAATGGTTTTCCAAGTTAAGGTTGTTATTCTTACTCAACTTATATGGCATTATCTCAAACTTTTGTAATATTTGGCCTATTCACTCATTGCAAAATGAAAATTTCTTTTCATCATTCCTTTTCTGTGTAGAAAAACAGAAAGAAATGCTTATAGACTATTTGAAATAAAAATTAAATTAGAACTTTGGAAGAATTATTTTTTAAAAAATGAATATAAAATGAATATAAACTGTCCCATTCTATTATCTATAAATTGCAAAGCAGTTTCATTGTTTGCTTTCTTTCAGAGAGAAAGAAAACTTTCTTCCCCTGAACTTTAAAGGTATTCATAGGCAGTATAAGTATTTTCTAAAAAGTTATTTGTCAATATGTTTAATGATTTGGATATGAAATAGTTACATTTAAACTGTAGAGACTTTCCTTAAATGAATAAGCAGTTTTTTTATGTTAAGAAGGAATCACTAAATATTTAATAGTTTCTCTTCTTTGCTGCCTGGGATAAATGAGCAAAGGCCAAGACATTTTTGTTTATCTAAAAGAATGTACTTTTCTTCTCCAGACACCTATTCATTTAAAACGCTTCCTGATTATGGGGACAAAAAGAAAGTATTAAAAAGCTGATAGACAATCCAATCTCTTTGTACAGTGGCAAAATTTGTCAACACAATGAGAAATAAATGCTCAATTGTTATTAATATGCATCCTGAAGATAAAAAGGAAAGTGTCGGTCTTTGATATTTTAACCTGTTTTATTAACTTTATATAAACACAATTCAAGAAACGTTTTGAAGAAGTTTTGAAGAAGCCGTAGTTTCCTGATAGGGAAGCTTTATCTTTGTGTATATTCTGATTAAGCATGGTAAAATTTTTAAAGTTGATTACAGACTTCCCTAATTCACAAAACATTATCTTAAACTTCTGTACTAATTGTCCTTTGTGCCCATTATGTACCAGTTATCCATACATGAGCTCCAAAATCAAAAGAGAGAAGATAATCATAGGAGAAGAGGAAAGGACATCCACTTTTTTTTTTTGGTACCGGGGATCGAACTCAGGTCCTTGCGCTTGTGAGGCAGGCGATGGAACCACTGGGCTAAATCCCCAGCCCTAATCCACTTTTTGATCAAGTTTTTAAGGGTTGATTACAGATTTTCCATATATTAGCCTGCACTGGGCCAGAGATTTAGCTCAGTGCCACCTCATCAGCCTGACAAGTACAAGGTCCTGAGTTTGATCCCTGGTACCAAAAATAAGAGAGATGTATATTAGCCTGCATGACAACATCTGGTCTCTTTTCTCTTGATATTCAAAGTTTGATCTTTCCCTAAGAATTACATATCTAGCTTTGCTTCTCAATTTAGTGATGTGCTTAAGATCACAGCTGGGATGTGGGACTAGGCAAACCTAAATTTATGCTCCGGCTCTACTGTTTACCAACCAAGTGACTGCAGCCTCTGGCTTAATGTCTCTAAGCCTTATGTTCTCTTTCATGCAGAGTATACTGTCTCATTTCAACTCCCAGCAACCTGACGAATACAGCATCAGTGAAGAGCAAATGAGATAGTCTAGATGAAGTCGTGCACTGTCCGGCACAGAGTAACTGTCCAGTATCTATCAGCCATGGTTATGAAAATATGTCTACAGAAATGCTTTGCTCCTCTCTCTTTGTTTACATATTTTTTGCTAAAATGTATTCGGTCTCATTCTCATGACTTCTCAATAGATGGCACACATCCAAATGCCGTATGTCCATCAAGTTTTCTCAATATGTCTCTTCATAAAGCCTTCATTTAGAATTGTTTCAAGCTCCTTTCTCATCAGATAATTATTGTCTACATGGACCTCTTATCTTTCTTTATATTTTTGTATTTGCCTAAACTATTACTTATATTATTTCAATATTTTGTGGTTTGTATATACCAAATCAGATAGTAAATTCTTTTTTTTTTTTTTGGTACCGGGGATCCAACTCGGGTCCTTGAGCTTGCGAGGCAGGTGGCAGAACCACTGCGCTAAATCCCCGGCCCCAGATAGTAAATTCTTTAAGCACTGTCTTACATCTTTTTCTATTATCCATAATATCTAGCAGAAAGTCTTGTCCTCATATGTGTTAATTCTATGTCTATATCAGAGAGAAAAAAAGAGAGACTAAAATTATCATTCCATATATTTACTTCTACAAAACCCAAGCTTATAGCATTGAGCAACCAGATTTGGAAGCAGGGGAAGTTACAGTCAACAGGGACACTGGAGTCATATGGTACCATCATGCAAGAGTCAATCATTTACATCTTTTCCCCAATTCTTCTTTTTTTTTTTTTTGGTACCAGGGATCGAACTCAGGTCCTTGCGCTTGCAAGGCAGGCGACGGAACCTCTGGGCTAAATCCCTGGCCCAATTCTTCTTTTAATGATGTCTAACTGGTTGATTAAAACTGGCCATCCTTGGGAGTATTTATAGCATGTGGGTTGGCAAACACTACAAAACAGGGCTTTTTTTCTCATTTCCTTCCTCCCTCCCTCCCTCTTTCCCTTTTTTCTCCCTTGTTTCCTCCCCTCATCCCTCCCTCCTTCCTTCTGCCCTACTCGTAATTCCTTCTTCTATCTCTTCTTTTCCTCCCATCATTCCTTCCTGTTTTTTTTCTTATCTCTTTTTGAAATCCAGTTGTTATACATTTACCAGGTCAACACAAAGGCAGACTTAGAGCTGAATACATCTTAAACATTGAACAATTCAGATATTCTCTGCCTCTCTACCTGAACCAAAGCACATTCTGTGCACACAGAAATAATATATTCCTATTGTTAGTGGAGAACCTATAGTTACAATTTTAACATTCTTTACAAATTCTCTTTATTTTTGACAGTCCTCTATTTCTATTGTGACCTTACTAGTTATTTTCCCAGCATTTAATGTATGTATAACACTCATTCATAAACTGTGAGCTCTTCATAAGAATACACTGAATTAAAGCTAAGTGTCAATATAGGGTTATATTGATGATAGTGCTGGGCTCAGAGTAGTCCTACTAGAAAAAAAATGTAGCCATTTGTTGCTTAACTTAAAAATTGAGCATTTCTGAATATGGGAAGGAAACTATAAGAAAGAGAATATATTCAACAATTAAACAATAACTGAAGCACAAGTATACTCTCACCTTTGAAGACAGTAGGTTAAGATTGCAATAGCTATTATGCTGTAAATGTGTGTGTGTGTGTGTGTGTGTGTGTGTTGTGTCATGTGAAATCGCATATGGAGGACCAGTGCTGTTGATGTGAAAAAGAACTTACCAACAGTCAAGGAATATAGGGAAGACAAGTTTGTTTAGATCAGAGTGCACTGTCAAGAGGTACAGTGGATGAGTTTCCAAGACAGAAATCACAAAGTCATGGTGGGATATTGGGGTTTTATAAAGGACTAAAGTCATGGGGAAGGGTCTTAGCAATCTAGGTATCTCAGGAATGTTTCTTCCAGGACACCTGGTTCCTGTTGACCCTTTAGGAACATACTTAACTGTTTTTAAAGTTGCACAACAAAGTTGCACACTGCCAAGGCCTCTTGCTTAGGCCTTACAAAAGGCCCTTCAGACTTAGATAAGGATATTTGTGTGTTTTAACCTTTATGGTAAAGATAGAGCATTAACTCATTGGAAGGAAAGAAATGGGGTTTGTATTTATTTTTACCTTGTGCTGTTTCTAGTCATCATTAGTGCAGTGCCTCAGGACTGCTCAGTATGCGCTGGGGAGGACAGTGTCATCAGAGAAATTTGGATGCTGAGAATGTTAACCCTTTTATCACCACATTTTATTTTGTTTGTTTTAGTATGCATCTCTTTTTGTGATCTGTTCAGTAATTAAAGTGCCAATTTTTAAAGCTTTTATTGTCTATATTAGCTCAGCAGTAAAATCCTTGAGAAGCTTATATTCATTGTGTAAAACTATGGGTTTGAGTTTGTCTTTTCTTTTTTACTTTTTATGAAGCAAGCCCAATTCAGGCCCCCAGGTCAGCTCTAGGCCTCAGCATAGTAGAGAAGCAAAGGAAAAAGAGGAAACTGCATTAGTAACATCTTGGCTTGCATGTGATCTATTTCTCTGCCATGGAAAGATTTCTTCTGAAGGAAGATATAAAATAGCACTGAAGATGAAAATATGCCACACTAAAAAATCACATACATAAAGTCCAGGGGTCCATCAAGCACACTCAGAACAAGATTTTATGATACGTGACCATAGAAATTCATCTTGTATTTCAGGAAATCCAGAAAGTTTCCCTTACCACAAAGGCATAGCACTAAATTACCTTCACCAGGAAATCCACAGAAAAGTGGCATCCCCATTATACAACCACAACAGACAGATATAAGGGTCTAACTCCTTTGCATGAACTGAATTTAATGACTGAATCTCTTCACATTTACAACTTCCAGGATGCAGGCCCTGAGGTGCTCTGTTCACTCCCTGCCAGGACCTGTATGCCTCAGGCTCCCTTTTTCAGCACAGCTGCCTGCAGACAGATCTTGTCTAGGATCTAATCATTTTTTGTTAAAACAGACACTAGCAGGTGCTAAAGAGATGTTGGAGTTTCAATGATGGTCTCATCCAGATGTTAGAAGAAATTGAAGAATAGTTTTGAACAGGAATAGTGCATCTCTGGAATAGATTTTGTGACAGGAAAAAGCATTCCAAGCATTTCCTCTCTTTGGAATCACTGGGACCCACCCGCTCACATTCTAAATGAGGATAGTATCCACTATGGGACATCTAAATAGAGACCCAAGATTATGGTGCTTACTAGGGTAAAGGAGCAAGGAAAAACATCCCAACTGAAAAGGCAGTGTACTCTGTAAACAGTAATTTTAAATTGACATTTGACTTCAGATAAGTTGAAACATCTGAGCCTGAATCCCATGCCAAATAAAACACACATATAAACCATCCGTTGGAGTGGCAAAGCTTTCAGGGATGGAGTGGGAGTGCAAGTATATTCTTTACACAGACCCATTCCTAATCATGGCTCTTCTGTGCTTCAAACACTTCAGTTGTTCCTTCTTACACCATAGGTTCTAGTCCAAGGTCTCACTGTGGCTTGCAAAGCTCTCATGATCAATCTTTCTTCTCCTGCCCCATACTCCATCCCAGGCCCTCCATGAGGTTCTCCACACTAACCACACTACCTGCCTTCCTGGCTTGTTTCCAGGCCTCACATCTCTGCTCTATACCAGAGCTCTAGCTAGTTCCTGTATCTTTTAGTCGCTGCTTGGATCTTTCTCATCTTGGGAAGCCTTTGCTGGCTCCTTAACTCATGGTTGAATGCCCCTCCTTGTTTCTCCATACCTTAAGGGACTTTCTTCATGTAAAATTTAAAACAATGTATTTTCAGAGGCTATTTTCTTGTATCCATATACTAATAGGCAGTCAGCTTCTTAAGGGCAGGGAGTCTATTCATTTTGCTCATGCTAAATCTTCGGCACGCTGCCTGAATAGTCAGTTGTCAATAATTATTTACTTAATAAATGAATAAATTAATCACTATAATATGATCCCATTAATATTAGTGACCACAAGTACCTGAGTGGTTATAGTCTTTGGAGAGAAACTCATGAAAGAAGAAACATGTCCTGTCCTCCATTGTATACCCAGGACTAACACAGTAGATGCTCAACAAACATTTATTGAATAAAAAAAATTTGAGGGCCGGGGATTTAGCTCAGTGGTTCTGCCGCCTGCCCCACAAACGCAAGGTCCTCAGTTCGATCCCCGGTACCAAAAAAAAAAATTGAAATATTCAAAGTACAAGATATTGCCCTTATCATAGTGGTCAACATGATGTAAATATTAATATCTCATAAGAATGTTAAAGATTTCCATATATATATGGAATGTATGTATGTGTGTGTGTATATATATATATATATATCATTTAAATCATAATAACCCAGGAGGAAAAATTACTATTTTATTATATAAACATTGCTACTGTAAATAGTAACATCTTTGACCATTACAATTTGTTTTGGTTCATTTTCTGTTGCTATCACTGAATATCACAGACTAGGTAATTTATAAAGAATAAGGGTTAACTAAGCTCAGTTCTGGAGGTATTAGGTCCAGGATTGAGAGGCCACATCTAGACAAGGTCTTGCTGGTGGGAACTCTGCTGAGTTCAGAGGCAGTACAGGACATAACATAGTGAGAGACACACATACCAGTGACAGAGTCAAACAAGGTCTTATAACAGTCCTGCTTTAGAGATAACTCACTAACCTGTTAATCCATGAACACGTTAATGAAGATAGTCCTCATGACCTAATTATGTCTTCAGAGTCTCACTTGGTCTTCACCTTAATACTTCATAATGGGAATGGGATTTCAACATGAGTTTGGTGAGGAAATTCAAGCTGTAAAACAGAAAATGAATTTTTCTCTTCTCATGTATTTTTTTGTATAAATATCTCCTAGTCTACTTAGTGTTTTGCATTTTTAATTTTTAGTAATACCTAGTTTCCCTGAAATATGCTATTGAAACATGTACCTAGAAAGATATTTGAGGGATGATTTGCTCCAAAACCAGACTGAGGAATAAATGGTTCTTTCCACTTCTAAAGGAAGAGGATAGCTATGATAGTATTTTAGTTCATAATAAGCAGTTAAATGTACATCACTCAGAGTCATCACCTCTGTGTATTACACAATTTGCATAACTAATATAAATGAAAACAGTCTCACCAATATGCATAGAATCATGAATCACTGAAGGTTGCATTTCCCATGAAAAGAAAAATGAACAGATTCCAAAGTTGGTAAAGTTTGTTTTCAGATTTCTCTCCTTTCTTGCATAATATTGTCCTTCACTTCCATAGCTCTTCAGTTAGACCTGACTTAATCTTTTCCATCTGAACTTAGCAATCAGCAGATAAAGCCAGTAAAATCAGTGGTATCCTTTGAATAGCTTATTTTGTAGGCAGAATGACAGAGGAGCTGCAGCTGGAAGCTCCCACATGGTATTTCCATTCAAATTCCACACCAAGGAGAAGAGTGAGAGGGGTATAAGATAGCTAGGTATCTTAAGTACATAGCAAAAGAAGAGTTTCAGGAAAAGCAAGTGTGTTGGTTTGTCCAGGCTGTTAAAAGAAAATACTCAAAAACTGGGTAGCTTTTAAATGACAGAAATTCATTTCTCACAGTTATGAAGGCTGGAAATCTGAGATCAATTTACCAGAAGCTAGGGAGGGCAAGGGAAGGGGAAAAAAAATAAGAACCAAGAGACTCATGTAATGGTACAAGATCCCAATGATGAATGTAACTGTATTGTATACCTAAAATGTACCAATAAAGTTAATGGGGGAAAAAAAAGATACCAGAAGATTCAGAGTCTGGTAGGAGTCTACTTTCTGGCTCTCAGGTGGATCTTTCTAGCTGTGTCCTCACACAATGAAAAGGATTGGCAACCCTCTGAGATCTTTTTTATAAGATGACTAGCTAATCCCATTCATGAAGGCAGAGCCCTGGTGACCTAATTATCAGACATATGCCCCACCTTCTAATTATTACAGCCTTGAGCATTAGTAGTTCAACACATAAATTTTTGAAAGGCAGTATTCAGAATACAATAATGGTATGGGATAGCCAAGTACTCAGCAGGTTGTGTGTCAGGAATCTGGACTCACATTCAGAATCAGAGATCCAAAAGAAAAGACAAGAATAAGGGATAGTCTCAGACCAGGGGAAAGGTGGAGGAGGACAGGGCCAAAGAAGAAGCTAGAATGGAGCCTGGAAAACAGAAATCAAAGTATAAGTAGAGTTTCAAACTGAGCCTGGGTCCATACTGGATTTTGAGTGGGTACTGAGTCACCAAGGGTTGGCCTGAATGGCTCATGAAGATCTTGGAAAAGGGTGTAGTTGGCCTTGAGGTAGGTTGAAGGAGCAGATTTGTCAAAGAGGGAGAGATGGAGACTTGAAATTGATTTCTGGACCTTTCTCTAATCCTATGACAGCCATCAAAACCTCTTGCCTTGGCCTAATGGCTTTTCTTTCTACACAAATTTTCCCTTCCTGTTCATATTACCTTAATAAAGGGATGTCCCTTTATGAGGTAAGGTTATCCTTTCCCCCAGCTTCTAAAGGCCCTCAATATCAAAGAGAAAGCAAATGCTGAACAAAATTTGCTCACTGCGCACAACAAAATATTGAAGCTTCTCTCCCTCTGCTTCTCACAATTTTGATCTTATACAAGGTGGAAGCCACATTTGAAAAGTACACTTGAGGAGAAAACATATTGCATTGACAAAAGGTAAAGAATTTCTGACTCAGTACTTAGGGCAGAAATAGCTATAGCTGACCAAGAGTCCAATGTGCATCGTTTCCACACACACACACACACACACACACACACACACACAAATGGCCTATCCCATCCATTCCTCTTTCCTTTCAACTGCTCTTGTCCTTGTCTGTACCTTGCTAGCCCTAACTTGCATTCTTAGAGTTCTCAATTTCATAGCATTAGATTTTTTCCAATCCCAAACTCATCCATATTTCAAAATCACTGTGATTTTTCCTCACTGTTAAATGCCATACTTATTTTACTGGTTCCACATCACTTACAGAATTAAGCTCACATATTTCATTCTGACCTAAATAGTTTTTTCTAGCATGACCCTCTACCACCCAGCCTGTATCTAAGGAATTTGTAAACTGTCATTGTTTCTGGCTTTCTAAGTAAATTTATGTTTTTCCCACTTTCTGGCTTTAGTCTTCACTGTTCCCTGCTGGGCATGTCCTACCTCCATCTCCATCTTCTAGATCCTGTTCAAATATCTAAATTATTCCCTGATCCTTTCAATAACAACAATCCCTCACCTTTTTAATTTTCTATCTCTCCTCTCATGCTTAGAAAACTCATTATATCCTTTGTTGCATTAAGAGTTCTCTGCACCAATCATCATAAGTCTTATTCCTAGTGAACTCTTAATAAATGTTTGTTGAATTAAAATGAAAAAAATATGATTCAGATAGTTAGCTACAGATACATACATGTACATATATGAGCTACACATAATGTGTTAATAGAGTACCATGTCCAATTTAGAAATTCAGATTTTAAAAAAATTTAATACTCACTAAAGCTCTGTAGAGAACATACAGAGGTTCAAATATAATGAGACATATCATCATGTAGTGTATATTTTCCATCTCTCTGAAGTTTGGTACCTGGGATCGAACCTTGTGCTTGTGAGGCAGGTGGTGGAACCACTGAGCTAAATCCCCGACCCATCTACTACTTTCTTGAGAAGACACATATCTACAAAATGCTTCCAGAATCTTCATGAAACCCCAATACCATGTATTTAAAATAACCTATATAAAATTCTAACATAACCAGTAAGTCATAAAAGTCATCTTTTAACGGGTCATTTTAGTGAAGTCTGCTGAAACTGAAAAATAGGAATCAGGGTCTTCTAGTTATACCAAATTATGCAGTTAATTCAGAAAAAATATCCTCATGACTAGGTTTGTTTGTTTTCTTACCGTGGTTTTATAAATAATTCAGGACCCTGAGTCATGGTAGGTGAATGTTAAAACCCTCTTAACTTCAAAACATTGATCCCTGGCTTCTTGATATCCAAGTAGTTCTGAGGGTGCAAGGTAAGATATTCTACATGGCTTTAAAAATAAATATGGCCACTCCTCTCGAGCCCAACCTTGACATAGTTTTCCATTTTAAGTGAAATTAATATAGTCCTTTTATTTTAAAATCATCTGTATCACTATTGCAACACCCCATCTCTAGTCTGTAAAACAGTGGAATAGTACTGCTGCCTTACCTATTTCATGATAAGAACTAAAAAATATGAATCAAGAAAAAGCACTTTGTAAATTATCAAGTACCCAAAACTGTGATAGCACCCATACCTGTTCCTCCTGGCTCTCCACTAATCTAGCGCGGAGCAGAGTTTCCTGTCTGCTTCACATGCAACCATCCAGACAGGTATTGTGGTTTTCTAGCTGCCCATACTTGTCAGAGCCTAGGGTTTTTCCTGTCTGATTATCTGAGTCTTGTATTTCCTTCAGAGACTTCCACCACTTACCTAATCCATCAACTTCCCTAATCCACCAACTTGGATCTTTGCTCTTTACATGTATACTCTCCACCCCAAATACACCATTAGTTAACACCTTATAAACTCTGGTTATTAGAGTTTGCAAGTCTTGGAGCTACACCAGTGTAAATTTCTATATATGAAGGAAACAAAACAAACCTTGTCATAAAAATTTCCTTCTGAACTACATACTTTGGGAGAGCTGAAAGACCTTGACTACTATTTTCAGTTTCATTATACTTCATTAAAATGACAAAAGAGCCAAAATACGATTTTTTGGTATGACTTACTGAGAAGTCATCTACCTCTTTTACATCATTCATGCCTAGTCCAGGACTGGTAGCACAGAACCTCCAAAAAGAATGTAGTGTCTTTTATCTTTCCCTTCCTCAAGTTATTTATAAAGGACACTTCCACACCCTAACCTCTTACATCTAATCCATCATCAACTTCTCTGTTTACCTTTTCAAATGGTCTCAAATCTGCCTATTTCTCTCTGTCTCACAAGTGGGATGTCAGAATCTTCTTTACTGCACTCTCACTTTATCAACAGCTTTCAACTAATCCACTCTCTAAACACAGCCAGAAAAAAATCCATCTAAAAAATCTAATTAATCCTTTCTTCTTAGAACTAATAAAAGGATTTTCATTTCACTTTGAATAAAATCCCAATAACTACCACTGACCTCCTTAGCCATTTGTGATCTGTCTCCAGCCTCTCCAACCTCATTGTGGGTCTTTCTCCTCTTTTGTCTCCATCCCAACCAGAAATACCCCTCCAGGAGGCCATAGACATTTGCATTAAGGCCTTTGCATTTGTTACTCCCTTTGTTTGGAAGGTTCTTCCCCAGTATCTTACAATAATTATTCCTTCACTCCTTTTATGTGTAGAAGTATCATGCTTATTTTCTTCTCCCCAATTCTCTCTTCTTTTTGAGAACTGATTAACCAATTATGTCATGCACACATCATCTTACTTACAAAATGAGTAAGTGTTGGTTATTTTTTGGTTTATTCTTTTATTATTGCATTTCTTCCTAGATTATAAGATGCATGAAGGTAGGGAAATTCAAGAGAAGTTGACAGCTACAGCAAATAACATACCTTCCTTCTTACTCTCTTCTTGAACAGGTATTTGTCCACTAATGTTCCAACTTATGTATAATAACTGAAAGATAGAAACAACACATGTACATTCAGAGATGAATGGATAAACAAAGTATGGGACATAGAGTGAAATGTTAAAATGAAGAAATTTCTCATACATGCTCCAACATGGATAGATTTTGAAAACAATAAGTTAAAGGAAATATGCCAGCCACAAAGAGAGACAAATACTCTATATTTCCACTAATATGAAGTATCTAGAGTAGTAGAATACAAAGAGACATAAAGTATAGTGGTTTCCAGGAGCAAAGAGAAAGATTATTGGAGAGTTACCATTTCATAGTTTCAGAATTATAGTTTAAGAAGATGAAAAACCTGCTGCTGATAGATGGTGGTAGTTTTTGCACACAATGTGAGTATGCTTAATGTCACTTAATCACACGTTTAAAACTGTTAAAATGGGGCCAGGGATTTAGCTCAGTGGTTCCGACGCTTGCCTTGCAAGCACAAGGTCCTGAGTTCGATCCCTGGTACCAAAAAAAAAAAAATCGTTAAAATGGAAATTCTATGTTATGTGTCTTTTACTATAATAAAACATAATTACAAAAAATATATGGGAGATGTCTTAGTCACTTTCTCCTCAGTAGGACACAACACCTGACACCCACAACTTAAAGAAGAGGTTTTTGTGACTAAGGTGTTTAGAGTATTCGGTCCATAGTTCAATTTCTCCAAGTCAGGAAGGGCATTGCGGCAGGGCCTGAATAGAGGAAAGCTGCTCACATCATGGCAGCCAGGAGGCACAAACAAAAGAGAGGAGCTAGAGAGGGAGATATACCCTTCCAGGTCACACCCCCAGTTATCCACTTCTCCTGACCAGGCCCCACATACTAACGGCACATTCAGCTCTGAACTCTTCAATGAATTAACCCACTGATGAGAATAACCCCCCACAATTCAATAACCTTCCAAAATCCCCACCTCTGAACAGGTGAGGCTTAGGTGGGAGGAGGTTACTCTAGATCAAACCCATAATGGGAAATAAAAGAGTAAGCAGTTGAAAAAGCTTCTGGTGAAGAATTTAAGGATGTTCCAGAAGAGATGATAATCAAACAAAAAGAAAAGAAAAAATATGGAGAGAGAGAGAGGCATGTGTCAAAAAAAAAAAAAAGAAGAGGCATAGAGTGCAGGTTATGTTCAAGGGATAGCAGTTTGGTAAGGTCTGGACAAAGAAACCTGAGCTGTAACCATCAAAGACCCCAAAGAAATGTTAGTTTCTACTTACTTGGAACTTAACAGCCCACATATGTTGCATTAGTAATTCAACAGACTATGTAATTATCCAAAATATCCATTTTCCCATTCTCAACCAGGTTTCAGACAATTCATTCAATTTAACAGTGAACTTTACTATGAAAATTTTTCCCAAGAACTAAAGAACCATGTGTTAAAGATGGTAGGCAAAAGTGATGTAACTTCTTTATATCCAGTCTAAGTCCAGACTTCATCATCTAAAGGCCGGAAAGAGAAAAACTAGTGCCACTGCATCCCAGAGCAGCACAGCTGGTTGAAGCCTGCAGATAAGTCTTAATTCTTGCCTAAGGATGCTTTCAAGAATTAGGAAGACTCTTAATATACTTTCTTCTCTATGATATTTTTGTAAAGAATTAAATGTTATTTTTAATATTGAGGTTAATACGTTACATGCACCATTAATTATATGGGTCTATTAAAAGTAGACAGTAATTCTCAACTGTTGTTTCCTATTACGGACTATTAAGAGTTAACCATGGTAAAGAGAAATCAAAATCATGTATTCTGTCATCCTGACTCAGCTTGGATTATGTCAATACCAGACAAATATGACACAGGGTTCCTAACACCAAAAGCTACAGATTAGCTGGGTATAGAAAAATCTGCTGTAAGCCACCTGAGTGGACTGGGATAGTTTATGTGTTTCTCAGAGACTTAACCTAAGGCCCAGGAGTTCTCCCAGGACAAGGTTCCATGCACCAGAGGTTATAAAAGAAGGAAGAGATTACTGATCTAAAGAATGGATTTTAAACAAAATAGAACTTGAGACAGTAGTGCTTCCTTTGTTTTAATGCATTCTAATATGGTTAAATACCTTCTGAAAAGTAACTTGCAGGCCTTGGAGTGAAAAGCAAAGGCATTTCTTCTGGACAAAAGAGTTGTCAGGTTTAATCATTTTTCTTCCTGTTTTCCTTTCATTCAGCCTTCATCATTTTTCTTCCTTTTATTCGGGTTTAATAATTTTTCTTCCTTTCATATGTCACCTCACTGTGTCTTGTTTTTGTCCTTTTTCCTTTACTCCATTATAACCTGCTTGAGAACCTCATTTAGTTAAACAACCTCCACCCAGTGCTGGAGGAGAACAGAGGCCGCTTTCGGTGTTTTGGGTTTGGTTTTTCCTGTAAGTATGTTGTTAAAAACTATATTCTTCCTTCATATAAAAACCCATGTAGTTTCTCTCCAATTTTAGTTTCCCTCTGTGAACAGCAACCTGCAATCAAAATTTTGGCATATAAATATATTATGAGAGCTGCTGTTGAACTTGAGCATATAATATGAGAAGTTTTAGAACATTTTCCATACCAACCATTAAGCTCTTCCTCCTCTTTGTTCCCATTTTACTGTAGCCCCACCTCTGTTCTTATATATACCAATTTCTATGTGTTTAGTGTTATTTGTTTCATGAAGGTAAGATTAAACTTAGCTTAATATTTCACTCAACAAACATTTACTGACAGGTGTGGGCCAAGCACTAGACTATTGATTGGAGATATAAAGAGAAATAAACAGGGGAATGGTAGCACATGCCTGGGTAATCACAGCTACCCAAGTGGCTGAGACAAGAGTACTACAAGTTAGGGCAGCCTGGGCAACTTAGTGAGGCTGTCTCAAAAGAAAATATAAAGGCTAAGGCTGCAGCTCAGTGGTAGGTCATTTGCCTAGCATGAGTCCCTAGGTTCAACCCCAGCACCACAATAACAAAACAAAAGAAAAAAAGGAGCGAGAGAGATAAATAGAATCCCTCTCCCCAAGGAATCCACTTTTATTCCTAGTCACCATCACATACATTATGCAGGAGCTATAGCTGCAGAAAAAGGGAAGGGGAAAGGTCCATGCAGGCTATGCTGAAGGTGGAGGAAGAGCCCAGGAGGAAGTGAAGTGTGACAATCATACCCTTGGCATCTGTGCTTGCGGTGGGGCAGCCGTGGCAACCTGGGATGGCCCTACCTACCTGACACAAACTTTATGACCTTGACCAAACTCAGAATCCAAAAGTGGCTAGAGTTAAACTCACCATTCAAACTTTTCACAAAGTTTGTGCAAATTATCAGCTAACATACTTCCTTCTTGTGTTCACAGCACAATGTATGAGAAGACATAGCAGAGACAAAAGTGATGCCTCACCAGCAATGAAGAAAAAAACTAAGTGGTAAGACTCCTCTAGCCAATTACTGTCACAACAAATTTTCTAGAAATAAGAAGATTTAAAGTCACAACAGGCCTCTTAAAATTTATTTGTAGGCTTGGTTATGTTACAGATTAAATCACCCTCTTTTTTAATGAATGGGAGTTCTTTATAGAAAATAATAATTTTCATCATTTACTTAGCAATTATTAATTGTTGCTACACACCGGGCTCATGTTGTGTGCTGCATGCTCAAAAGTAAGTTATGGCATGTTCCCAGGCAAGTCCATACTCAGTCCAGTGAAGGAGCAAACAATTAACCAATATGATGATGGGCACTAGAATTTTAAGCCCCCTTCAACTCATAATGGCACTAGTGACACCAGTCTTACAACTAAAACAGGATATTTACTAAGTTAATTGCTTAAATACAAAATTGAAAATATAGGGGGAAGGGGGAGTAGGTAAAGGTAACTGGAGGGTGAAAGGATGATGAGGCTAATAGAGACTTCTTAAAGAAAAAGAATGAAGTAGTGACATAAAAATTCACATGAAACTCAAGCTGAAGGGAGCATTTTGGTAGCTGGTACAGCAATGATGGGACATTAAGATTGTAAGGCAGTGTGTAAAAGCCAAAGAGGAGAAAAATAATTTGAATAAGAATAGTTCTGGGGAAGGAGTTGAACCTCTTTGGGTGTTTGTCTGTTCTGTTGTTGCTGAGAGATGAAAATGAAGTTGGAATATGTTACAGTCTCATCTTTGGCCTGTCTCCATGCTCCTTTGTGTGCAATTTTGTATAAGCCACAGGGCACCCCAGAATGTAGAGTGACATCTGGATGTCAGGCTGTACACCTAGAGTATATATATAGTACTTTGATGTTCATAGTATGGAAATGTAGAGATTGTGTAGCTAAGCATAACACTATCCAGGCTGAGAGCTCCTCATTAATTATTTCAATTTAGCAGTATCTTGCAATATCACCGAAGGTTCCAAGGATTTTGATCCACGAATGGCTGAGCCGTGCTTCAAAAATATTTGCAGTGTGTATTCAACAGAACAAAGATTGGCAAGGGTTTGGAAGGAAGGAGGAGAGCTGACATTCAGCAGCTAAGGAAGGTTGGAGGAGGTTGGAAGGAAACAGGGTGGGTGGGCTGAAGAGCTGATAGCTGTCATCTTCAGCTCTATCATCAAATACCTTGGTTCTCAAGAAATTCGGCTGAATTTTATTTTGAATTCTAATGAAAAAATAAGTGACTTTTGCACTATTGCATTTTTTTTTAAAAAGATGACTTTACCTTATATTCAAAGAGCTGAGGGGAAATCCTACTAGGTCGGTGAAAAAAATGTTAAATCATGGAAAAAAATTTAAATCCAGTATAGATTAATAAGAAAAATATTAATCTATACTGGAGATTTCACACAAAATATTCTGAAAAATACCAGAGTTGTAGCCATCATTCCAGCTTGTGCTCTCTTCTCTCCAGACTGTTCATAACTCCTTGATCAGTGCATTCGAAGATCTTTTTGAAATACTGTTTTGGGCATGAGAGCCCTGGAGTGTTTCATCAGGGTGTGCTATGATCAGGTTTACATTCAGGAGGACTTTCTCACTGGTGAGAGAAGAATACAAGGAGAAAATCAAATTTGGCTGGTAGAAGGGACACTGAATTCGCTTGAGTCAAAGTAAATTTGAGGAGCCTGGGATTCTTCAAGAGGCCATGTCTATGAGGACAGTGTATATGGATCAGGAATTCAGAGGTACAGTCTTCCACAAAAGCCTTGCATTACCTTCTTGTTCTACAGTGTTCAAGATGGTGTTCCCACCTATTTCACAGAATAATGCTTCCTGCAGATTAGGTACCCCCCAAAATATTTATTAATGAATAAAGTGGAAAAAAGTAGACAAGTATCACTAATGAGATTGATAACAGAATCTGTTTATGCAAAGCTACAAAAAATATTTAAACTTAAAGAATCTTTTATATCTTTATATGTGCATTTGAAAGTTATAAATATTTTATAGGGTTTATTGGGTATAATGATATTTATCCTTTCAAGGAAATGACTTGTTTAATAAAGAGAAAATTTCCATGTAGTCCTAAAGCATTAAAAAAGCTTTGGATTTAAAAATGCCAATTATTTGATATTTCTATCATGTAGAGATGATACTAAAGGTAAATGTTTGTAAAGAGCTTTTAAATCCTCTTTTCAAAGGATAAGTACTGTCTCTTTTCTAATCTCTGTGAGGATTCTTGTCTGCCACAGCTGTGTGCTTCTGACAAACAAACAAACATATATATATATATATGTGGGATATATATACATACATGTATATAATTGGAAAGGTATCTATGTATATATCTGACACAAAGTATGTGCCATAAAAGAATAATTTGTTTCTCTAATATGACCTATGCAGTACAATACATCATTTAAATGTTTGTTTTGCCTCAATAATTTCCATCAGCAGTTTCATTACTTTTTTATTTTTAAAAACTCTATAGTTGCTTAGAGACTTACTTACTTTGGAGTTTCCTAGTTGTATCTTTAGAAATTACTGAGCATTTTAGGACATTTTGTACTATAAGATTGAGTTCCAAATTCATGAATCACTTTTTGGAAATCAATTTTCTCAATTCAGTGTCCATTTAATTTCATTGACCATGATAATGTTGAAATAAACTCACATATCCTCATTGATAGTACTTTAGAAACTATAATTGACTTAGGTTTTACTTTGAATTTCATTTAATGTTCCAAGTAAGTTTTATAGTCTTTGCTTCCTTTAAATGTGTTTTTATGTGAAAATAAAATTTTATTTTGCAGTAAACTTTTCATAAAAGGATACATGTCAAAATGGACATGGTACTATGAAATCGTAGCGGTTTAGTTTTTGCTCCTCTAACAGTTGTTTAAGAGATACATAGTTGAAGAACATGAACTAGCCTATCATGATTCACTTTCAAAGCAACCAAATTAGAAGAGTGCATTTTACTTCCTTCTCCTGACCTTAACTTATAATTATCCTCTCGTTCTGAATATTTTCATTATGCTTCCTGGAGCCCTTAATCCCTGGCCTTTCCTTTGAACTCAATCTATCTTCTTGTCTTAATTAAACTTCAATATATCCCTGGACACTGGGAGCCTAGAAATCTCAAGTGGAGAAAGCAGCTCTCAATGCCATTGGTACCTCAATAAAAAGAAGGAGAGCCTAGCTCCTCTTTACCTAGTAGTGCTTCAAACCAATCCAAATCACCACCAATCCTCATGTGAAATCCCCTCTTTGAAGAGTCATATTTTCCAGCCATATCACATTCTATCCTCCCGCAGGGTCCATAGACAATTCTCCCATTTCACCAAACACTTTAGAATGTGTTCCTTAATTCATGTTCATATTCACCATTCATATTCACTGAGTTTTCCAACCACTAAATGACTACTTTCTCCCTATTTGTGATTCCTGTCTTCACTTCCTTTGTTTTCCACGTAGGAATCCATAGTTCATTATATCAGCATTTTCTGGTCAATATTCTAAATAACATTATCTCACTCTTCTTTTCATTGTTCTGGACTAGCAGCAAAACCCCAATCCTAGACAATCCATACATCTCTCCTATTCTAAGGCTTCAAAACATCACCAAAAAAATCATGAAATCACATCCATTGGTCTAATGCAAATTAATGGTCTTCAAATTCAACCAGATCAACAGTGCTGCCTGGTAGTATTTCATGTTGCTCTCAGCAAGTTTCTCAACAATAGAGTATTTCAGCCCTTCTCCACTCTTCTGAAGTCTCCTATCCTTCAAGCCCTCTTAAGCAGGTGATCTTATTTCCCACCTCACAAAGAAAACAAAAGTCATTATTCAAAATGTCCTTGAGCTTTCTGTCCTCAGAACCCATGCATTTATTTGTGTTTGTCCCTGTCTTTTTTAGCTCCTTCTCAGTGGAGAAGATTTCCATTTTCCCTTTCAAGGATAATTACTCCAACTGAATGCAGGATTCCATCTTTCTTACAGCCTTAGGAATTTGCTCTATCCATTATTCCCATTCTTTTATATTTTAATATTTCTTTATCAACTAGTTTCTTCCCATTGGCATGTAATATACTCAAAGCTTTTACAACTTAACAATAACTTTTTAATGAACTTTATATTTCCCTCTAGTTTAACCCAAGACCATAGGATTGTCTTTGCTTTCCTCATCCCATGTATGTATGGCCTACTCTGGTTCCCAACAATAGAATAGTAATATATTTAACCATTTGGGATATCTTATAGTAGATATAAATTATTTTAAATTATTGAAATCTTAACTCCAAAAGTAAAAATGCAATGGGAAGTTCAACATTTCTTTGCTACTCTTTGTTTTTATAATACATCAAATTTCAACTATACAGAGTACTGAGTACATATATAGTCAGGTACTTGAGACAATCTTTTATGTGTGCATAGTTGTATTTTAACTTTGATAAAAAAATTCATTTGTTTCTATGTGTATTCAATTTGGGGGTTTGCTGTCTTCATTTTTAAAATTTTATTTTAATTTCATGTATTTACATGATGCAAATATATACATAAAAATAAGCACAAGTCTCATTCCCACCCACCCTCAATTGTATAATCATTTTAATTAAATTCTGGTACATTTTTCCTCCATTTTTTTTTTTTGTCACAAAACTACCATATTGTATACCCTGCTTATTCTTTGGTTTTCCACTTAACAATTCATCTTTGCTTACATCTGTAATGTCACTATCTTTGTCACTTTCTCCTCACTGGGACAAAGTACCCAACACCCACAACTTAAAGGACAACAGATTTATTTTAGCTTACATTTTTCAGTGCATGGTTGACTGACTCCACAGCAGAAATGGTATGGTGGAAGGATCTAGAGGAGGAAAGCTAGTTTCATTGTGGTGGCCAGGAAGCAGCAAAGGAAGGAGGAGCCAGGGAGTGAAGTTTACTTTCCAGGTCAGCCCCTAGTGGCCTGCCTCTTCAACCTGATACCACCTACTAATAACACACTGAGCTCTGAGCTGTTCCATGACTATTCCATGGATGAATACAGCACCCCGATGACTCAGGCACCTTCTAAAAGCCCTAACACTGGATACCTGAGCCTTTGGAGGGCATTCTAGATCTAAAACATAACAGTTATTTTACATTTACTATGTATTTCTCTATTTAATTTTTTTTACTCTTTTTCCATATTTATGATACTTAGAAAGGGGTGTTAATTTTTGCCTTCTTTTAGGGATTATATTTTTGTAACTTCTTCTGTAATGTCTTCACTCTACATTTCCCTCTCTGAGTTATGGGCTATTAAGTCTGTCAATTTAAAGTGATATACTTCGGCTCTACATATTACCTATAAAACAATGAGTTTATTGTACTCTGCAACTTCTTTCCATTTTCTCCTATCATTTTTGTGGGGAACTGGTTTATTTCTATGTTTTCAAAGTATATGCCCTGCAGTCCTGCTTCACACAATGTCACCTCCTATTCAATTGATGGTGATTCAACTCTTTTACTTGGACAGTCAATAATATTGAAATCTTACTTGACTTCTCTCGCTCTCTCCTTCCACCCTCTCTTCCAATCTGGCAGCAAACCTATTGGCTCTTCTTTCAAAATTTATCCAGAATTCAGCCATTTCTTATCACCTTCATTGTCCCTTCCTGGCCTGTGTCATCATTTTCCCTGACATGGATTAGCGCAGTAGCCTCTTTACAGGTTTCCCTGCAATATTATTGCACCAGTCCATTCCCAAACACCAGCCAGATGATCCTGTTTAAAAAAAAAAAAAATCAGCTCCTGCCACTCTTTTGCTCAGATGCTTCAGTGCCCTCCTATATCACTTGGAGTGAAAGCAAAAGTCATTTCAATGGCCTGGCACACCTTTATGCTCCCTTCTGCTGCCTTAACTCTGCCACTATGGGCAATTCTCTCTTGGTTCACTCCTACTGTCTGAGGTACGCCTGCTTTCTTGCTCTACCTCAGTCACACCAAGGACACCTACCCCAGGGCCTTTGCACCAGTTGGTTTCCTCCACCCAGAATGCTCTTTCCCCAGTTACCAATTGGGCTCACTTTCTCACCTTCTTTAAATTATTGCTCAAATAACATCCACCTAGTAAGAATGTCTCCAGTATTCCAATTCCCTACTCCCTGACATGTCCAATTTTCCTTAAAGAGCTATGTAGTTTCTTTCTTCTCACATACTATGTACATTTTACATTTTGTTGTATCTGTTTTTTATCATTCTGGCTCCCTGCTAAAAAAAGGAAACTCCTCCAGGCCAGTGACCTTTACCTAATTTGTTCACTGATATATCACCCGGGCCTAAGACAATGCTGAGCAGTCTCCCACTCAATGTTTTTAAGTGAAAGAACAAATTTTTCAAAGAATATTAACTGGCAAAAAGTACTTCACAACCAAATGCACATTTAATAAAATCAGTTGAGACTTACCTATCCATCATAAAGGGAAAACATAACAGTTAACATTAAGTTGTTGAGCTTTATTTTATTTCCATTAAATAAACAACCTAAGCATG
Source organism: Heterocephalus glaber (assembly GCF_000247695.1). Next base: position 12,638,002 of record NW_004624799.1, on the reverse strand, counting down.
TTTTTAAAAGCACATGTTTATATATTCTTCCTCCACCCTTTAAATCTATATTGAAATATATGCAATGCATACTATCAGTCCATTTGTCAGAATTCCTCCAAATTTTTTTTGTTGATGAAAGCTCATCTTCTAGTTACATTTTCAAATAATGCATTCCTTGAGTTCTCATATTTTCAAAACTTTTTAAACATCCTTTTTATGTGTTGAATAACTTTTCTAGCTATAAAAACTTTGATTCACACTTTCTGTTCTTGTTTTTCAAAACTTTTGTTCCAGAGTTGTCTTGCTTTGACTCTTGGTACAAAGAGATCTGGTTTCAATTTTATTTCTTTCCCCTTTAAGTTATTTGGCCCATTGTCCTGGGAAGCTCAGAGATTATTTTCTTTGTCAAACTCTAAGAGTTAAACTTGGATATATTTCTGAGTTGAACATTCTGGGTCACTTTTACCAGGTCAATTTCCACATGCCAGTTTTATTTCTAAAAGTTTTCTTGACTTATAACTTTAAATAATATTTCTGTTCTATTGTTGTTTTTCTTATTCAAGGACTCCAATTGTATGTATATGAGATCATCTTTGCCTATTTTCTATAGTTTTCACTTTCTCTTTGGTTATTTCACTTTCTCTTTATTTTCATTCTGTTGGCTGTCTCATTTTTATTCTATTGACTATTTTAATTCCCTTCCTCAATGTTTCTTTTTACAATTTCCATTGATTCTGTTACTTCTTGGTCACCTTGCAGTTTAGTCTTTCTTCCTGAGATGGTTTTGTTTCTTTCTGTCATTTACTTCTCATGCTTTTTCCTCTCATGAATTTTTTAGTTTCTGATCAAAAGTTTTTAAAATATGTGTTAATGTTTATTTAATGCTATTTAATTCAGTTTTCTTATGGACTTTTAGAATTTTCATCAATAAAAAATGTTTTGATTAGTTTCTAACTTCTTCATATAGTAGCTTTTATAATGTTTTCAGTTGTTTTCTTATTTTTAAATATTTTAAATGTCATATATTTCACTGGACTGTCGATAAGAAATAACTGAGTTGAGAGATGCGAGGCATTTAGTGGCTTATTAGTTTTCTTAGTTCAAGAGCACCCTCTTCTGTTGACATAATGAAATATAATTTCTTCAGTAAAAGGTACCATTTTTGAAGAAAAAGATTGCTTTGTCTTTTTATTCAGTAATTCTCTTTTGTTAATTTAGATTTCTATTTTTCATTGTTTTCCCCCATTTCTTTCACTAAGTTCTTTCAACTCCTCAGAAGCAGGGGACTTACCAAGATACCATTGTAAGTTGCGTGAACTTTCAGGGCATCTCCTTTTGACTTCCAGGAGCCAGAATTCCAACAGACAAACTAATGTTTTTAAAAATCTGTATTACATCACCAGCAGGCACTTTGCCTTCTCTTTGCTATGAAGTGTCCATTTGACTTCTATGTTGCTGTGTTCTTCAGGGTTACCTTTGCTGGTTTAAATATCTATTTCCCTTGTGTGTAAATGACATTTATAGCATTCTTTATTTTCTAGTTATGCTGTGGGTATGGGTCTGTGTATTTTTATGGCTTTTGAAGATGTATGTAGAGTTTGGGATTTAGATGGCAGTCATTCTCCTTAAATTGTAACATTTCTCAGCATCTTATTCCAAAATTGTTCCTTTTTCTCTTCATATATTCTCTTTTGGGGATCTCAACTAATTCTCCTTTAATTAAAACTTTTAGGCTAATGACTATAAATTGTATTGCTGAGCTCCACTTCTTTTATTGATCTTAATTAGCTTTTCATCGATGTTTTTAAAAAACTGCAATAATCAACTTATAAAGAGAAAAAGTATATTTGGATTTTACGTTTTGGAAGTTCCAGTCCAGGATAAGTTGGCCTTACTGTTTGGGCCTAAAGAGCAAAACTGCTTATTTTGGGAGCCAGGGGACAAGGAAGAAGAGAGTGTTGCTACAGTCCCACAATCCTCTGCAAGGACACAGCCCCAGTGACACAAAAGACCTCCTAGAAGGGCTACCTTTCAAAAGTTCTACCCACTCCTGATTGCACCGTGGGCTGGGGACTAAGGATTTAATACATGAGCCTTTGAGAAATCTTCAAGATCCAAACTACAGCTGTCAGGGTTTTATTCTAGAACTCTCTTTTCTTTTACTTTTGCCTCTTCCCCTCCACAGGCCACATAATTTTTATAAAGCTTTAATTTATACCACTTCCCTTCAAAATGTGGCACTGCCTTCATGGTACAGTAAAACCTCAGTTTTTGAGCATAATTTATTCTGGAAACATGCTTGTAATCCAAAGCTCTTATATATCAAAGGGAATGTCCCCTTAATACATAATGGAGAATCAGATGATTTGTTCCACAACCCAAAAATATTCATATAAAATTATTATAATACTGTAATATAAATAAGAACAAAATACAAAATATAAAGAAAAATAAACAAATTAACCTTCATTTATCTTTGAAAAGTTTTATGGCTGGTGTGAGGGAAATAAAGGAGAGGAGGGTTATTGTGTAGGATGACTTTTACTATCATTAACAGAATCACTGCTATCTGTTGGCCCAATGGAATCTTTATCTTTTATCCAATGATATTTGCTATTTCTTCCTTTTGAGGATTTTTCAGAAATATGCTATTGTATAGTCATTAAACATATTCATTGCTTGCTTTGCTGCAGCCTTATTCAGATAGTGATTTGTACAAAATTTTTCAGTTTCCCACATTTTACACATCACCCTAATCTCATTTGAAGTAAGAGAATCTTCCACCTTTTTCTCCTCTGCAGACAAGATCTTCTCAATAACTCCTTCCTATTGGGAGTCAATCACTCACAATGGAGGGGGCAGAGACAGAGAAGAACCACTGGCTCAGTTGTGATCATGTGACATTTGTTGTCATGTACTACTTGTATTGCAAGACATTGCTCATTTATAAAGTTAAAACTTATTAGAAATATTTGTTCATCCTGTGGAACACTCACAGAGCAAGGTAGTCATGATTCAAGATTTTACTGTACAACTAAATGGGCTATATAGAGACATTCTAACCAAACTATCTAGGCTGCAGATTCAGGGACAAAATGAATAGTCACAAAATTTAAGTCATGAAGTTGTGAGATGGCGTGTTACACATCAACATAGGACCAGAAAAAGTACATGGAATCTGACTGTATTAAAATATTTTTAAGTTTTAGATTTTTTTATCTGTCATGATGTACTCTGTCTAGAACTTTCCCATGGATTTTCTCATTCCTTATCTCTTCAGCTACATGCTACTTTCTTTACCTTCAGAATTCAATATAGAAATTGCTTTTGAAGCCTTTCCAAATTCTCCCAGAATTGTGTTGGATATCCTCATATACCTTTATAGCACCTGTGTTTGCCTCAAATATTAATTGTAATTGACTGTTTGCTCATGTATATTTCTTTTAAGTCTGCATGGCTTATAAAGTCTACAACAATTCTATATTGTTGGATAAGTAAATGAAAAAAATTTAATGAGAAATTGTGCTTAAAATTCAAATCATATTTGTCTCAATACTAAGAGGAATATCACTGCATGAAATTAATAACTAGTGTCATCATTGGAACACCTAAATGTTAATTGCCATGCAAAACAAAAGTTAATAATAGATAGTATCATCAAGTGAATACTTACTACAATGTACATCGATTGCTTTGGAAAGCATTTTATTTATTCATTTAAATATCTGTGGGCCCTTGTAAAAGACAGGGTTGCAAATATATTTTTATTGCTGTTGTGTTGGTTTAATTATAGTTTTGTTCAGTTTTCCTAGTTATGAATCACTGTCAGTTGACCTCTTTGAGTTTCAGTTTCTTCCTCTCCAAAACAGAGATAAATAATTTTGATGACAGAACTAACTGAAGTCAAGGATATGTTGTTCCTAATGCATGATAAGTATTTCATAAATTATATTTACTGCTGCTCTCATTTTTCAAGTGAACAAAGATACAAATATCTCATATGTTAGAACTTTGAATAATCTAGAAAGTTAAATAAATCTAGCCAAGATCACATGGCTAGATTCCATCCCAAGTCTGTCGGTCTCCTGGACTTAAGCCTTGAACCAATGTGCACTGTGCTCAAATCATCATTTTCCTATTTTATTATTTGATATTAGCCATTATATTCCTTGCTAGATGAACTTGTGATTTTAGATGACATACTCATTGAAATCCAAGGAGAGAACTGAGAAAATAGGCTCACACACAGAATGAAGGGTTGTAAAGCCAAAAATTGTATTATCATACTGTGTCTACTGGATGAGAAGTAGTTGCATGTTATAATGATTTAGACATTGACTTGCTCTAGCTAAAATTGATATTACTATATTTAGGAGAGACTGAGCTGAGGAGAGTAAGAGGTACTTCAGAACAATAAGTTCTCGTGTACCTTGATAGTCTAAAATTGATAAATAAAGGAACAGCTTTATAGCCATATTACTTAGAAATAAAAATTAGCACCGTTGAAATTCTTGAAGATGAAAATCCACGGGCAACAACACTTGGAGAACTGTAGGAGGGAGGTGGAATAAATGACGAATATTTCTGTTACAATTGTTTAACCAATATTTATAAAAATGAGTATGTGTTTGATTAAAAATAATTAAAATAGAATTTTTATCCATCTGGAATTTATACTGCTGAGTAAAATGAGATAGAGATCTAATATCATAGTTTTCCAACTCACTGTCCAGTTGTTAGCTAGGCCAATTTTAATTATAGCTCTTTCTCTTCTCATGTGTTTGTTATTTAAAGTAACACACACCAAAAAAAAATCAGAAATGTGAGGTCATAGACACACACACACTCCTTTTTCTTCACCACAACAGTTTTGGATAACTACATTTATTCAAGTTATACATGTATGATTAGAGAGATTATAAGCACCAGACACAATATGGGAGCTGAGTCTTTAGCAGTAATATAATGGACCTACTGAGGACACTGGCTTTGCATAAATACTTCTTATAATATAGCACACAAGTGGCCAACAAGCACATGCAAAAAAATTCTACATCATTAATCACTGAGAAGAAATGCAGATTAAAACCACAGTGGTACACTATTATATTGCCAAAGAATAAGTAAAATTATAAAGATCTATATTACTAAATCTTGGTAAGAATTTGTGGCTACTTCAAGTCTTATAAATTAGTGGTTGGAATGTAAAATGGTACAACCACATTGGAAATTTTTAGAAAAATGTCTAATGAAAATAAACAAACATCTCTTATGATGAGAAATTCAAGTCCTAGAGATTCAGTCAAAATAAATAAAAATATAAATTAACAGAAAGATTGGTACCACTTCATAGCAACTAAAATCACTACACAGCAACCAAAAACAACCCAGGTAACTATTAATAAAACAAACTATTATATGTTTGTATAATGAAATACTACTCAGCAATAAAAAGAACAAACAATTCATTAAAAGTAATAGATGAATATACAAAATATGCTAATTATTGAAAGAAGCTATTATAGGCTGAATTATGCCCCCCCCCACTTATATGAAGTGCTACCACTAGTACCTAGGAAAGTGACCATATTTGAAGATAAAGCCTTTAAGGATGTTGACAGGTAAAATAAGGTCATATGGGTGGGCCCCAACGCAATATCTTTGTATCCTTAGAAAAACTAGAAAAACGATCAGTGCATAGACAACATATCAACCAAGAGATGATAATCTGAGGTCTCAGGGAAAAGGCAGCCATGTGCAAACCAAAGAGGGAGACGACAAAAGAAATAAAACGTACAAACTCCTTGATGCTGGACTTCCAGCTTCCAGACATAGGAGAAATAAATTTTTGTTGCTTCAGTCACTTAATCTGTTGTATGTTGTTATGATAGCCATAGCAGAACTCTTACACAAAAGAATACATGCCAAATTATTCCAACTACAATGAAATTCTGTAATAGACAAAACTATTGTATGGTGGAGAAATTCTAGATACTAATATTCCACTTTTTGAGAAATTCTACACTTTGTTACTTGCAGCAACTTCAGCATTACTTTTTTAATTGTCTTAGAGCATCTGCCTCATAATTTTGTTGACATTTTGACCCTGTATCCAGTTTCATTTGCCTCTTACTGCATCAAGTCTTCTTTTTTCAACCCCAAGCCTTCAGGTTCAATCCAAAAGAAGTGGGCACAAAACTGTAGCTAAGGACACTTCACAAGTCTGATCTTAAAAAAAGGAAAACAAATGCTGGTCCTGAATCTGCAAGAATTGGGATGAGGCACCTCATATGAGCTATAATTGTGTGACTATAGTCCTTCTCATAATTTTCAACATTTGAATTAACTTGATAAAAATTGTCTAGTTTTCAAAATGGAGGAAAATTTGCCTACCTTTCAAATAAACAGCATTTCTATCTGATCTCACTTTTCTCCTATTTATTCTCCTGTAAATAAAAAGTTCTTCCTTAAAATTGGCAAGAACCTCAGATGATCTTTAGGATTAATATTGCTCTAAACCTGTGGGAGTATTCCAATCTGCATCTGAGAGTCCAAAGTTTAGTGAGATCCCCCCACATGTAAATATTTATTTTTCTATGCCCTATCTTTTTATTAAGTACATTAAAGAGATGTATATTTGAGTCTATTTCACATCTTTCTATAATAATCACACATTTGCATAAAAATCTTTAAATAAATAAATTATTTAAAACCTTAGAAAACTGACAAATATATAGGCTCTAAGACAGAAAAGTGATGTGAATACTACTACTGCTCCTTGGAAGTTCTAATTGCTTTAATATTCTGTCCACTTTTACTTTGAGATGACACTGGATCAGAAATTTGGTACCTTTATGATCTCTGATGTAACAACACTTCAGAGAGAATCTGTGCCTTCACTGAGTATTTTCCTGGTTGGTCATTGTTCTTCTTCATGCACTCATTCATCAAATATCACTCTCCCCAATGTAGATAATAAACATTTGATGGCTCAACTAACTTCTCCCTAAATCCTCCTGTTTCTTAGATGCAATGAAATATGAAGCCTATTGATTCTCCTAATAAAGTAACTTGCTACTATGCTCTTTCTTAGTCCATTCCAACTAGGTCTGGCAAATTCCAAGAATTCGTAATGATACAATCATGACCCAATAACTATAAGACTTTCTAACTCAAGCCCTAAGTAAAAAATAAATGGATATTCTTTGACCCTGATTGTGTTCTTGATCACATGTTTCAGTGATTAAGTATTGTCTCCCAGAATACGGAAAATAAGTGAAAATATATTAATCTCTATAGTATGCATGAAAGCAATATTTTTATTTCCAAACTCTCAGTAATAATAATAATAATAATAAATTAATACAACAAATTGTATCTAACATCACAAGCTGCTGTTTTGATATAATAAGACAATACTCTTCTCAGCACTGATCCAATTTCCAGAAGATATTAATGTGATAAGTCTCAGAGTGTATATATTGATTGGTAAGATACAATTCATTTTTGTGTAAGATGAATTTAATAAGTAACCGAATGCCATATTCTGCAAATATTAATTTGATAATAGCACAATGATGATAAGTAACATAAATTCACCAGTGTTTAATCCAAGTTTCATCTGTAGGAAAAATTAATCTATTAGATCTCTCTGCAAGTAGTCTCTGCAGGTCTTTCTCTGCAGAGCAGATGCAAAAGAAACAATTTCTCACGAGTTTGATCCCCGGTACCAAAAAAACAAAAAGAGAAACAATTTCTCAAACTCTTTCATCTTCACAATACTAATTATTATCTGGATGATAAATGTAATTTCATACACACATATATATATATATATTTTTTTTTTTGAGACAGGGTCTCACTATGTAGCCTGGCCTCAAACTAACAGAAATCCTCCTACCTCAGCCTCCCAAGTGCTGGGATTATAGACATGCACCACCATGCCCAGCTTCACATATATTTTAGATGTCAGTATTATTAAATATTCAAACTCAGTCCATTGTAGTATTATCACCTAGAAATGCTACAATGTGAAATGATTGCCTTCTAAAACTTAATATGAACTTCATCAACATCCTTTATTTATTAGGGCAAGCAATTTAACAGGCCTAAAGCATTTAGGGTGAAATAAAAATTTCTACTGCTACCATCGGAGATTAATAACAAAAAAATTGACACCCCTTTATTCAAAATATTCTGTATGGGGAAAGAGTTATCTTAAATACATGTATCAGATAAGAAGAAAAGGGGGAAACCAACCTTGACCATACCTATTGGCTGTGTATCCTGTGTGTTGATTTAACAATACCTATAGGGAAAAACATGTCTCCTCTGTCTCCTCAGGAGATCTCCCAAGAAGCTATCTAATTCATTTTGACTTAAATCACTCAATGATTCATAAAGCTTCTGTTTCTAAATGATAGCTCTGAATGGAAGGTTCAGTGACAAGTGAGAGCAGTGAGGGAAAATATTTTAGGAAATTATGGTCTGTGGTACAAATTTTGAAAAAAAGTGATAAAAACATAAATATTTATTGGAAACTAGACAGCCCTAGGATGTCACAGCTTGAGCATCAGTGTGACAAACATGCCAAACAATAAGAAAATCCAAACAGAAAATCTCCCACATACCCAGTCATTATTTACTAAATGATGAACTTGTGTAGCTCATGTAAAACAATGAAAATATCTTATTATTTCAGATATTCCAAAGACTACTAGAAGAAATATGCCAAACTATCAGTTTTCAATACCCAAAATTTGATTACCTTGAGGAATTCAGGTAAACAAAGGTATTTAATAAACTGGTTAGCATTTTTATAGCATTATAGTTCAAGACAAATTTCTTATATTTTGAAGATTCCAGAAAGCTCCTCAGTTAAGGTTATAGTGATGAGAGATCTGTGACGGACTACCCCATTGATTATGCCCAAAGCAGACTGTAAGCAGTGCAGGCTGTAAAGAGTTAACCCCACAACGGACTTGTTTATAGAAGTGAGTCTGGCTGATATCTACATGCCAAGGTCAGAGTGACTCTTACCCAGAGTTAAAACCTTCTTTACTAAAAAGACAAGGTTATTAACCACAATCTATATTTTATCTGTTCTGTTCCTAATTCAAGAATGCTTTGTCTCTTCCTTTGTAAGCCTTGCCTACATCAGCAACATATCCATAGCAACTCCATGTAGCCTCTTTACCTCAATCTAACTATAATGTCACCATGGAATATCGAGGGCTCTGGGTGTTCAAGGCCTTTGCTTGCTCAAGTCTTTGCTGCTTAGCACTGGCCACCTGGCTCCCTGTTTTTCTATTTAACTCTGTCTCTGTGTCTTTCTTCTCACCTTACATCATAGCACCAAACAGAAGATTGAAAACCATTGCAGGGGTCTCTGGTAGAGATCTATAATTATAACATAAATCAATTTCAAAAAATGAAAATATCTCTAGTAAAAGGCCCTTTGCTATAGACTTCTGTAAGCAACTTAAAGAAAAAACTATACAGTTTAAGTCCTGTAATTATTGAAAGTAATAGTGTTGAGAAACTATTTCAGAAAGTAGAGGAAAAAGTCTAAGTATAAAAATACTGAATCATTTCTTCTTTTACATGGAGAACCCAGAGTAAAAATAAAGAGCAATGTAAAGGACAACATAAAGGATAGATAAAGGAAGTAGGGAGATAGAGCATTCTCAAAGGGGAAGGGGATGAAGAGATAGAGGAAGAAGGATGGAGGGAAGGAATAAGGTATGTAAAAAGGAATTAGGATGTGTTATGTACATGTACCAACTCCACACAAGGAATGTAAACATTATGTACTACAAACATGTACCAAAAAATGGAAAGGGACCAAGGGATGAGTGGAAGAGGAAAAGGGTGGGAACAGAATGGGAATGAAAAAAGAAATTAAGATGTGTTATACACATGTACCAACTTCCAACAAGGAATGTGAACATTATATACTATACACATGTATTAATAAACTAAACAATTTTTCTTAAAATATTGAATCAATATAGTAGGGATGCTTATGACTGTCCAGTATATTATCCACCACAAGAAATCTTGATGTTCTCTAGAAAGATACAAAGGTAGGAAGAAAGAAGAAGTTAGAAACAAAGCAGTAATCAAATTACAATGAAAAACAATCCTCTCAAACTAAGGTAAAACAGCATATGAACACACATTCATTTATTACATACATATACAAGTAACTATTCTACAAAATACACTGAGGATAAATAAAACAAAAAGAACATCTGCTATATCCTTGCCCTTGTAAATGATTTGGGAAAACAGACAATCACATGACTAAATATAAAATTGCTACAAGGACAGGAAAGGAAATGTGTTATGAGAGAATGTTATGGAGAAATTGACTTAGCTGAAGGTCAGAGACGGCTTCTCTAAGGATTTTACATTTCCCCTGAGTTTTGGGAGATCTTGGGAATTAAGCATGGAAGTGAAGAGTCCAAGACAGAGTATAGTCTGTCCAAAGGACTTCAGTAACTATGAGCATAAGATAATTGATATATAGTAGATTGAAGAATATGGTTGAGAAAAAGAAGGCCAGTGAGACTTGGACACAAGAAGATTCTAGTGAAGATGATCATATACAAGATGATAATGAAGAGTGTTAAAAGTTATATCTAGATGCCCCTCCCTCTCAGAGCCTCATGTGCTCATAGATGGTGCTTTCGGGGAATGGTTGGATCATGGGTATGCGATAATAGGTTAGTCCACTGATTGGTTTACCATAGTTCTGGGTGTGAGTGATGTACTTACTGAGGAGGGAAGGCCCACACTGGGTGTGGGTTACATCAACCAATAGGCTTGTCACCTGGATGGAATAAAAAGGGAAAGAAGAAAAAGTCTTGCTCCCTTCTGTCTACCAGGATTGTGTCTCCTCTGCCGTGCTGTCCTGCCCTGGAGCCAGCCAACTACGAACTGAAACCTCTACGAAGGTGTCAAATATTTTGTCTCAACAATGAGAAAGTAACTAGGACAAAGAGGTAGATAGGGGATAGACCATTCAGGAGATTGTAGGTTAAAGACATCAACTCATTTTTATACTATGACCTACAGTAAGAAATGCTTTCAACATCATAACCCATAGGAATAAATACGTTTAACTTGACTTTAACATTATGTAATAGGTATATGTATCAAAACATTAAACACTAGCCCATTAATATGTACAATTTTTTGTTTTTATGCATCAATTAAAAAGTAATTTTTAAGAAAAAAAAGCTGGGCATGGTGGCACACAACTGCACTCTCAGCATTCTGGGAGTCTGAAGCAGGATGATCCCAAGTTTAAACAGTCTTGGCATGACCTTATCTCCTTATCTCAAAATTTAAAAAAAAACTCAAAAGGGCTGGTGATGTATATCAGTATGAAGCTCTGGTTCAATCAGTACCAAAAATATTTATGATATAATAAAATAGAATGGACACATCTGAGTACTTTTCTCATAATAACAGAATAGCAGCTCATGAAATATTGTATATATATTTCATGATTTAGTAAATTAATTTTATAACATTATTTTTCTATTTACAGTTTGAAAACTTTTGTGGCAAATCTATGTTACAGATTTTGTTTTTTATCTAAAGTCAATTGAGATAACTTAAATTTATATATGATATGAAAGGGTTTGAATAAGAAAGAAGAAACAGTCTCACTGACTGCAGGGTAGAAATTTTTAAATACATAAATTAGAGGCTTTTCCAGTGAGAGTTCAGGAAAGAGATACTAGTGCCTTGACCTTGGATAGTAGCAGAGGAGGGTAAGAAAGAAGATATATTCCAGAAATAATTGAGATGAAAAAGCAGTAAGAGTTTGCAATAAGATAAAAAAGGAGACAATTGTTAAAAATGGCTCTTAGGTTGGAAGAGACCTAATATAACTTAGTGAAAAGAAACTTGAGTGACAAAATATTGTACTTACAATAATAAACAAAGCCATTTAACAAATAATCTTCCAGAAACACATGATACTAACAGAAAAATCAAGATGGAGTTGGAGTCAGATTCTTTTTAAAATGCAAAATGGCAAGTGCTAATACAAAAAGCAACCACAAAATTATGAAGAAAGAAGTTGGTGAGTCAAAAATGTTATGCTGAGGGCCAGGGATTTAGCCCAGTGGTTCCGGCGCCAGCCTCGCAAGTGCAAGGTCCCAAGTTCGATCCCTGGTACCAAAAAAAAAAAGATAAAAAAATGTTATGTGAAGCCAACTTGTCGTCAGACATGAAGGAAAGCAAAGCTATTATAAATGCAGACATAGTGAGAAAAATGTATCTTGCACAATATTTTAAAAACTCATTTGAAGACATGTTTTACTAAGGGATAAATCCTAATTGAAAAGTCAAGAATAAGGAGATTGTGATTTTTTAAAAAGATTAAGTCAATACTCAAACCAATTAAAACAAAATTCTGGTTATAATTATTAAAAATAAGATTAAATTAACACAACGAAAATATATTCCTAAAAGAAAATATACACAGTAAAAAATAATGAAATCACAACATATTCAAGGAAAATGACTAAAAAAATGCTAAATTTCTCATCTAACCAAAGAAATAATGATTTTAAAAATCCAGCTTTGTACAGTCATATGCATCTGTAGTCTCAGCTACTTAGGAAGCTGAGACAGAAGGAAGCTGGAGCCCAGGAGTTCAGGGCAGCCTGAGCAATATGGTCAGACTCCATCTCAAACAAACAAACAAACAAACAAACAAAAATCCATGTGCACTGGATATTAATAATTAGGGAAAAAAATCTTTCAGAAATATTTTTGAATAAATTTAAGTACAGCCACAAATGTAAAATACAATGTAAATTTTTTAAATCTTTTTTTTTTTTTTGGTACTGGGGATTGGGGATTGAACTCAGGACCTTGCGCTTGCGAGGCAGGTGCTGGAACCACTGAGCTAAATCCCCGGTCCTAAAATCTATTTTAATTAACAATAATTTAAAAAATAGATTTAGTGCTGGGAATGTAGCTCAGTGGCATCGTGCCTGCCTGGCAAGTGCAAGATCCTGAGTTCCATCCCCAGTTCTGAAAAAAAAAAAAGTTTTAAAAGCAATGTTTGTATAAAAAGCATTTTAGAGAACAATAAAAAACAAAACTCAATATAAGATATGAAACATATATTACTTATGTCTCATATCATTTAAGCCTCTATTTCAGATACAGGGACTGTTTCACACTTTGAAAGTTCTTGCATAAAAGGAAAACAAAAGTATAAAATATTACATTTTTAAAAGGCTATATCCAAGTTAAAAGGATCAGCTAATTCCCACTTTAAACGCATTACTTTATTAAATAAAAGAGAATGAAAGTCAGTATTTTCTGAAGCCAACAAAATTCTTGAGAATACTTTTTCAATGCGTCAGAGCTTATCATTTGAGAAACACTGATTAGAAAAGATAAAAAGATAAAAACACAAATAGAAACTTCAAGTATATGGTCAAATTTATTTTAAATGCATTATTCGAGTTTAAAAACAAGGCACGGTAAAATAGAACTTAGGCAAAATGGGAAGAAATAACATTGAGAATATAATTGCATAAATTTAAAAATATTACTTATTTTATTTGTTTTGTTTTTTGTTTTTGGTACTGGGGATCGAACTCAGGTCCTTGCACTTGCAAGGCAGGCGACGGAACCACTGAGCTAAATCCCTGGCAATATTTAAAATATTACTTATTTTACAATTGTTTATTTTAAATCTATTCTTTGTGAAAAATATCTTTTGATAAATTTAACTGAAGAGAAAAAACAAAAATTTATTATAAATTTGTTTGTATATTTATCTAAATGAGTTCCTTTATAATTTAAAACATACACAAATGTTTTTAAAGGAAACAATTAGCTATATGACAAACACCTTTTCTCATGCTCAAGGTGAAATACCATCCCTGAGGTTCAAGTCTGTGCCTTCAGCCTTTATAGAAAGTGACATAAGAGGGGCTTTGCTGAACATCATATTACGGACATCATATTATATGTCCATCATATTACATATCCATGTTTATAGCAGCACAATTAATAACAGCTAAATCCTGAAAGTGGCCTATAGGTCCATCAACAGATGAATGGGTAAAGAAAATATGGTATTTATACACAATGGAGTACTACTCTGCTATAAAGAAGGATAAATTTGAGTCATCTGTAGGAAAATGGATGCACCTTGAATCCATAATGTTAAGTGAAATAAATCAGACCAACAAGCTTAAATAACATATGGTTACTCTTATATGAGAAAACCAAAGTATAAATAAATCAAAGAGTAAAATATAAAATATAAAAATATAAAATATAAAAAATAACAATAGGAAACAGGGAGATCTTTTACAAATGGGAATGAGACCAAGAAATGGAGGGAGGGAAAAGAGGGGAGGGAAAGGAGATGAAAAAAGAATTAAGATATGTTATGTAAATGTACAAACTACTTGTAATGAATATATTCATTATATACCACAAACATGTACTAATAAAAAGAGGAAAAAGAAATCATCTACCCTGCTTTCTCCAAACCACTTTTATAAGAATCCACAACAATTTCTTTCTAGATTTTGGTTCCTGGGAAAGTTTTGACTCTAGAGAAATGTGAGTAATTGTTTTAACCAACAATAAAAATTACAACCAAACTATTTCAGCTTTGCCTTGGACAATTAAGAAACACAAAGCAGAGGCCAAATCAGTGTCAAGTTACAAGAAAGGGTTCATTTTGGCAATCTGCAAGCATGTCCTCCCATACCATTTAGATTATTACTTTTGCACTCTTTTCAAAATCCTAATTATAATTTTTCTATTAATATAATTATGTAGGGCACATTAAATCCCTTCAGGAAGAAGTGGAGCATAAATTATAAATAAGTAAAACCCAACTGGGAAGAATAGCAGAAAGTGTCTCATCTTTGGGTCACGTCAGTACATCACAGCATCACCTAAACTTCACCCATCTGAAAAATGTCTGTACCTAAGCTCTCAAAGCCCTCACAAAGGTGGAACATGGTAGAAATCTATTAAAGTCACGAAGTAGCTATTTTTTTAAACTTAACTTTACGTTCTTATTAAGATCAATCTTTATTAGGATGAATCACATTCATCCTTCAGTGCTAGATGCCACCAGGTAGGGCCTGCTTAGTGAGTTAAAGAAAGAAAATGATATGTACAATAAAATGATTTTCTCCACATTAACACTTCTACATTTTCTTCGGTACATATTGTTCTGTGCCCACCATGTGCCAGTCTTGCCTGTGCAAGTGGGAATACCCCAAGGGAAACTGACCCAGGCTCTCCCTGGCTACTGCAGAAGAGCGCTGTCCAGCAGTTCTTTCATCCCTAATGAGCATGCAGGGTGACCTGTTTCATTCTGTTCTTTCACACTTCACCCTCTACACCATGATGATGACCAGAGTATGATTCTACAGAGAATCAGATTTCAGATAATTCCCCAAAGCAGTCTATTAACCTTGTAGTAAGAGCAATTAAAGGAGTCAGGAAAGTGTAATACTGCTCTCATTTTATTAGCAGGGTTATATTAATCTCAGTCAATTCTTTGGACAGAGTGCAAAATCAACCACAGATCAGCTCCTCACTGCTATCCCCAAGGGCCCCCATTCCCCCTGCACTCCTGTGCTTTTGACATATTTCATCTTGGAGTATTCTGTCCACCTCTCAGATGAAGCAGTGATATGTTACATACCTCCCCACCTTCAGACCATGCTGGTCTATCCTCTCCCTCAGATGTGGGATTTTCACAAAGTTTGGACATTTGCCCTTGTTCTGGAATATTTTCTTCTTCTTTTGGAGGACTTTTTGATTCCTATTAATATTACCATCTTTCAAAGAGGGTGATTCCTAAATCTTCAGCTATCAAAGAAGCAGGCCCACATCACCAAGAGCCTAATGGATAAGTCACAGAAACATCACATCATTACTTCTAATTCACCATATGAAAATAAAATCCCCTGTAACCCCTAAGCACACACTCACTCACCTGATTGCATTTTAGTTCATAGGCCTTTCAAGTCACCGTACCTCATACCGCTGAGTCAGCCCTCAAAACTGCTCTTCAAATCTTCAAGTCTAAATTGAATCTTCATCTGAATTAGTTAGCTTGGTTATTTGAACGTTGAGTCTTGATTTCTTCACCTATAAAATGGACGTGAAGTAAAGCTCAAAGGAAAAGGTGAGGTCCTGAATATGACTATAATCTGTAAACTTATTTATTTTTACAGCGACACCAAAGCAAGTCTTTATTTTAACAGGGCCTGTGCTGCAGAGCAGGGAAGTCAGTACACAGGAGGAAACTCTCCTAGACTAAAAGCCTAGAAGTGGCTGGGGAGTGCTACTTCTACGGCAGTTTGCAGACATTTTCAGTGAGAGGCAGGGCTGAAAGCTTACTGTGTATGCTGGGTATGCAAATAAAGGGGCCCAGATCTTTAAATATAGACTGCTAAATGTACATATTAAGTCCCATGTGCATGTTAAATTGTTTCTCCCTCACACGGCCCTTCAAATTCCTTCTACACAGCAGATATGCCTAATATTTGACTTTGAGTCTCATTTATAAGTCTTAAATGCATATCAACTAATTTTTCAATGAAGAGGAATAGCATGATTATTTTGCAAGCATTTATTATTGAAGCTTCTTTTTTAAAATTATGGCTTACATCTTGACAGTTCAGAAACGAACATCAACATTGACTTTAATGGCACAATAAAAAGTGTATAGTCAGGCTTCCTTGCTTTTCAGATTTGCTTCAATTCATCCATAAAATCCCATCCCAGCTATATTTTGATGACCAGGGATGACATTTTCACCCAGATATATATCTTAACCAAGCTGCTTCTAGCTATTAAATTAAACGGTGCTGTGGAATTGCAACTATGTATCAGAGTAGAAATAGGAGAATTTCTAAAATTTCTTTATTCATGACTGCATTCCTACACTCAAGCAAATAACAACTATGTTATCTTACCTCTTTCTTTCTTAGGAAAAGTTCCTCCCAGAAGGAAAAACAGAGAAGGGGGGAAAAAAAGACAGTACCCACCCACACACTGGTCAGCAGGGCAATTACAGTGCACAGGAAATATCTACGTGCCTAACAGCACAGCTTTTGGTTATCTGCTCTCTGTGAAAAGGACTTTTCAGTTGGATGTGAATGGGTGAAATTGCTATGTTACTCACAGAAGTATTTTATTACCAATTTCCCAGACTTTTAGTCATAGCTCCATCTTTATTACTTTGAATAATGTCATATTTACTGTGCTGAGAGTTAATTAAATAGAAATAAATGAGTGATGGGGACCTCTCAGCCATATCTGAGCTCGATAGGGTTTTCTATCTCTTAAGTTACATGTAACTCCTATAGCCAGGCATGTCAAATACAAATAGATGTCACAGGCCAAAAGTCTCTGTAATTTTTTTTCCAGAATAAACATCCCTAAAGATGTGGCTTAGATAATTTGTGCTCTCTCAAAGTTTCTTTTTAAAATCTTCTAATACAAAACTTAAATACTGGTACTCCAGGGAAATATCTTAGTCTATTTTCTGTTGCTAAGATTAATAGCTAAGATTAGGTATTTTTTAAGTGAAAGAAGTCTATTTAACTCATGGACCTCTAGTGACAACTATGTGCTATATCATATGGTCAAAAAAATGGAAGGGCAAGCAGGGAAGGAAAAATGAGGGGTAGCTTAGCTACTTAGCAACCTACTCTCAGGAGAACAGATCCACTCCCATGAGAAAGGCATTAATCATTTATGAGGGTGGTGTCTCCTGACTTACTTACTTCTTAATGTCCCAAGAAGTTTGAGATCCCAGAAGTTTGAGATGAAGGTGTCAGCAGTGCTCTACTTCCTCCAAAGGTATTAGAGAAAGGTGAGTTCCAGACCTTCCTCCTCACTACTGATTGTTCCTTGGATTGTAGCTGCACAATTTCAATTTATAGATAGCATTCTCCCTGTATATACATATATCGATAGGCAAAGTTCCGCTTTTATAGGAATACAGTCCTCATTTGAAATGGATCAGTTGCAAAGACCTTATTTCCAATGAGGCCACATATAGGTACCAGGAATTAAGACTCAGTGTATTTTGGAAGGACACAATTCAAAGAATAGAAAACACCATACAGTCAATAAATTAAATGAATCAAAGCTGCAAAAATCAACTTTAGCAATAAAGACAAACTGAAACCCTTGGCATTTGGAGCCACAAATATAACATTGTCTTCCATTACTCTGAATAATAATCCATATTTAGGTTAGATCTTACTTGACTTTTTTCTAAAAATTAAAACCATTGAGAATGGATATGCAGACTACATGAACTGTCCCAGAGAGAACACAGATTTCAATTGAAGACATAGACCTTAAGGATAGATTAACTCTGCAATGTAAACATTTCAGGGCACTGTTCCAGGACAAAGGAGTGAGAGGCTCACCATACCAAGCCTGGCTTTGTGGCATTAAGAGAAGGTACAAAAATCTCTAATACCTCTCTGCTCAGAAGGAAAAAGAAAAGTAGAGTTGTGCATCCATAGAAAATTTCTGAGAGTACCCCAAAAATCTATCAGGACTCACTAATGAATCTCTCTCTCTCTCCCCCCACCCCCCCACCCCGTCTCATAAACATTAGGAGAGGTGCCTTCTCCAAATGAAAAGAGACAAACACAAGCTTCAAAAAAATATGAAACTACCAAAGTAACAAAATGAAGGTTTTGTGGCTAACTCAAGGTAATGTAAATCTACATTTCCTGACAAAAAATTCAAAACAATCATTTTTAAAGGCTACAAGAGAACACAGAAAACTTGACAAAATCAGTAAACCAGTATAAGAACAAAATTAGAAGTTCCAAAAGAGAAAGCACAAAAATCCCAAATAGAAATTCTGAAACTGAAAAATAAAGTGGCTGAAATAAGTAATTCAATAAGGAGCATTAGCTGAATACTTAAAGAAGCAAAAGATAGAATAATCAAATCAGAGAACAGATCATTTGAAATTATCCAGTCACAGGAATAAAAATAAAAGAATAAAAAGAGTAGAGAAAGTCTCAGGGATGGGACACTATTATAAAAATCAATAGTATGTGATTCTCAGCAAGATCAAAGAAAGAGAAAAGGGAAGAAAGCGTATTTAGAGAAATAATGACAAAAACTTTCCAAATGTGTAGTGGGAAATGAACATCTAAATACACAAAATTCAAACAACTTTAAATAGGCCAATTGTAAGGTCTTTGTGACATTTAAGCCACATCATAAATCATGAAAAGATAAAAATAAAGAATTTTGAAAGCAACAAAAGAAAGGCAATTGACTGCGTACTGCTTACAAAGGAAGCCTCATAAAACCATCTGTGAATTTTTCAGTGGTTATCTTTCAGGCAGGAGAGAACAAGATGATATATTAAAAGTGCTAAATAGAAAGTTTCCAACCAGAAATATTATACCCAGCAGAACTGCCTTTCAGGAATGAAAGAGAGAGAAACACTTCCTTAGACAAATAAATACTGGGGGAGTGCATCACTAGTAGAAATGCCTTATAAGAGATGTTTAGAGGAGACCTAGTGGAAATGAAAGGACAGTAATCTACAGCCTGAAAACATAGGAAGATATAAAACTCACTGATAAAGTGGAGTATTTAGTCAAATTCAGAATACTTACATACTGTGATGCTGGTGGAAAAATCATTTTTAATTCAAGGATATACGTTAAAAAACAAAAGTATTAAATATAATTATACCTACAATAATTTGCTAGTGCTACAGAATATAAAATGATATAAACTGAAACAGCAATAACATAAAATAGGAATGGAATCAAACTGTAAAGTTTCTATATG
Source organism: Heterocephalus glaber (assembly GCF_000247695.1). Next base: position 12,618,166 of record NW_004624799.1, on the reverse strand, counting down.
CAATCAAAATTAAGTTATCGGTTTAAAATATACTAGTATAATATGTTTCATAGAAGTTTTATAATAATCACCAGAAAACAAATTTGGTAGTTAAAAAAGAGATAAACAAAAATGAATCAAAGTACACCCTACACAAAACAAAAACAAAAAGGTAGCAAGAAAATAAGAAAAGAACTACAGGGCCAGGGATTTAGCTCAATGGTTCCACCTCCTGGCCAGCAAGTACAAGGACCTGAGTTCGATCCCCGGTACCAAAAAAAAAAAAAAAAAGAAACGAAAAGAACTACAACACTGTCACAAAATAACCAACAAAATGACAATAGTAATTATCAGTAAGTACTTTAAAAAGACTTTCACTTCACTAGTACAGGCTAATCATTGAAGCTTCTCAGATATTTCTTTCATTACCTGTGAATTCCATTTTTTTCAAAGTTATGAGATATCCTAAGTGGGCCTGTGTTACTAGATCACAGTGCTGTCTAAGCCTCAGTTTTGTTTTTTTCCCTCAGATTACAGAAGAGCAGGTATTGTAAAAGGGGAAATGCTAACTAGCTGACATTTTCTGTTAGCTCCTCTTCATCCCAGCAGGATCAAGCTCTAAAGACATGTGACCAATACTAAAATTATTCTATTTTTGTAGAGATGATACTTCCAGAGAAACTGAGGGGAGCACAACAAAATCTAAACCAAAACAAAAAATGCAACAGACAACTGACAATCTCTGTTCAAGCCCATCTCAGTCTGTGGAGCTTTGGTCTCTTCTGTTCTAGGCTACTGTTCACCAGTATTCACCTACCTCTGATAATCCCAGGAATCTTTCATGGTATCTTTTCCATTAGTTTCTCATATACAACAATCTTTCTCAGCCACTGTGGTATCTACAAAAGTAGAATCAATATAACAGCCTGTGTTATTTTTCCAATGTCTTCAGTAGAGATTGCTGGTAATTTCTTAGATTTCTTAGGTTCTACTTCTAAGTGTGTGTTTGACTGGATATTTCATTAAGGTACAGGCTGATTAAAGAAATTGATGGTGGTCTGCACTACTACACTTGTCCCAAGAATATGAGAATTACCCCTCCCCCTCAGATAGACGGAGTTAACACTCCCCAAGAAGTACTTTTTACATTTATTTTTCTTAAGAAGGAGACAGATCTTTTGCAAATTATAAAGAGATGGAGGGAAAGGGGAAGAAAAAGTGGGGAAGGGGGCTTAAAAAGAATTAGGATATATTATGTACATGTACCAACTCCCTATAATGAATCAATCATTATGTACTGCAAACATGTACTAATACGAATTAAAATTTAAAAAGTAAATGGGATACATTCTCCAATCGAAAAATCAGTGATTGGATGGATTAAAATAAGTCTATCTGTGTGCTGCAAGCAAAGAGTCACACTTTAGCTTGAAGGAAACCCGTAAGTTGAAAGTGAAAAGATAGAAGAAGAAGATAATCCATGTAAATTGAAACTAAAAAAGAACAGGAGTAGCTATAGTTATATCAGACAAAATAGGCTTAAAATCAAAAATTGTCGCCACACCCTATTGAGGTCCTGAGTTGCACAGAACACGCCGAATCAGCCCGCTGCAGACAGGCAGGTCTGTGCACGCCCTACCGAGGTCCCGAGTCACGCGGAAGATGCCGAATCACCCCGCTGCAGACAGGCAGCCACCTGGTTCCACACTACAAAGACGCAGAGGACACCAGACCACCAGATCAAGGTACTGAGTCCCACTGCTCCCGGCCCACAGGTAGGGGCTTCTGAACTGCCATCCCACTGCTCCTGGTCCAGAGGAAGGGGTTTCCCGGCCACCATCCCTCTGGCTGCTCCCAGCCCACAGGAAAGGGCTTTGGGGTCACCATCCCTACCGCT